>WURS02000018.1:7727833-7749738 GCA_011762765.2 Rhinocypha anisoptera
GTCCTGTGTTTTTCGTCGCCACCCCTGTGGCTGTGTTATTTATATTGTGCTCGAATGAGTTTTCTCATAAACATCTACATATATATATATACACAAGGTGAAAAGGATAGGACATGAAAAAGGTGGAGGCGATATATGCATATATATACATAACGAACACACGCACACACTTATAGACATTCACACACAGAAACAATGAAAAAAATAGACACATTTTGGAGATATATTTTGGGGCTCCTTGCCGCTTTGTCAATCTGAGACTGAATCTTTCCCTGAATTCACTGCCATTTCAAGTCCTTTACTACTTTTTAAAATGGTGGATAGAGTTGACACTGGTATATTGAAGAGGTCAGCCTCTTCTGATAAGCTGTTTTGTTTCTTGTCATATTCTTCAATCATCCTTAGTTTTTCGGCAATAGAAATGACTCTTCTCCATTTACGTTGAGTTGCAGTTTCCATTTTATCCTCTTTTATTATTGGCCAATTATCAGAAAATTAATTGCAAATATAAAAATACGAGAAAATTCTTCCTCTTTGTCCTCCTCCAACTCTTACACCTACAGACAGCCTAGTCTTTCTCAGACCACTGTACATATAAAGAGGTTCAGAGGATGAAATTGAGTCTCTCTTTCCCTCTCTGGCAGCAGCAGCAGCAGCTAAATGTCACAACCCATGATCGGCACAGCAATCACTCAGCTTTGTCTGAATTGGTGAAGTATTATTCGTGCTTTGTCATGATTTGGCACACCCCTCCTGGGTTTCCCCCCTGGGCCAGGGTTAATCATAATTTAATTGTCGCATTTATTTGTCTCATCATCATGTTTCTCTCACTGAGATAGTATTTTTTTCATCATCATAAGTTATGTTATAGATTCCCCATTGTTTTTTTTCTGCCCCCCTCTCTGACTATCAACTAATCCCTTCTCTTGCTTGTCGATGAAAAAGGGACCTGAAAAGGGGCCCTCCTGTTGCTTGGCAAACTCTCCCTCCCAGCCTGACCTTCAACTAATACCTTTTCCTGCATTGTCTACAAGCCTAGATCACCGCTCCATATGTTCTTTTATTCCGATCGATCGGCTGTAAGGATGAAATAGCACCAGAAAATGACAGACTGGAACACAGATTCCAAGATAAGTTGTTTAGTCATTGCCCAGGAAATTCTGTGGCATAAAATCACGAAGTCTCCCCTCTTAAAATCACCACAAAGTCTTTAGTAAAACCTTCCTTACAATGTAGATTCACGAGGCATGACTATGTAATGGGTGTTTGAATCCGGTGAGTTATGTAACCTGCACATCAACCACCCAAAAAAAAATCTACTCGCTATAGCGATATTGCAGATATGACCACTCCTAATAATAGGCGGAACTCCCTATGTTTTAACACATGGACCAACCAACGTAAAACGATCACTCGCCATAGCGACACTCTCGTTATAAGCCATACTCGCTATAGCGGACATCTATTGTACTTTAATCGATGATTGCCATTAAAATCGATGTGAATATTCCCGATTTTGTTGCAGTTCCATTAAGCTCTGCAGTTTTGTTTTGTAAAAACGAAAGTCTACTTCTGCCGGTGACCAAAAAGGCTTTTTGTAAAATTGTTATATCGAATTTATGTATCAAATAATAAATCCATAAGAATACATAGAGGGACGGTGGGGACAACTTCATCACTAGGGTAAAATCAAATTTTTCGTAAAATCGAGATTCTAATGTATATATATACACACCCACACACATTCATACTGAAACAACTGCCATATGGCAAAAATACCCATTCAAATAATAGGAAATAAAGAAAGGAAACACATAAAAGGACGAACACAAAGTGTGGTAGAAATATTTGTTGGAAAGTCATGTGTAAGGAGTGCATTCTCGGTGGTGTAATTGGTCTAAGAGCACCCTAACCCGAGATTGGGGAAGTCCGATTTTCTAGTCCTGGCTGAGGATAAAACTTTTTCTCACATGAATTTGTCAGTTTCAATCAAATATTTCTACCATACTTTGTGTTCGTCCTTTTATGTGTTTCCTTTCCTTATTGGAGCAAAAATGTACTATCTCTTCTACTTCCTCATTATGATTTTAAAATTAAACTTTACTGAGAGCCATCTAAGCTTCAATTATATAATTACTGTTCGTAAGAAAATTTGAGGAATCAAAAATTATTATCATATAGAGTTTTGGAACTAAAATATGAAATGATGTAACATATACATAAGTAGATCAAACATATTGGTCATATCCTCCCAACTCATAAGAGCTATCAAAGAACACTTTCTATGTAAAAGACTGGAAGTAAAAATTCTTCATTGTTTATGGCTTTGCAAATAAACACTCTTCATCCATAAAAGTGTATTACCAAATCATTAGTTTTAAATCTATTATTTTCATGTTTCTGTTCCATTACCAATTATATAAGTAGGATGTTGTTCATGTCACTGTGAAAATGTCTGTCATTTACATTCCTTCAATGGCAGAGAGTTTTCTTGTTTCATGTGTCATAACCTATACATAATCAATAATGATTTATGTTATGAAATTGACTATTTCTTAGTGACTGGAAATTACAAATTGAATTTCTATCCCTCATATTTATAAATTAACTCTTTATAGACTTTGATATTTAAAACATATAGTTACATTGATTGTCTAAACCCTCCTTACCTTTGGCAGGAGATGTAAATCCAACCTAAATGAATTTTTCAGTCCACTCATTAGTGGTGACAACCACAACATTAAAATTAATGGAAATATTAGTGATAGTACTATAAATACACTGACTCATGTGCTTTTATATAAGTACATTAATGAATATTAATGGGAATGAAAAATCAGGCAGTGTATACTCCTTTTACAGTACCCGAGAGGAATTGGCTACAGAAGTTCGCTAAATGGCTATGCAATCTTTGTGGCCATCCACACATGCTGATGCATAGCCAGCCTCACAGGCTGTCTCTCAATATCTATATGAATCAATAAAAAATAATTATTAGCTATAACTCTGAATGAAAATATTTACATTTATTTAAAATCATTACACATAATTGCATATTTGGACTTGAATATGCATAACAAATCACATTTTTTTAAAGTGGCAAATGGGAGTCTTTCTTACTTTTGATAATAAGACTGGAACTTTCTCTCTTTAAGGAAAATAAAGAAAAATCTCGGTCAGTATGATTTTGAGAAAAATACTGTGCTTATATATATGCTATAGAAAAGAAGAAGAAAACTATATTGAGAAATATTTCTTTTTCCCTGCTTGATATATTACTCAGTGTTTTACTCAATATTGTTTGTCACCTCTCTGCTGTGCTGCTTTTCTAAAATTGTCTAGTTGTAATTAGCAATGTTTTCATGATTAAGCAGTATAAGGAAAATCTTATTTTCCTAATTTGTAAAAATGTAAAAGTTGTGTACCTATTTTTGGTGTGCTGGCATGTTAAGGTGTGATTACCCATGTGGAATTAAGAAAGGAGTGGCTTTGAAGATTATCAGTCCTTACTTCCAGAAGAACCAAGGGAAGGAAAGACCTTTTTAAGGTTGTTGTGTATTAATTACAACCCCAGCCTCTCTCCAGAACATTTTTACGTCATCCATAAAAATTTTTTAGCATGTAAAATATAGTGTTAGCCATTGTTTTTCTTGTGCTTAAGCAAAGAAACCTATTTGATTTGTGTAATTGCACTTCTAATATTTAGTGCATGTATTTTACAGCACCCCACATCCTATCAACTAGATCTCATATTTACGGAACTTCAGGAGAGAAGAGAGGAGTGCGAGAGACTTAGAGAAGAGGTGGAAACAATGAAGGTCTGTTTGAGACACACACACAGTGAGGATATCTTCAGTTCACTGTTTCCTTGGTTTATTTTATAGCGACTGTGTTAAGTCATACAATGTATCTCTTATGTATTCATCAAAGTACATTTTTAAAGCTGGAAAATGGCCAGTATTCAAAGAACTCTTTTAGTACCATAAGACATGATTCAACAGATTGGCTCCACACAAGATTCTTGTTAAGTTATCACCCCTTCTTGATTAAGCCATCAGAGAATAATTCTGTATAATTCTGCGGTGTATGATGCATACATATTCATGCATACATTAACTATAAGTTTCTCTTTAGCTTATCCCCTCTGATGACATGTATGCATCAGGCATTGCAGATTTATACATGATTATTCTCCAATAGTTTATTCAGGAAGGGGTGATAACTTGACAAGAATCTTGTATGAAACTAATCTGTTGAATCATGTCTTATGGTACTAAAATTCCATAGTTCTACGATAAATGCATTTATTTAACTCAACCTTTCAATTGTAGGGTTATATCAATTTACATTAATTATTTAAAAATATCATTTTTAATTCAGTGTTTTCATAATTCAATAATCCATCTACAGAGGGATTATTGAAGTGATCATAGTAGTGAAGGGATGAGTAGATTTTTTATCTACTGTAGATAATTGATTATTTTACTTAAAAATTGGGTGACAGTAATATGTAAAAGCATTTTTGAGAGAGCTGTAACTTGTAGGTAGTGGATTGAAGGGGCATTTTGCTTAGCATATTCTTAAAACTTGACAATTCAGAATGGTTTTCTCTACAAAAATTGTTACTCCAGAGGGTACTTAGCATAAAATGGTGGTACTGTATGACCACCTAAACATAAATAAGTATTCTTTCAACTTTTGAAGAATTCTGGTATTTTGGGTTCATTTTTAAATATGTATTCACAGGTTCTATAGATTAGAGTCAGTAAGGACAACATGTGCCATGACTTTTTGTGTCTACTTAGTAGGAAAAAGTATGACCTATAATGGAAGTAGAATTCAGCTTACATCAATATTAAAATTTAAATACAAGATGAATGAATCTTATGAGAAACAGTTGGTAAGGTAAAAAGTTGCTATGGAGAAATTTAAAGAAGATAAACAAATAAATAATTTAGATGTCAAGAGCCAGTGAATGTTAAAGGTAACATTCAGGAATTTTGAATGAAATGAAGTTTAATTGTGATGACTTGAAGGAAATTATTTTGGGCCCAAGGGGAGTAGTTTACTGATTCAGAACTAATTTTAAAACCATGATAAAAACTTCCTTTAATATAGATGTTGTGAAAGTTTGAAAAATTCTTGTTCTCATAAATTTACAAAATTACAAAAAGAAGTTTTTGGCAGCTTTAACTAAAATACGTAACTCTAGAGATAAGGCTAATATTTTAATGATTTATTCTGACCTTAACTACATGAAATTTCATGACACATTCTTATTCTTTAGGTATAGAAAAGTGGCTATATCATTTACAATAGTTTTAGATGTACACAGGTTCCAAAATTTTTACATGTTTTGTTGATTAATTCATACTTTTGTTGACTTAGCATAGTATTTAGTAATTCTAAGGTTAAGTGAATGCTCACGTGGATTTAAATATTAGACCAAATTAAAGGACAAAGGAAAAATAACACTGGTCCTGCTTCTCTGAGGAGCTGAAGAATGAGTGCTGTAGAGAAAATCGAATGAATATGCTATGTAATGGGCCACCATCTTTCAACAATGAGGGAAGGTCTGTCGTTTGATGATTTAAACTGTTATTGCTATGAACTCATTTTCTGCACACCCTTTGGAAATATTAAATGCCTCATTGTTCTCATTTGACGTTTTTACTCACTCATTTCCACAAAAAACCATGTGCCACTCTTTATTTATAGAAAATTTGGAGTTAAGGTTGATATTGTTTGAGTATAGGTCTATGGTAAACATTTTTAATCTGCTGAATTTAATCTATTAGCAAAAACAGCAGATAGGAACTTTATAATATAATGCTTTATACTCAAATAAATAACTCATTAGGAATTTTTATTATATTCAATACATATCGTCTCCTTGAAGCATAAATTACAATTAATTTACTCATAAAACATGAGTAAATATATAACTATGAATGTAATGTAATGATTTTCATATAGCATTATTAATATTAGCTTATTACCTGTTGGGAACAGATGAAACAAAATGCTTACTATTAATATGCTAGTTGCTTTCAGTATGTTTTTAATTTTTTAAGGGTTAAGTACTCTTTAACATTCTAATAAGATTGATAATACTTTTAAAGAATATATTAATCAATAATATATCTTGATTTAATTATTTTGATAAAAGAATTAGTGCTTAGTCAGTTAATTAGATTTGGCGATAAGGAAATTTTCCTGAAATAATTGACTTAGTGAGCATTTTTTTGTCATATCCGATTGCTTTGTGTTTAGCAGCGTCTACAGGGAGAAGTAGCATTCCTCGGACAATCATTGCAAGAGGAGAGGTTTCGTTCGGAACGTCTCGAGGAGCAAGTGAATGACCTGACCGAACTGCACCAGGTTGAAGTGGAGAATTTGAAGCAAGCCATTTCAGACGTGGAGGAGAAGGTGCAGTACCAGTCTGAAGAACGACTTCGCGACATTCACGAAATGTTGGAATCGTGTCATACAAAGGTACTCCTTAAATTCACTTGATTCATGATGAGATAGTTGTTATGCATTACTGGTTGCGAGTGTTTTTTATGTTTTGCAAATTTGGTTACATTTTTGAGTGACTGAAGAAGGACCCTAACATGTGAACATAAAACAGTAGGGTTGTTTCACGTTCGGGATGCACCTCAGCAATTTAATATATGCAGTTGTAATAATTATTTATTTATTATTTTGCCCAAGGACAAGCATTGTAAAATACATTGTACCAGGCTCATCATTGAATAGAGGGGTAAAGCATATAAAAAATTGACATTTCAAATTACATACCTAAACATTCATGATCATGTCAGGGTCACCACTAGTGGTGTCTTGATCTGAACAGACAACATAAAAATCAACTTGCCTTAAGCATGGCGGTGCACTGACCGCTCTATAATCCACACCAACAATGCCCCTTCGTTGCCCCGACTCCTTGTTACACATACATTATCAACGAATAGCAATTCAATCAGCAAATAACAAAGCACAGTGATAATTAATCATTTCAAATTAGATATTTATTGTCCAATTTATTTAATAAAATCAAGATGTGCCGATTTGCTGCCATAGCTCTCAATAAAATAATTTATCTTAATAATTTTATCTTTCTCTTAATGAAGATAGGACTCTACCTTGATTTTGAAAACCTTGTCTGACTTAATAGATTTTATCTTCACAGGCAATTTATTAGACATTCTGATTCCCATTTCCCTTGGACCTGATTTTGTGCACTGCTTGTTCTCATGTTGATTGTAAATGGTGATGGCTTGACGTTATATACAGTGTTGTAATGATGAATGTCTGAATTAAGGGAGAGCTATTTGAGATTTTTCCTGATGAACAGTGTGTATGAAACGAGGTAGACACACACATGGCAAGTGAATGATTTTCAAGAGAGATTTGAAGATGGGCTTGGGAGGGAGCTGAGTATGACTTCCTAGTACATAATATGAATGATTTAGCATTTCTAAATTTTAAATATTTTATGGAATGGGGGGACATGCCCCAGAAAATAATGTTATAAGATATATGGGAGTAAAATAGACCATAATAGAGAGTTAATAGCACATCTAATTTACTGTCTGAATCACATGTCGAAAGTGGTGAACAAGAAAGCACATTGAGCAGAGCTTCTTCATGAGAGAATCAATGTGACATTCCCATGAGAGGTCACCACTGACCACAATTACTAGTTTAGGAAATTTGGTTAGTTAAAGTTTATTAAATGATATATTGAAGAATTTGTAAACATTTCTTAAACTTGGTAATTTTATTTTTTTTAATGGGAACAAAATATAATATTGTTATTATTATTATATTAGCAGCTTCATATTTATGGTCTTCCCCACTTAACTTTAGAATCGTTGGTGGATCAGATGAAGAGGGGATGAAGTAGTCATAGTATGTAGATGGGAATTTTATATTCTTGATTGGCCAGGAGAAAGAATGAGAAGAATCTCACGAATTACTGCTGATTGTCATAGACATTTCACAGTAGAAACTATTACTATTCCTATGTTTCCCACTTAAGGACAAGTCATATTGTGATAATATTTTTTGGGAGATTGACCAAAGTTGGCAATTGTTTTACTGTGCAATCAATGATACATTATGATTAATAAGTTCTTAGAAATTTCAGTGAATGGGAGTTTATTATTCCAATCATAAATTTCATTACAATGAAAAATTATTTAAAAATTGCTTTGTTCCTGCAGTTATATCATAATATGATTTGTTAAGTCGCATATATTATGGTTAGACTGAATTTTGCCATTGGCAGTTACACTTGTATAAAAGTTCAATAAAGTTACATGAATTACACATTGTTGTACATCACTGTTTGACTTACGAAATGTGAAACACAAATTTTGGTTCCTTCCTGTACTTAGATTTTTAAACTAGAACACCAGCAGCAGCAACAACAGCAGTATGTGACGCTGGAGGGCATTGAGAATGGCAATGCCAGGGCACTAGTAGTGAAGCTTATCAATGTGGTTCTCACTGTGCTGCAAGTAGTGCTTTTGGTAGTAGCAACTGCCGCTGGGATAATGACCCCTTTTCTCAAAACAAGGTGAGTATTAGTATAGTGGAAATTAAATGTATTGAGCATCTTTTAGGTGAAATATCTTGCAGTTTTAGAACATTTTGTGAAAGGAAAGGTTTTAATGAGATACTAGATATCCACCTATTTCTGTTAATTTTTTATGGTAAAAGTACCCGGAGAAATAAAAAAAGGCTTGGGTTTTTGTATTGTGGAACATATTTCAAATTATCACCATGACCATTAAATCTTGATTTAAACTACTTTGATCAATGTTAATATTCAGAATTGTGCTTATTGCCTTTGTGTAAAAAAGTAATTCCTGAAGTTACCAGTAAGATCATTAGTGGTGTGGTTTCTAAAGCTGTTTTATTTTGAAAATATGTAAAGTTTTAAATAATGGATGAAAAAGATGGCTGGTTAGTGAAGGAAGTGGAAAAGCAAAGGTATTGCCATTCTTCACATGTAAAGTAACAGAAGTAAGTGTGCAAAAGAAAGGGTACTCTGGAAAGAAAATAAGTTAAAACAAAAATTGCATGCTGTAATTAATAATTGTTAATGTCAGTTTAGTTGAAGTACTAGTATGAATTCACTAATGTCAGCAAATAATATGATACATACAATATCAGCCAACGGTATTATTTAATGGGCCAATATTAGTTTGGTAAGCCAACAGCACACTAAACTGTTAAAATATTGCAGGTGCTTTGTCTGGTTATTTTAACAAAACCTTAGTGTGTGTCAAGTAAGATAAAAAATACCAACTAATTTGATTAAACTTGGTAGGAAAATTCTTCTGAACTAAATTAAGTGGGCAATAGATACCAGGTTGGACAATAATGAGTTTTTGACCTTAATTTCTTCTGCAGACTTAGAATCCTGACAACCATCCTTTTCATAGCAAGCATTGTCTTTGTGCTGAGGCAGTGGCCTGAGATGCGGGAGGTCGGTGGCCATCTGGTTCGGCGCTTAAGGGATGCTCTGGCAGTCAAGTGATAAGCCGTCAGTGGGCTTCCAGGGAATTGTGAGTCGTGGTGTCTCCCGCAGCAGGATCATCGCCTTGACAGTTTGACAGGGGAAGTGAAGAGAGTTTGGATTCAATGACAACGTTTTTGTTTGGAAGAGAGAGAGTGGTGGGGGGAGAACTTTCTTCATCTGTCAAATGTTTCTGCTTTGAATCATCCTGCCCAGTAAAACCCTCTGCCCCCCACGGGCGGTGGATGGGCAAGGAGACGATTTCATCATTGTTGGCTGAAGTACCTTCTTATGCTACGGAGCTAGATTTTGGCTGCTAACTTGGGTCGTGTCGACCTCTTTTTAATAATTATTTCCATTTGGACAAAAACAGTTAGCCAAATTGAGGTGGTAATGACGTAATTTGTTTCCAAAGAAACTATTGGGAGTGTTTTGAATTATTTTTCATTTTCCTTCACTGCCCAAAACTGGGATGGATTAATGTCTGATTGACTGCTGAAAGACTTTTGTTTGCTTTTTGTGAATTTCTCAATGGAATGCTTTTAATCCACCGTTATGATGGCACAGTGGATGGCTCATTTTGGCTGTACTTCTGGCCAAGTTCTTGGGCTCTTGGAGGACTGATTGTGATGGCTCATGTTGCTAGCCTTCTCTGTCGATTGATGAGCGATGACCTCACGGAGGTTTGGGGGAAGAAAAATCATTACAAGTGAGCAAATCATTTGCTCGCGTTCTGGAGACGCAAAAAGGGTGATGAAGAGAGAGAGAGCGAGCGAGCGAGATCCAAGATGTGCAATGATGCCGTCCCAATGGGTGTGCAATGCATTCGCTTGTGACCAATTGGTGTTCTGTGATAGCGATAGAATAATGGTATCTAGTCTGAAATTGCAGTGCCTGTTCCATCCACAGAGATATATTAGGTCAGTGTGTGTGTGCCTAAATGAAGAAGAGGGAATCATATGTCAATTGGGTTGTGGCCAGAATATTGTTGGAAGAAGTGTAACTGTGCATTTGGAATTGTCCAAGTTGAAGAAGAGTTAAAAACCTTTTATTTTGTATTTTAATTAATTCCGTTATTTGAATTGACAGCTACTCCCAAGGAGGGACTCTGATAGGGAGCATAATAACCTTCATGTGTGGCTTTTCTCGAAGAGTCAGTGTCAAATTTGCCCATCTGCTTGAGTAATTAATTTTTTACTCGGGTGATTCAGTAATTTTTACGCTTACGTAAAGAAGTACCGCTGTAGGCCTTCTAGATTTTAAGAGATAGGTAGGTGGGGGAGAGAGAGAGAGAGCTATGGATGTGGTTGTTTCGTCTTGTTTTGAAGTAGGGAAGTTGCTGTTGATCCCACGGATCCTTAGTGGAATTTATGGCAAGGATAAAAATCCCTTGTGATTTACTTTCCTTTTTGTTTTCCATTTCATAATCTCTTTGTGGGGAAGCGGAGAAATCACAAGGAGGCACGGTGGAGTTGTTGTTGTTGCCATCGGAAGGGTCTCTTAACCAGCATTTTTGGAAACATCTAGTGCCCTGACTTTTTAGGCTAAAACTGACCTCTTACTCCCTAAAATGGCAATTCTCACATCTTAACCAGTAGTGCTGAAACTCATTCCAAGTCAATTCTTATTGCACCTTTGCACACTTCTATACAAAAAAATAAATAAATCCTCTGTCCAATTGTGTGCCTCTTCAAAGGGATTCCTTGTAACCGTCCCAGTTGTGAGTGAATGTTTGCCTCAAGACCATTTTGTATGTCTGTGTTTTAGCTTTGATATTTTTCTATTGGTTTTTACAGCCCATAGATATTTTTTCCTATTGCAAAGTGATTGTCAGAGCAGTGCTATAAAAGGGAATGAGTTTTGAAAACCATGTCGCCTCCCGTGTTTTTCTTGTTTCCCCCGAGAAATTTGATAGATAGACCAGTGGCAGTGGTTATATCAGTTGGATTTTTTAAGAAGTAAAAAAAAATAAATATAGAATTTTTTATTTCGAGCAGTTTGGGTGAATGACTCATAAATGTTTCAATGAGTAAACTACTGGAAATTCCGGGTATATTCAGTCTTTCACATTTTAGCTTAATTGTTATTTAAGGTATTTTTAGGATAATGAAGGATCAAAGAAGAGTGTTGGGTACTATTTAGTGGTTTACGCTGATGAAATTTTCTTTCCTGCTCTCTATCTGTAGGCCCCATTTGGGCCAAAGAATAGAATTTTGTGATTAGGCCTTGGAAGAGGTTGCAAGTCAACAGTTTGTGGCACATATTGGAGGTAATGGTGACTTAAAAAGACTCTGAATGAGCCTTTCGTACCATTATTCCTTGTAGAATATGTAAGGGTGTAAGTTTTCCTATATTAACTGGATGAATGTTGATCCTCACATTGTTGATTGATAAATTATTTGGAGGACAATACTTAAAATGATGATGAAGGGTCAAAAGCTGTAAATATAAAAGTTCCATTTTGGCCGTATCATAAGTTTTTGGGCTGTTTGCTTATGCCAAAAAAGTGAGGAGGGCTGGGGACTGCTGCAAAGTGATTATTTTTAAGTATCAACCCGTTCAGAAAATACTTCAATGAAGTGACCTTTAGTGTCGTGAGTTGGGCACAATCATTCAGATGTGTGTATAAAAAAAAGTTGAAAAGCATCAAGGGAGGTCGAATCATGACAGATTGCCGATGCGACATAATCTCTTGTGAAATGATAGGTGAAAATGAATCTTTAAACTCTCAGTAGCGCATTCTTCTGGAAATGATAAATTATGTTTTCCAGGAGAAATATTTCAGAACCAGATTGAAAGAAATACAATTAAGCACAATGGCTGCCAACAGCTCAATACTGCTAATACCACATAAGCTCTCAATAAAACTTGAGCTATGTATGGAAGTATGTTTCATGAATAACAATGTGGTCGCCGAGTGTTTCAATCATCTCATTTGGGTCGTTGGTAAGGTGAGGTGTATCATTTTTACCAAACCAGTTTGATTTCAATGTCACGCCAGGCATTTCGTTCTGGCTTGTGAATTGTGAGGCCCCAGCCACCACTGTCCCTCCTACCTTCCTTCCTTCACCTATGATTAGGTAATCTTTCCTGTGTGATTTATTTGATGTTTGTGAGAGTTTTTGGCTTTTTTGGTTTAAACCAACCTTCACATTCCCCAATTTCTCTCTGATTAGATGTTTTAATGTTTTTTTTGCAAATACATAGATGATGTTTATTTTTAGCTTTCAATGATGTGAAGGAATTATTTTATGGTGTTGTGTGAATATGACACTTATGTGGAGAAACTGTCGCCTCTTCTCAAAATGGTATCAAGGATACGAAGAAGTAAATTAGTGGAAAAAATTCTTTTGTACGACTTAGCATGGCAGGTAAACCTTCACTGTACTTACATGGTTAAAAGTCAAAATTGTGTGTACATTTGTTGTATGAATCTGTCAGTGGTTTTTAAAAACAAATATTATATGTTGGGGCATTTTAAACCCTTCTATCCCTGAACACTTTTATTTTTACTCCCCTCCGAAAATGACCCACTGTATGAAAATCCCAACCTTTTTTCTTTTTCCTAAATTCACCCCCAGGAAGTACAGTTTCATTCCTCTTCCCGTTACGATTCCTGTGTTCCATCCCGATCTTGAACTTTTTGATATGAGTTTGGCCTCCCTCCCATCCCACTCCTAAAATATCTCTCCGACCCCCCCTGCCCTTGTTACCACAATGAATGCCTTTTCCCCACATAACTGGGTGCTTGCCCCAAGTGATAGCACAAAGGTGATAGGCTGGTGCAAGTGGCAGATTTAAGCTTTGTCCAAGGAATGTTTGGCTCTATGCATCAGCCATGACAGTTGCTTGAGAAATAAAATAATAATGAATGCTCTTGTTTAAATGGAAGACTGGGACTAACTTCTTGTGCGTGAGTGTGTGTGCATCTGGGCATGTGCGTGTGTGTAATTTATAATGCACCTCTGTGTAAAGAAAAAGTATATATATATGAATAATATATATCTATATATACAAATATAAAAGTATACGTAGTTGTTATTTTAAATTCTGTTGCCATCCACAAACTTCAATCCTTTCCCGAATGCAAAGGACTATTCTTACCCTGGGCGTTCTCCCCAGTGTACTCTTTCCCCCGTCTCCTGAATATCCTTTACTGATACTTTCTCTGAAATATTCCTATTTGGGAATAAATTTGGGAGATGGGATTCCTATTTCTCTTTCTGCTTCCTGAAAGTGCTTTAAAATTTCCTGGGCACACTCCGTCCATCACTCCCAG
This sequence comes from Rhinocypha anisoptera, assembly GCA_011762765.2. NCBI lineage: Eukaryota > Metazoa > Arthropoda > Insecta > Odonata > Chlorocyphidae > Rhinocypha > Rhinocypha anisoptera. Next base: position 7,741,642 of record WURS02000018.1, read on the forward strand.
CCTCTGCTACTCATTACTCTCACTCCACTTCTAACCAATTGTCTCTCCAACCCCTTTTCAATCATCTGCCTCCTTCATCCGGGTACTTTTGAAGTGGAACATGTGGCCTGCCACATCCCACTTGGCACTGTGCTTAGAAGACCCTTGAATCCTGGGGAATAAATCGAAAAGAATGAGAGACAGTGTACAAACATTTTTATACGTGTGCATGCATCACATGGCATTGTTGGTCCCAGCGGTTTAAGCTGCTGAAGCACATGAGGAAATCAACATCCTTTCGTCTTCTTTGTATTGCCCATTATTACTGTATAATTTAATTCTACGAAAAACATTAGTTCTTTCTTGGTAAATCCATTTTAACTTATGTCTATTAATACATCCAGTGTGTGGCCTCAAGTCTGGTTAGCACTGTCAGGCTCTTCAGCAAGCGGGAGGAAAGGCTTCGAAAGGACTATGGGAATGGAAGCGGGGTGGAAGGATGGTGAAGTTCGTCAGAACCTCCAAATCTATATTTCAACTTATAGTTAGTTCCGATGTTAGGGCCTATCACACCATTTCTCTTTACCATTATCCTGCCAGTACTAGTGGTAATTTGGCACTTTTGTCGCTAGATTAAAAAACTTTTGTCCTGTTTTAGCGACATCTGTAACATTTTCACTGTGTTAGTCAGTCCCAAAACTGCCACACTTTTTTAAAATTTCGTTCTCTGTCTCTTCTCTCCAATAATTCTTCTGCTACTCCATACAGACTGCTCTTTAAGATCCTCCCTCCTCCTTCGTTCTACCATGTTGTCCATAAATGTGAAATTTTTTCTTTTTCCTATTCCCCCCATTGCAGTTATCATGCATTGGTGAAGAATTTACAGTTTCCCACTTCCATTCTCTTTCATCGTAACAATTTCACACAAAATATTTGCATCAGTAACCAGTTAAATAAAGGGTTTTGGATGTAGAGGGATGAAGGGGTAGACAGTAGCAAACCGAAACCACAGTTTTTAGTACAAAGGTCAGTATGATGGTTTGATTGGGCCCTGGCTCGATTTCTGCACCAAATGGTTTTGGAAATTCTTGTGTCAAGGCATAATATTCCAGTTCAATTGTCTGTAATTTCCCAGAAAGACCAATTATGTATCATGAAAACCACCCACCTTGGGTTGGGCTTGTGGAGGTACTATGCATGTACCAGGATTTAAACATCTTCCCACCCTATTCAATGAACCATCAATCACTATTACTTCCTTCAACTACACAATAATAACATGTAATATGTTTGATATGAATCTCATGATGCAAAGAATAATATGTATCTGTTTTAGAACTTCATTTCATTTTTGGAAAACCATTTACAAATGGACTATTATGAGACTGATGGAAATGCCAGTTTGAAATGATTTTTAACCCTTCATTACAGAAAGCATTTGTTTATTACATAATAGGAATGATATTTTATCTTCATATTTCCAGAGTGATGGTTTGTAGGTCTACATTTCTTTCACGTTGTGACCATGTGCATGGGCTTTTTCAAATAACAGTTTTGCTAGCATTCCAACCAGCATCATTCAAGTCAAAGTCACCTGAAGACAAAATCTGGAATTCCAGCATAACTCTAGTCTGGAAAAGCCTACAAAAGTAATGCAAATCCAAAAGAAATGGAGAGATCTAGAAATTATTATTATCATACGATTACATTTTCTGTCTATTCTTGGCCAGGAATTTTTTTTCCGAAGCATTTATTGTAGATTCCAATGGTACTGTTATCTGCTGCACATTTTGCAGTTTAACTTTATTGCTTACTTTTTAACTTAATGCCTTATTTATAGTTGATTGAGGCTCAGATTTTGACCGCTCAAAATTTTATTTCTACCTTTTGAAATCACAAAGCATTCATTAAAGAATAAGATTTTTGTCCTGCACATCAGATTTTAGCCTTACCAAATTTTTCTAATAACTAAAGAATTATTAAGAGGAACAGAAGAAAAAAACAATGAAATTTCATAAATCAAATATTTATTCTCATGACCCAGGTTTTGCAGTGGCACGCACAGTATCATCAAATGAGGTAAACAAAAAAAAAGAGCGCTATGTGTGTATATATATACATATACACAAAGCGGGAAGGGGTAAGAAGGCCATGGGGGTGAAGGGAAGGATTCGGTGGTGGTGGGTGGGGGCTAATGGCTGAGGAGGCAGGAGGAGGGTTAGTGGCTAAAAACTGGAGCATTGGTAGTCCAGGTAAAAGGAGACGGGAAAAAGGGATTAATGGGAGAGAGAGGGGGTGCTGGGGAGAAATGCAGGAATTCTCACCCCTCCCACCTTGTTTATATATAGCGCTCTGTTTTCGGTTTGCCTCACCTGATGGTGCTGTGCCACTGTGAAACACGGGTCATGAGAATAAATATTTGATTTATGAAATTGCAATGTTTTTTCTTCTGTTCTTCAAGATGAATGAATTTCACTACGTTAAGCCTGAAACAATCTCTGAAGAATTATTAATTTTGCTAATGAATTATTTACTTGGTGTGAGCATTTTAGTGAGCATAATTTCATTAAAATAGTGAGTTCAACAAATAGGGATTATGATACAGGCAGAAAATCCCAATATCAAGAAAATATGTTTTCTCTGATCTTTAATGCATATTACTTTTAGGTTAATTATCTAATATTGTTATATTTATAGTTTTTATATCAAATTAATGTTCATAATATACTCTGCATGGACACAATGACAATTGAATTGAATCTTTGGAACTAGGAAGAATCAGGAACAGACTACGGGTGTGTATTGCGCCAAGGGGTACGTAAGGCACCTGTAGTTATCATTTCATAAAATCCTTGTGAAACCAAACTAACAGAAGTAGATGAGATGTTAATTGATAAGCTGAATATGAGAGGCTGAAGTGGTGGGTGTCTCATTATGTTAGGCATGCTGTAAACGAAAGAGGAAGTCAATACAACCCAATCAGAATGGCATATGATATCCAATACAAGTGAGGATTAACCTTAAATTTCCATCTTTCGAGGAATTCCATAAAGAAAAAATACTTGAAGAAATCATTAGTTCCAAATGAAAGTTACAAGAAACTAAATAATGCAGATGTTAGGATAGATTGAGTTAGTTTTCAGATGGATTGATTCCATTGCTGATTTGCAAAATTAAATGTTGGACATGATATTGGAAAGTTAAAGCTTTGTTTCTAAATAGAATGGGAAATGTTATCCCTACAATAAGAGTACTGTTAAATATTATGAGTGAATAAATGAAATAATTTATTCACTTCATGCAATAGTAGATAATTAACAGAACAAAGATAATACATGTGCACATAACAAAAATGGTCTTACAACATCGACCGTCACAAGGAGACTGGTCAAGACTGACAGTCCGACTCGCACAGACAGTAGAAAAAAATGACATAGTCATATAACACAATGATTATCAATATCTCCATTCACAAAATTATTGTAAAACTATGTATATGCAACAAGTACTTTGAAGAACTCTTTGGTAATTGGAACTGACCCTTAAACTTAGAGGCAGTATTATGTGGGAATGTGACAATTGGTATGACATCACATGCAGTGAAGGTTTGAGTTATTTGTAAAAAGATTGTCAAGGATGAAAATAAGTTTGTAGTTAGGAGAAAAACTCAATACATGACAGCTCTAATTAGGATAGTGATAGAATAATTAGACCATTCAAATAATAGTAAAAAATGACCAAATTAGAGCAAAAATGGCATAATTAATTTCTCACCAAAAATTTCAATGGTGAGGTTAGTGGATGTTGAAAAACCAAAAGTATCAAAATCTGAACATGCATTTGTTTATAAACGTCATTCAATTGCAAAAATTAGCATTCTTTTGGTTTTCGTTGTATAGCATATTAAGTTTCTGTGGACAACTTAAGTTTCAGTTTTAGTGGAAAAGCAAGAACAGGCAAGTTATATTAAGAACAGGCATATTAAAAATATTTACAAAATGAGTGGTTGCAAGTGAAAATTGATTCATAAGTTTACTGTAAAATTGCAAAAGACCCTAAAATGTGCCTTTTAAACAATCATCAATTAAGGCATATATTTCAAATCGTTAGATAATATAACTTCTAACATAGTTAAACGTGATGCTGTGGGTTAATTTGTTTATAAGATGTTGCAATTGTTTTTCCCAAGTACATTCTTTATAGATGTTCACTCTTGGTTTTTGAGAGATGCTAGAAGCATGATTAAGAAAGAATTTTGTTCTGTAAGAGAATTTTATTGTTTATCCTGAAATAGCTTATAAAAAGAATAATATATCGGCCTCAAATATATTTGACTTAACAATGTCACTTTAAAATTTCCATAGCAATACATATTAGCTTTTAAGATGCAAACTTCAGTTACCATTATAATAATTTTTACAAGAGTTATTATAATTGTTTAATTAATTTCGTCCATAATATTTGAGCAATGAAAAGGACTTTGAATGCTCCATGGTCACTTTCATGTATTCTGACACTATTTTTATATAGACGTTTCCCGGGGAGAAGTTTTAATTCATCAACAATAATCAAACTTGGAGGTCACATGGTTGATAAAAAAGACATTTCAGATTTGGGAAAGTGCTAGATACAATGGAAAGGGCTAAAAGTTTTACTGAAAAATAAATACTGATCCTAATGCAGGTTAGGCAGTCACTAAAAAAACATGGTAGTCATGATGTGACAACCAAGCAACCTAAATATTCTCTGCAAGTGGAATAATTTAGATATGGATGAAACGTGTGCTTTGCATTGTTGATTTGGTTGAGGCAATTCGTGACCGAACGAAACTCTTTACATTTGTACTTGTAAATACATATGATTTGTGGAAATACAAAGTATATACTTCATTCAGTTAGATGTGGATGTCATTTTTTCTAGTTACTTGGGTTTGAATGCCATTCTTATCCTCTATGAAACTAATATCTAAATATGCACACTATTATTTGGAATGTAGTTAGAGCTGTTTTGATTTAGAGACCTGAAGCCACTAACCCCTTTGCATGCCCTTGTCACATGGTGGAGTTCCTTCAACTCACTTGTGAATATTAATTGGACCACCCCATACGCACCTCATTCTTATTTCGGCAATTCTTAAATGTCTCAAAGTCCAAAATAGTATTAACAATCATATTCTCTCAAATAGACTAAATTGTGATGTCAAAAATTAAAGTTGGTTTCATAAGAGGGAATGTAATTTTATTGGAAATATTAGAATCAAATATGACATAAATCTCACACATGCATACATATATATATCCACACAATCTTATGCTGGTGATCTTGAGTTGTTAAACCCAGAGATATCATTTAGTTAAAAAAGTACAAGGAAGATAAATACATTGAAACAGAATCAGTATATCTATTAAAATACCAAAAATGGAAATAAAAAAGTAAAAAGTGAACTGTACAATGTTATCGAAATATTTTTTTTAAATTAGAGATTCTCCTTTTCTATCACTGTAGGGCTCAGCTGTGGTCCAAACCCAATGGAATATTGGCAGCAACAATGACAAGTGAGATTCAACATAATCCAAGAACGTTTCCAGCTTTGAGAGATTACATTTTCAACTTGCCTCCTGTTCCCATTAATTCCTCTATTCCTTTTATTTCCTTGTTCCACTCTGTGTTATCCTCCTGTATACATCGGTTCTGAAATGTTAAGAATATATTACAATGTAAAGACACTACATCTTGATTTGTAATGTTTTAATTCTTTGTCTATATTCCACATTATTTACTCACTGCAATATTCAGCATTCTTGTACGTTCAAGCATTATAAACTCTCTGGTTGTTAATTCAAACGGGTTATTGTTCTTGATAAAAGGGCATTTAGAAGAATGGCTCCTATGTTCTTCCCTTGAACATTTAAAGAGAAAAACAATTACTTAATATCAATATAAATACCCACAATTAACATTAGCATCTATCCCTTATTTACTATATTCGCTCAAATCTAAGACAAACAAAATTTTAAGATGATCCCCCATTTCCCCTGTCCTGACTCCCATCTCTCAAATTGCTCTGAATCATATAGGTGCCAACGTTCATATTATTTATATTTAGACATTTATATCTTATTTAGATGTTTATACCTTTTAAAATGCAATTTGTATAGTATACCGAGTCATAATAACATTTTCTACGTTTAAACATCGGTGCAACACTAACAGAAAACAGCTTATCAATATGTACACTGGTAAACACAATTATCTAATTATGCAAGACAACTGAAATCGAGGATGTTGCTCACTTTTGTGCAAATTGTGTTTTCTCTTTTCCTTAGAAGTTTGAACAGCAAAAATATTGTCTTTAGAGTTATGCAAAAACAGTATTTAAATCACACAAGCTTTTAACCTTTTCCACTTGGGTGTCGACTGTCACTTGACACGCACAATTTTTCATTATTTTAATGTGTTCCATTCTCTTTTTATTTGTGTTTACATGTATATAAATTTTTTGATAATCTTCAGCTGGACTGGGCAATATGTGCATTTGTGTAATATATTTCACATTATCATATTTTTTTGAATCACACATGAGAAATCTTGGTCATGTCAGGCTCTCAGATGCTAATTTTTGATTACACATTTATCGTTTTCTTTATTCTACAAATTGTACGAAAATATTCAGAAATGGATTATATTTGTTTTAGTGAATAATTATCATTACTATTACCAATTTCATATGTTGTAATGTTTGCCTTCATCCACCTTGTATTTTTTTCTACTCTTTTTCCTTCTTCTTCTCATTCATTGTGTCGTATCTCTTACTATCATCTTTTTCCATGCAAGCCACATGTGTATACAAAGTGTGATATTGGCACGAAGAAGAAACGGTTATCGCTCTTCAGAGTGCCTGCAAACTTAGCTGAATCAGATGTTTTTTGATTACGTGTCCCTCTTAGAGTGGACGAAATAGATATTTTTTTTGATTACGTGCATGTATTATTCCATGAGCACACACTAAATGCGATATTCTCACTTTCTGAATGACTCATTTCCATCCGGATAATTATGTGTATATTGTGCACGATTTTTTTTTATCATATCAACACACACCCTTCACGACACCTTATAAATGGGAACTAGGTAATTCCATCAGGGAGGCAGTCGCTCGTCGTTCCACACCCCCAGAACTCATCACCCTGTTGGCCATGGAAAAGTTTAGCAAAACTGTTGAGGAAATTCTAAACGAAAGCAATGTCCGATTTTTCCTGAAGTATATATCTATCTATGTAGCTCATTTCTCAATCTGAAAGCCAAATTTGTCAAATAAACAGTTTATTAGAAAGTTTATTTTATAGGGAGTTCTCACTCCTAAATTATGGGTATTTTAAAATTAAATTCTAAGTGGGCCACTGGTTTAGGTGCTGAAAAATTCCAAGTGCAAAGGGTTAAAGCTATGATTACATTCAGGAAAAGAATAAAAAAGTAACTTTAATCATGACTGTATTTAATGAAATGGGTCACAAAAAAGGCAAGTCATCGTAGCAAAAGAAGACATGTGAAAGAACAACAACATTGGAATGATAATTACTTCAAAATTTATGGAAAATGTTGAAAAGAAACATAAATAAAGAATAGGACATAATGCTCCTAATTTCACAAAAAAAGAGACAAAAATTATTATTAGCTCTAGCTTATACACATGGAATAAAAGAACATGCTACAGAACTACATATATGTCTCTTCTCTCGAGTGTATTTAATGTGACATATGCTATATTTGTTTGCACAAATCCTGTGGATGAAAATAAAAATTATTTTTATATACATGGGAAAACATCAGCGTGTGCATCACAGAACTGTTTTTTCATGGAGGGAAACTTTGTAGGGGATACTTCTGAATACACAAAAGGCAATGAAGAAATTTAAAAATGAAAATAAATACAATGAGGGCCGTTGAACATTATGGAAATAAGAAAGTAAGGTGATAAAATAAAACTAGGGATGATATTAAAAAATACACTGCAATTTCACAATTAAATTTTTTATTCTTATTCTCACGACCCGGGTTTCACCACAGCGTGGCATCATCCGCTTTTAGGTGGTGTCATCGGGGATCGGGGTGGAAACT
>WURS02000018.1:7749838-7761684 GCA_011762765.2 Rhinocypha anisoptera
CGTACAGTGCTGCCATCTCTGTCACGCATTGACAAAGAGTGCCCGCTCATTTTAAAACAAACCGTATGTTTCTATCTTTTTCCAGTCCGGAGAAAAAAAATTGGAGGCCTCTCAACCTTAATGCACCTCGTATTTTCCCGATTTCAAATGCCAACAACGTCTTATGATAACATTCAACTCCTTCAGTTGGAAAAACTTATAGTAAAAACAAATCTCATAATTCGACTGTGAGTGATTAGAACTTTAGGGGAATTGGTTTAGGGGAATTATGTAATTGGTGAAGGCGGAGCTAAAATACGCGGAGACTATTTTATAACAACTGAGCGATAGTAGTTAAGCGGCCGCAGTGATGTCTTCGTGGGATTCAGCTAATGATTAGGGAGCTAAATCCGCCATTGACACGTCGGTAACTGAATTCCTTATCCGAGGAGACTTCACTGCAATTTCACGCCGGAAAAGCAGAAATTCTATATCTAAACGACTTAAAAACAATGAAAACACGACGAACGATCAGAATAAAAAATTATGAAATCTTGGTGGAGACACGAAGATAATTGGAATTAGAGGGAGGAAAAAACAGTCACTGTTTCATCATCACAAGTAAAAGCAATCCTCGGATTGATTAATTCTACGATTGTTTTTAGCAGCTCTTCAAATTATTCTGTCACCTGCCAACTTCTTCATACCTTTGTAGCTTCTAACTCCAACGTTCCCATCATTATGTGTCTCACACACCATCCTTGACCTATCCCTTGGGTTCTTCCATCGTGAATTCCTTTCCAATTAGGTTTTCATTGACTATAATGTCTCAATATACGTCCTATTATGTTACCACTTATTGTAAATATTCTAGCATCACAAGTAATTGTAAATATACTCACATCATAATCAATATTTAAGTATTAATTTCAAATTTCTTTGATTCATTTCACCTATTTTAGTCTGGTCTAAGGTAACTTGAGTTCCATACTAATTCCAAAAGGTAGAATATTCGTGATGTCTGCATTCTACTTCCTTTTATGAGACTGTTGTACAAAATCAGCAATCTCCTTTAATTTCTGTTACTTCTTCTGCCCGTCTACTCTTTCATCTCAATCTATCCAAAATCGATTCCCACGCTCTCTCTTTCGTTTATCAACCAGCAATCTTATTTCACCGATCACTATTTGTCCTGCAAAAATATTAAAAGTGAGCATGGAATCGAGGCGAAATGTATCCTGACCGTGCAATATTTAAAAAAATAATGACCGGAGAATTTTCGGGGGTGCCATTTTACGTGCTTTTGTCCAGCGGAGCCTTAGAGCGCGTAATTCTCAGGTGACACAAGTCCCTACGCAACCTTCCGAAATCAATGCAGCTTTACCGTGTACCGATCTAAGATCATCATCTACACGGAAAAGTGACGCAGACTATCAGAAGGGCCTATCAGTAGTGTAGCTTATTAAAGTTGTTAATGACACTGCAGAGAGAGGGGTTCAGTTGATAAAGAATTTTCTGGTTAAGATAAAATTGACAAATGATCATGCTCAGAGGCAACATCTGTTGCTGGTCGTTAAACGACACAGGGAAATGTGTGACAAAAGTGGCAAAAAAAACTAGTTTTTCACACTGTTTGCCACTCCCAGTGGTTTTGCATGAGTAGAGTGACTGCCTAATAATAAAATACAATTTTCTTTCAAATGTTCATGATTTTAAACCCACCTGGACCACTGGGAGGTAGGCAACATTGTATGAAATGCGGAAAATCGAAATTTCTGAACTTTGAATTCGTTTCGGCAGGGTCAAATGTTGTCCTATTGAGCTGAAAATATTTTGGGGATGCTTTTTCACGCATGGGAAAATGGCAATGCCCCATCACCTTTCTAACTTTCGGTTTTTTTGGGACACCCTAACCGATCTTTTTCTTCTCTCTCTCTCTCACTCTCCTGTCGATTCGGATTCCTCCGAGGTCGACTGCTTTCGGAGTATGGACCTGAAGTTCCCAATGCGGGACTGGACTCTTCCGCCGAGGATCAGTTCGACGCAGGAACGCGGTTTTTCCGAAATGAACACGAAGGGCATCTGAGGTGAGCTCGTACTTGCACACCATTCTCCCGGGACGAGGCCAAAAAAAAAGGCAGCCAGCGAGTAATCGGATCGCGTGAGAGGGAGAGGCAGACTACGCACCGCATCGAATTGCAGGGAGAAAGGGAGGGGTAAGAGAAAGAAGATAAATGAGCGTTCTCTTGAGGAGGAAGAAAGAAATATTATTCGATACTAAACCCTTGCACGCTTTTGCGACCGATTCTCGTGGAGGGCAGGCAGGCAGTCGAGCACGCACGCATGTATTATACAGTACCCTCCATGTTTCGAAAGAATGGAAAGTCCCTATTTTCCAGCTCGGGAGATGCTCGCGGTGATTCAACCTTGACGCCTTTACCTTTCCTTCTCGTTTACAATCTTTTGTTTCGAATTTTGTAGAGTCACGGGAGTCATGGCGTGCGACGGAGTTTACTTACTCTTTTGCGGCGACGCGACGCTTCTGCAACGCTCCCGCTCGACGAAACATCTTTCCTTTATTATTCTCTCTCTGTTTACAATCTTCGGGGCTATTCCGTGAGCGCATTAAACTTGGGATTGGTTGATTGCATATCCCCTCTCAATCATGTACGTTGTACTTAAACTTTAATGTATTGATTATTACTTTAGATGGAAGCAAAGGATTTTTCTCAGGATATATTAAGGGAAAATCCTGGTGAGGTGTAGTTAAAAGAATTAAATAAAACAAAAGATAATAAATAAAAGAAAAAAAAAGAAAAAGAAAAAAAAATAAAAGAAAAAAAGAAAAAGAAAAGAAAAAAAATACTTGGAAAATTCTGTCATTGAGTTAACGATAAAATTCATGAAAATCCGAAAAATGTTCCATTACAGACTAATGTGGTCAAGCTGGCGTAATTTTGGCAGTAAATGTTTTGAATGTGGAGTGATTTCTCTAATGCCAGGAACCATGATGTTACCAAAAAAAGGTAATCACAAGACGGATTTATCTCGCCGTGGACGTTCCCCCTGAGCAATTCCTTAATGTTCTCTTGGTGTTCTCTGCGGTTGAGAGTACGCAAGAGAATGCTAAAGTTATGTTTTACCCAGGAAATATTTCAGGTTATCGACGGTCCTATCGTGTTTCACTTGGCATCGTTGTTTCAGCTTTAACTCAAATAAAACTCGTTCGTTTTACCGCCTTCACTCCACCCGTCGGCCGACAAATGAAACTCCCTCGGCGACCTTCATTTACGCCTTCCCTCAATGGTAAACACGCGAAAAACACATGTTTACATTGACAGCATGATCTTACGAAGTGAACTCGCCACGCGTATGCGCCAGCCATGTTTCGGAGCGACCTATTCCTAGATCCGGGACTCATTGCTCTTCCGAGAAACGATCCTTCTTGCTCCGTATGATCGGGAGTCGCTGGAGTTTCGTTAGCGTCTAAGAATTTGTCAAACCTTGGCGTCGCGCCCGGGACTTGTTGAGACAGAGGAGTGTAAGGGGTGTTCCTGTAACGCTTAGGCATTGGGTTTTTTTTGGGAGAGGGGGGTCTCAGCAAGGAGACCGCGGATTAAGTCGCTCGTCAAGACGGGCGAATTTTTTCCCCCGCCCCGTCCGACGGCCTTTCACGACCAGCGAGTGCTACATAGTATAAAAAAAATGGGCGACTGTTGGGATTTTCGGAGCGGTGGTGGGTGGGAGGCTTTGATTTTAACCGGCTGATTATCGAGCAGTGCGCATAATGTGTAAGCCGATTAGACATCTGGGGTCCGGACGTGCAAAAGAGCGAGGGAAAGGAAGAAAAAAAACGCGGGTCCTCTGCGGAGAGCTGAACTTCAGCGAAAGCGGAAGGGATTACGCGCACCCTGGTGGGTATCGGGTTTTCAACTCGGATTCGCACTCGGCTGGGCCGAGACACAAGGTTCCTGTTCTTGTCTCTGATGAAAGGCATGACGGTCTCCGAGTGTAAAAAAGAGAGTTCAAATTTATGAACGCGTCTCGCAAGTTAAGTTTTTCTCTCGGATAAAGTTTTGTCATGTGGTACGTGTAGGCTTATGAAACTTAGTGAATAAGGGATAGGCAACTAGTATTAGATCTTTGGTTCTGGAAAGAAAACTTTGCAAATCCACATATATACATTTATTCAATTGGTCAACATGTTTCCTCCCTCCCCTCCTTCGGAGGTTGCTACAGTGTAGGAAACACGTTGACAAATTGAATACATTTATATATGTGGATTTGCAAATTTTTTTTCCGTAACCTACGATGGAATTCCAAAATGAATCGGCCGCCACCATCTCTTTCACTAGATCTTTGGCTTATAAGGTTCTCTGTTTCATTACAATTAATCAGGAAGACTTACGTAAGTACTTATCTCGAACTAGAATTTTCACTATTCTTTTCTACCCGCCACATCATATTCGCCAATAGCGTGAAGACAATGCCAGTTTTATGCCTAGGCACAATATGAACAAAGGTAAACTAATTTCTTGGTCTATACCCGACCGTCTTGCCAATGTTGTCTGCCGTATATCAGTTCTGTACTCCAAAAAGTATTTACCGTGCAAAACTGTAACGTTCGCTTTTCAATGCTTCAATAATAAAGGAGCTAATTCTAATATTAGGCGTTTTTATTTTTCCAAAGTGTGTTTTCAACCGTTTCCATTAGTTTCCGGAAAGGCATGATCACTATTTCCTTAGTAACTGCTGAGGTTACGTTTCTAAATAATTTAGAAATTGACCAAACTTAGGAACTGCCACGATCTCATACGTAGTTCGGTAACAAATACAAATAATGTAATATTTATAATATCAAAATTGGGACCATGAGATTCTTTGCTGAATATGACGTCTTCTCATTAAAAATTTTAACCTGAGAATAACGTTTGAATAACCTTTGGGTTAGAAGGTTATTTATAAGCCATTCCTGAGGATCTCTAATCTTAGTTAGAATCTAAAAGATTTGGTAAAAACACACAAAAGTGGTGGTGTACATTTTTACAAAATCTATTAGTGGAAGTAACAGCCGCTGATGGATTAATACAGTATTTGCAGAGGAGTAAATGAAGATGGAATATTTTTTCCACCAATAGAAATTTTAGAGTACATCAAGTGGTTCAAAAAGTATACCTTCTTGCGAGGGTATCTTGTTCCTTGGCTCTCAAAGTAAGGATGATTTTTCTATATTTGTTATTTTTTATGCTGTGGTAATCCATAATTAATTTTACATGAGTTCTTTTACGAAAAATGGTTTAATCTTCCCCTTGTCATGTCATATACGAGTAAAACCACAGTATTCGACTCGTAGGTTGGTATATTTGACATGTCATATGCAAAGAGGAATTTTATGAATCACTAGTTTTAATACTGAAACCTTTTCAATCTTATAATTTGCATGCTAGTAAAAGGAGTAAAATTTAAATTGTCTACTGGAGGTACGAATTGTTAGTCGCAGCTAACACAGATAAAAATGAACTGAAATTGCATTATGAATTCAGGAAAAAAAGGCAAGCAAATAAAGATGGAATCATCTCAAGCTCAAGGCGAAACATGGTTTTTTTTAGGGCTCACTATCAATTATTTGGTTTCATTCATTGATATACAATGGATAACGAATAGACACCGTAAACAGTATGCGTATAGTTTTTACTACGCATGAATAATGTGAAACTCCTTTTCAATGCAAACATTGCGATTGCAAATATTTCTTGCGAGTTAACTTTACACTATCAATGGTAAGGGGTTTCCCTGCAAAACGTTTTAACGTGAATTTACTTGTGCGATCACGGATTTTTTGTATACATTGAGCCCCGTGCAAAGCGTCGCCCCGGACGTGAATAACGATGATGGCATCTTAGCGAAATCCACCGCGTTATCTGGCAGTAACGATAGCGCCTGCGTTACCTGAACGTGCCGCTGGTGCTCGTAGAAAGAGGATGAACGTTTATTGGCATATTATGAGATACATTTATAGAGCAGGAAGGAAAAATGAGCCTGCTCGAGGAAAAACGTACCTAGTATTATTTAGGGCGGTGGGGGTTATAGCAGGAGGCGCAGGCAATTTGAAGTAGTAATAGATTATGTCCATCGCAGAAGTTATGATAAGCGGCTGAACGGTTACGGTTGAACCAGAAAGACGAATTTGAGGCAAGCGGGTGAAAGTTTGGCACGATTGGCGTGTGGTTAATATTATATTATTTTGCAGAGCTACTTAAGTAATTCAGTTTATTTAATGGTAGTATATAGGAACAGTCCAAGGCGTATTTCTACGAGATAAACCACCTGTAATACGTTAACAGATCGTTGAATTTTTGCTCTCGGGACTTCATGCAGCTGATGGCTTCCCTGAGCGGATAAATCAAGCGCTTCCCGCAGGGCACCCGGCTGTTTTACTCCGTTGCATAACGCATGGGCCGAGTCATTCACGAGTTACAGTATCGCAAGATCCGCTCTTGTTAGCGGGTGGGCGAAAGTTGTTCTCGCTGCTTCCTGCGCCCTTCGGCATTGGTTATCTCCTCCTGCATTCCGAATTCACACTGGTTTCCGCGCGTTCCAACGGCGTATTAGCTGAAATAAAGTTGTTGGTTGGCCGACAAAGTTGAGCAACAGATCGAGATTCGAAGGGAGAAGGCGATAAATCACGTCTATTAATAATTTTTTGCACATGTATATTGACCAGAAAGAGAACAAGGTAAAACATCCGTAACATAAAGCATGTTTATTTAAGTTTAATCGTGTTAATTGGGACGGGTAGAAAAACAAATTTAAAAAATGGTACAGCCTCTTGGATTGACAAGCGGTATTATAACCTTCTGTCCGTAATGTATCATCTAAAATTCTCGTTTTACTAAGACTTATACCAAAAGTGATAAAATCAGTAGCATTAAATATTTCAAAAATGCTTTTAGCTTGTGATTCCTTCATTATCGACACGAACGTTGTTTGACTCCAAACCTCCTGTATTATACATCCAGCTCAATTATTTAACTTAAATTTATTATTTAATATGCCCTTTAATTAATTATAATGGCTATTTCACATCATCGCTCCAGTGATATTTATTAAAGGCTAATATTTTGAGAGGTCAAACAATATAAGGATCACAATGTTTTTCCCAAACATGTATTCATAAATTCGTTTACCTATGCATAGTGACACCTCGTATGTTTTATTAAGTTCCCGGCCAATTAAAGAGTCTATTGAAGGGCCTTCAGTGGCCAACCTTGAATGAATATTACTTATCTCGATCTCTTAGTTGCAACGTGGAGCCATTGGTATTCTTAGGTATGTTGTTCGGCGGATGATTAACATGTCATTTCAATCATTCACCTCCAAAACTTAATTCCCAAAGAACGATGTTCCTAACTGTTTGGGGACTATAAAGCCAATTGTCGTGTAATTCGTTACGTATGTCGTTTTTGTTTATAAAATTTTTAGCTGTTTGGGTAAATATTTTTCAAGCTATTCAATTTAATTAAAATCGTCTTGCCTGCTGAGGTAGATACCAGTATTCCAGAATCAGTGTTCTTTGCCATTAATGAGTCAGCTGGGATAAACTCATTGTCTAATTTTTCCAAGCGGAAATTTCTTTAATGAATTGTCATCAATAAAAGCATTGAATACAATATGTAAATTCGAAGTGAGGGAAACGATTCTAGTTTCTATAATCGAGGCAATGTCGGGAGGACCTGGAAGCATGGCGACCAGAATGGCATGATCAAATTAATGCAAACTATCTTTAAAAATACAATCCGGTGAGCACGCGACAGCATAACGGATAAGATTTTAAGATAAGACTGTACTTTGAATTAACTCCGTATTTATAGTGCGTAAAATACGCCGTTGGGCATAAGCTCTCTCTGCAAGCATGCTGAACTATACTAGCAACTACTTCACAAAGTTTCGTCCAAACATGTTTTCGTTCAGATTCATAAACACATTAAAAAAAGGGAAAATCATTTCGTAGCATAGTATCTCTCTCACAAGAAACTTTTAATACGTAAATGCATTGCGTCCTTTTCCTCTGATAGGTCTCCTTTAATCAACCATTTATAACGCGCGATATCCAGTGCCTGGTCCTGTCATCTTTCGCGCCTTATTAGTTATCGGGGCTTCTCACGCGATTTCACCGTGTTATTTCGCTAATGACTAATTAACTGGAGTTTTAAGTGATCCATTTTCGACTGTGGGCTTTCTTTTGTCAATTTTCGGCACTGTAGTGCTTTTCTTCTTTGCTGGGCTCTTGACGCGGATATTTATTCAATGAGGAATGATCTTTTAAAAATGTCGGTGAGCTATTTTGATACGTATGTGACTCGCCTAACGCTCAGAGCATGACGCGTGGACCCTAGAAGAAAAATGTTCCTCGATTCTCGAAGAGAGGGGACGCTCTTCGGAGATGAATAATTTTTTTCCCGTTTTAGGAATACGACATTATATATTTTCATATTTTAAACCCCCGCTTGTTTGTCGAAGGGATTTAATATTCATTCGGCGAAAGGTGCTGTATTTCGTGTCAGAAGACAAATTACTATTCGTCGGTATTTATGACGCTGCCTCGTGCCGTTGGGAATACGTTCCGCTGCCATCCGCGAGGAGGGGATGGGATGTAGCGAGAGAACGGGTGTGTGGACGGCGCGCCGTTAAGAGATTTCAAAAGCGCATAAATCTTTATCTCGCGGATTGCGACGAAGCAGTAAGCTTTCAGCGGACCGGCTATAGGATGCATCAAAATTCACATAAAACATTCACCATTGAGTGACTACCTCGTAGGGATTGTTCTGCAATTACGCGGAATTAGAGTGTTTCAATCTACCATTATAGTTTTCATTGGTCCCATTTTTCTGTTGTTATTCAAAAGCATCTAATGCAGCAAGAAAATCATCTCGCCTGATCCCGAAGGGTGTGTTGATCATGTATAGCTACTTCGATTGCGGTTCTATTTTCGATTCCGTTTACGCAATACGATACGATATATTGTGTCTCATGTTCGTGAAGTTGTTTACGCATAAGATAGTCACTGAAATCTACCCCTTGAAAAGTTATTTTCTTATCAGGCCTTGTGATGATGTTTGGAATCTTAACAAATAAACAAGCACCAATATTCTTCACTTGATTTAGGTTCCGTTCGGGAGAAATTTTCACGAGGCTTACGAGTGATTGTAATATTTGTAATACGTGCAATTCGCTTGTCACGTCACACGGACATTTATAGCTTCTTAATCTCCCACCCCAATTTCTCGTCCTTGTTCTCACGTCTAGCGCCAACCCACACTGAAATGACCTCATGGTATGAATTTAATTTTATCAGGCTTCACTCCATGGAAGTTTTTAATATCCATAACAGAGGAATAACCACATACTTTTCCACAGGCCCATACATAGCACTAAGCAGCCAATTACGGTGCACATTAAAATATTTAACAATGACGAAATACCCTAATCCATGCCCTAGGTGGAGTCCACCTAGTCGGGATTCGAACCCGAGACCTCCAAATTGGCAACGAGGGAGTTATTCCTCCGCCGCCGAGACCGGCGAACATATACAATTTAGTCACTTCTTTTCTTATTTAATTAGTAACACAGTAATTAATAACAAAGTTTAATAAGTATCGCAGTCGATATTTATGTCAACTATATTGTAAAACTATTGATTATTTATTTATTATATACAACTTTTAATTTTGACTTTGAGGAGTTAGGTGGGAGAAGGGACTTTTATAGTCACTATCTCAGAGGCCTAAGTTGTCATTATTATTATTAGAGAAAATATTAGTGAAGTACTTCACATGGAGGTAAAAGGCGAACCTCGATGACCAAGTGGGTGTATTACGATAAGTAAGAACGAATTAAATGGACAGGTTTCAGGAGATATTAAGCGAGTAATACCGGCTGTTGTTTTCATCCCTAAGGAGCATGGTTTGTAAGAGGAGCGGAAACCTGGTCATAAAAGAAAGGGGGAGTGATAGTAAATTAAATGAGTCTTTGAGTTGTGAGTCTGGAGGATGGAGAAAATAAAATGGAAGGAAAGTAAGACAATGATTATGTACTTGGAATGGTTTGTTAGGCTAGGAAGTTGTTGGTAGAAATTCGAATATAGTAAAAGTGAACGTGAGAAATATTTTGAAGAGATAGAAATTGGATGTATAGGTAAATGAATGGCCAAGCGAGGAAGATGAAGGAAGAAAAATAGAAGTTATATGAGAAGGAACCTAAAAGTAACTATAATATTTACATACAAATTTCATACTATTTTGTAATCCTATAGTATCGCGGTTTTAAGTATGCTGATTATTGTCGTGCAAGTCTGTCAGTTGTCACGGTAACTGTGACTTCAGTAGACCAGCAACAACATGTCAGATCTAGTCCCAGTAGTCTCCATTCACGATATTGTCGAAACGATGGGCATGGTTCATATACGATTTTATCGAACGATGCCA
The DNA here is from genome assembly GCA_011762765.2 of Rhinocypha anisoptera. NCBI lineage: Eukaryota > Metazoa > Arthropoda > Insecta > Odonata > Chlorocyphidae > Rhinocypha > Rhinocypha anisoptera. The sequence goes on from WURS02000018.1 coordinate 7,760,302, forward strand.
AGCGATATTTCTAATGTATAACCGCGTTTACACGTAGCAGTTAACTGCTATAGCAGTAGACTTCTAAGGGCTACTCTTACGTGTGAACCCCAAGTTCGATGCTGTTACGGATCGATTTAGGCCTTTGTCGAGCAGAGTCGAACCTGATTCTATCTATTACCCGAAGTAAGACGTCTTCTACTTTCCACCAGTTTTCACAGTGCGACTTTCGCAAAAATCGCAATGATCGCTAGCAGAAACATGTACGACACCGGCTGTTTTAAATGCTTCGCCTAATATTGGCTTATATTTCTCGGGATCGAAGCGTAATGGAGAGGGAATTACAGGTAACATACCTATAATCTTATTGATGTGGTAATATAAATATTGTTACGGTGTTGTTTGAAGTTTGACTAACGATAATAGACTCTTCGGACCTTTCTTTTTCACTCTTCTTTATCTACTTACAAGAAGTTTTTAATAAAATATGTAGCTGTATGAATGACAACAAAATTTTCTTATGAATAAAACATTAATTTTATTACTTTAGAATTATAAACGACTAATACGTAGTACCTATGAGTATTTTTTGTTATTTTGTATAAATCTTGTCTTTTCGTATTCCTAATACAGGCATTAGTCCGTAGAATAAAATATGTTATTATTCCTAAGCAATTCGTTTATTAACATCAACCGAAGTGCGTCCCTTTGTCTCTAATGTATTACCACAGCCATAATCACGACTGTATTAGCGAAATATCACTATGTTCTGACGAATTAGTCGGTTTGTTGATTTGTAAACATCTAGAAGCGCGTAAAGCAGCTTGAAAGCAACTTCGATGCCTCTTGGGACACTAGCGGTCACTAGCAGTGTCGATACAAGCTTTAGATTCCATTGTGGTAGCAGTCCACTGCTACATGTAAACGCGGCTTATGTTTTGATATTCGATACAACGATGTTATTGGTATTGCTCTATCTTCTCCGTAATTCTCACTTCGTCTACGCTGTCACCTCTATATTTCTTATGTATCGATTTGGGAGATTATGTATCATGGTATCATAGTGCCGGTGACGAAAAGTCCCGACAAACCTCTCAGTCCTGGCGGTCTCTTAATGGCATTAGACAGTCCTACTTCGGCTCGCTCACGCCGTTTCTGCCGCGAAGTGGGGCGGATGACCTGACCCGCGGACGGACGTGAAGCCCTTCTCTCTCTCTCTTCCTCTCCGCCTTTCTCGCATAAAACGTGAGGCAAGGGCTCTCTCTTTCCTTCCCTCTGCCGCCGTCTATTCTGCCCCCCCCCCTTTAACTCTCCTTTCTCACCTTGCGACTTTGGTGAGAATAATCGTCGACGGGCCTATCCCTTGGCAGTCCCGGGTCCAGGCCTGGGTTCCGTGACAGGCTC
>WURS02000019.1:3969-29565 GCA_011762765.2 Rhinocypha anisoptera
TCGTAACTAATGTACGTCACGCATCGGTATTATCTTTGGCAACGTTTCGTGAACAATCATAGATAAGGTATGACCTATGGTTAACAATTACGATTCTATAAATAAGAGGAGGGTGGAGAGATTGGCCGTCCTGCTAAGGGCAACACAAACAAATGGGCTTTTCCTGCATTGTCTACAAGTCTAGCTCGTAGCTCCATATGTTCTTTTATTCCAATCGGCTATAAGGACGAAATAGCACCAGGAAATGAAAGACTGGAGCATAGATTCCAAGATAAGTTGTTCGGCTATTCCCCAGGAAAGTCTGTGGCATAAAACCACAAAGTCTTATCTCGTAAAATCACCACAAAGTCTTGTAAAGCCTTCCTTACAATGTAGATTCACAAGACGTGACAATGTAATGCGTGTTCCAATCCTGTGATGTTTGCAACCCGAACACCAACCACAGCAAAATCTACTCGTTATAGCGATAAAGCAGATAAGAACACTCATAATAGCCGGCGGAACTCCCTATGTTTTAACTCGTGGACCAACCAAAGCAAAATAGCTATAGCGATACTCTTGTTATAAGCCATACTAGCAATAGTGGACTACTAATGTATTTCATACCTACAAAACTGTCATTATTTTATCATTTACTTTGTTATAATAACTTTAATATAAAATGTTACCGTTAGGAACTGCTAAGCTATGAAATTTTGGCAGATGGCAGAATCACTTGGAGAACTACATACATGCATGATTACATTAATGTTTCATCTATTAAGCCCTGTTTACACGGTGCAAGTATTTGCATTAGTCCAATGAATGGGAAACCATGAATGTCATTGTATTTCTTGCATCCATGAAGAAAAGGTGTTTACACGATGCAAGTGTTCTAGCAATTTTTTGGTGGAATAACAATACATTGAGCAATTTTTTTTACTACAGAAAGATGTAAGGATATAAGATGTAACATTGTTTACAATTAATGGTCAACAGAGTGGATTTTATGAGTGCCCAAAGTTTTAGTATTATATAGGAGAGCCGTAGTGGAAACGTAATGAAAACAGTGGGTCCAAAGTTCTAAAAAGGTGGTCAAAATTCCAAAAAAATAAATTGTCAAATTTAGGTTAATTTTGGATTTAGGGTCACTATGCACTATGATGTTTGAGCCATAAATAAAGGCTTTTTATTATATAAGTAAGTACATAACTCCGTGCAAATAAGTGTCAAAGTGACTGGTAGGTAGAAAGTTACACAGAAAAATAAAAGCTGTTCTAATCTGGTGAATTTTTTAGTTCTTATTTTAGTTTTGTAAAAATATTGCATCCCCAGAAAGATAAATAATTTGTGAGTGTTTACTTAAAAGTTTAATAAAAGTATTCATGTTCCTAAAAGTTAATTAAGATATTTTTTGTTTCATTAACTTTTATGAAAAACTCTGAAACTATGTATAAAAAGTTATATTTAATGGAATTGTGAGAAAAATTTCATAACAAGTTGTATATGAAGATTTTAACTATACAATTCTTTGAGAAATGCTGCACTTTTTGCATAAAATACTTTTATAAACCTAATAAGCGTGTTGGGCCATTCCTATGCAGAAACCAAGATCAAAAATGACAACTTCAAGTAAATTCCTAAATCTCTGACAGGACTTACTTTAATTTTACAAAATAGATTCCTCAAGGTAGAGTAAAGGCAGGTAGAGTAGGTAGGTAGGTAGGTAGGTAGAGTTCAGGAGGAAAAAATGGTCAAAATTGAAGGCATATGTCAAAATATAACCACAGTAATCTGTTATATTATCAAACAAAGATATTTCAGCTATTTTATCAAACCACCAACAGCAGTCTCTGGATTTGATAACCTGCACAGTAGGATTCTGAGTGAAATATTGCGAGAACACTTGCACCAGAATAGAACAGGTTCTATTTTTCCATGCAAGTTGCAAGTGTTCACACATTTTTTGGTGTTTACACATTGAACATCAGGACGTGCAAGTGTTTGTCTGAGCAAGTACATTCACTGTGTAAACAGAGCTTTAAGTGAAGCAGGTAACTTAATAAAAATCTCTATTTAGAAATACCAACAGACACCATATAAAATATCTTACTGCTTTTGTACAGTAATGAATTTTAACAAGTGGTCAAGACAAATATACTTAGCATACACAGAATAATTATTTATAACTAGTAGCACAAGAGGTTCATTTATTTAAAAAGGCTAAAGATGACAAAACATGCATTAAAGCCAGTAGTTTCACAAAGTATATAAATCTAGTGCTCAATTAATTCTTTGATATAGTTAAATGTCACATTATATATAAAAGACATACCTGTATTTGGGTCAATAATGATGCTGGACAACTACATGGTGCTGCATATAAGACAGCATTATCTGGAAACATCATTCCATTTGGTTTTAGAAATTTATCTCGAGCCACAATAACAGAATCTAACATTGATTCATGAAGCAAGTAAAATCCCATCCACTCTGAAACAATTATATCAACTTTGACTCCATTTGGAAGGCAAACATCTTCTACTTTTTGGTGAAGAACCTGTCAAATGAATTACTTATTAGTTCAACTAATAGTTTTACAATAATTTTATTATATACAAAGTGTTTAATTACTTTTTAATGACTTATAATGATTGAAATATCTTTAACAAGGAATTGAAATTTAACAAAACTCAATTTAATTGTTTCCGATTACATCTTTGCATTAAAGAACTACTTAGATTATTTATCGATTGAACAAATTTTCCTTCAGCCTTGTCTCACTCCTATATTATTTTATGTTTCATCATATAAGGTGTCAGTCAGATCCCCTTTAAAAGTGGAGTTTTCACAGAAGCTTATATGACATTTAGGGGAGCCTCAATATTCCACAGATCATGCAGCATACCCCTGATAACACGGTTGACAGCTTGAGTAATATCTTTAAATGCCATGTACTTTTCTAGGCTGAATTCGGTTTTATTATTTGTATTAAAGTGAATATTTTCATCTCTTGATGACTGTCCTCTTGTAAACACCATCAGATCCTAAAAATTACTCTGAAATAGCCTGTAACCTTCAAGACTTTGTATTCTTACAAGCACTTTCTCAATTATCATTTGGTGATGTTCACATTTTTTCCTTTCAATTTATTTAATAATAATAATGTTTCAATTTACCTCATTTCATGAGGAGTATACTTCTCAACTACAACCCACTTTATTCGTAAGTAGTGGAAATCTTCCAGCAGTTTATAGAAGTTCTACATTGGTGCCACTGCTATATACAACCTGCTTGGTTTTTCTATTGCTTTTGATTTTTTTGTGATGTTATTTAATATGCGTAAGTTATATTTGTGTAAAATTAATGTCCTTAATCTACCCAAAAACATTAATCATGGACACCCATCAGCAAATTACAAAAAGCAAGCTATGCATCAGAAAATCTGTTCTGTTGCTGCAGAACTCCTGCTAAGAAATTTATTTTAACTAGTTGTTCAACAATATAACACCTTCAAGACCGTCCTTGTAGATACGACGTCGAGGCAGATCTATTCAAGGTAGTAAACATTTCAGTGGAATGAAAAGTAATTAGTTATTTTAGAGCCAACAAGGAAATATATTTCAGCCTAAATGATTATTTGATGGGGGAGAGTAGATATTAGAGAGTACTAAGGCACATGAAAATTCACAGACCAGACTGTTCATCTTCGAAATTAAATCGCAGTATGTGACTGTTGGACATTGATACTGTACCTCGGGCTCGAAAATATTAAATGCACAAAAATTAAATGACAGACATTCGAATTAATTTGCCTTCACAACTCTGATATTTTTCAGGACAGCTTAAAGAGATAATGCCATCCCTTTAAATGTTACTTCTTTGTAAGAGACGCCAGAATTCCTCGTTTTACGAATCATTGTAAAAAAAACATTCTTACCTCGATTACATCGGAATAATCATTTTCCTCAACGACATTTGACGTCACAGTAGCCAAACTGCTAGCCTCAACGGCGTACACCTTCTTAGCTCCCGCAAATGCGCAAAACAGAGACAAAATGCCTAAACGAAAAAGGATGATTTTTTTTACCTCAAGATTAGGGAAAACGCGTTCCAAATGATAAAAGGTTACCAGTGCCTGCTCCTACATCCATTACCACGCTCCCTTTGAAGATATTTCTACTAGACAGAATAGCATTTTTGTATGCATCCAATCTGGACTTATCTTCGAGCATAATTCGGTGAACCTGAAAATACGATAAAATGTACAAACATCACGATCAACTAAGTGCTGATTGGCAAAAACAAAAATACTCGGATATCATACTTGCATATTTTCGTAGCTGTTGAAATATGCATCCGGTTGATTCTTAAATACATCGCATGACATTGTGTAAAGGAGATAATATATAGGTGTAAATATTTAATATATATTAGCCTCCCGATGACGAGCGAGAAATGTTTATTTTTTATGTGAAGAACAAATTTCAGTCAACCGATCCTCTCCAGCAACTCTTACAATTGCAAGTCAGGTAATAAATCAGTCCTGAAGATTTTAAAATTCTGTACACATTTAAACATATTCTTTCTCTCGTGAGACTTCCTCTCGACCCACGTGTCCAGAGCCAAAATTTCGAGCTTCGAGCGGCATTTGAAATAAGTGAATAATGGGGAGCGTGAGGTGAAGTGCTTGTTAGATGTGCGAGTGAATACTTGTCAGTGCTAATGTGACAGCTGTTTAATGGTGAAACGACGTTTTCGTTTGCATTATGGAAGTAAAGTGGAACGTAATTACTAATTATCGGATAAGGCTAATTTTCAAGCGAAGATGAGAAGAGGAACATATTCAGCAAATAAACAAATACATCTTAAGTAGGTCTCCTTTTAGCTCTTGAAATGTTATAGGATTCATTGTTTGTAGACCTTAATTAAACATTTACTTGCAGGAAAAGAAAAAATTCAGGGATACCGTACAGAAGAGGCAACTTCAAAAATAATCAATATATATTCAACGGATCCTCTGAAAGTGAAGATGAGAGCGAAGTGGAAATATTTACTCTGCGACAAAAGAAGGTGGAACATTTTGTCGAAAGAGAACTCCAACCAGGGGATACACTTTTAAATATTGCTCTTCAATATGGCTACTCTGTAAGTATTTTTAATTCCCAATTTTGTAACCGAAATTAGTAAGTTCTAATTTAAGATACCTTTCCAGGTACAAGAGCTAAAGCGTATTAATAACATACATCGGGACAATGAGATCTTCGCAAGAACTACTTTGAAAGTTCCTATGAGAATCACGGAAGCTGTTGCTGTCCATAAAATGCAAAAAGAAAAAGATACTAGTTCCAATGACAATAAACCTGGGATGGAAACAGCAGAAGAAAGTAACCATGTGAGGACAGTAAGCATTGGCGATGCCTATAGAGAATCAAAGCTGGAAGGTAACGATGCTGCCCGCAGATTTCTAATAGCAATGGATCAAGATTTGGCGCGAATAAGGGAAAATGCATCTTCCAGAGGGCAGGTTACCAGTTACGACTTCACAGTAACACAGTTGGGAACGGACAGTATCTCTTTATCTGGAGCTCTCTCTAATGGTGCTGCCAACAAACCTGATATAAGTTGGCGATGTATCCAGCTCCTTGTTTGTTCTATAATTCTGGGATTCATTGCTCCAATTCTGTATGTTATCTATTTGGCAGAGGTAAATGACAACCAAGAACTTTTATTCAACAATGATACCAGAAGGTGATTAGTGGACAAAAGGAGGCATTTGATAAGATTGTATTATTTAAAGTTAATATTTTGAAATATTTTTATAAGATCCAAATATAGTTGTTTATCATAACCTGGCATTTTAATTGCCTTATAAAGTAACTTTTCCAAGCCAGGTATTTTTTTAAATCTTTTATTATATTCCCAAAATACACAACTTGTGCGTTAATGTAGTTGAAATTCCTTAACAGTAGACATCAGCTTCACTACGCATATGATTCCACTGACTTGGGGGAACAAAATGCAGCTACTATAAAAATACAATTCCTCTTGAAACCTTTAGGTTATACTGGCACTATGAACGAAAATACCTCAGTCATATGGAACAAATATAATTACTAAACATATCAAGGGGTGATTATGATAGATAACGAAGAGGCCATTGACAAAAACTCCACATTTGTACTGACTTACTATTCCCTGGATTAATTTTAGTACATTCCAAGAGCGAGTCAAACTTTTAAAATAAGCTATTCATAAGCCCAAGAAACATAGCTGACAAATATTAACATTCTCAATCATTCTACCATTCATATCTGCAATATTCAAGAAAATTTGATGTTTGAAAATTGAACCACCAGTACAAAAATGCTTATATTTAGGCATTAAATCTGGCTGTGTACATTCACCACTATAATCCTACATCAGGCCTATAAATCACACAAGGAGATTACACAACCTCCACCCAGTCATTATATGAACAGCCAACATTTATCTGAAGTACATAATGATACATGTACTAACTGTTGGCAGAATAACAAAAGGCCTTACATTTTAGGCCATAGGTCCACTAAATGTTTATACTACTAAAATGAGTCAACACCATTTTGATGTGATGTTATGTTATATATTCAGGTACACAGTCATCAGCAGAGCTGATTGAGGTTCATTTAACATAGCAAAGGAATGATTTACCATTAGAATGTCATCCACAACCTGCACAGTTTTACTCTCAAACATCTATTTTTCACAACACAAATCAACACCATTAACTAAGACAAATACACAAATCATATTCCATTGTAATAAGGAACATTTTTGTCCTCGTTTACTAAAATATGGGTACACTACAATGGGTATTTAAACAAATATGACTTACAAAAATGTCTTCATAAAAATTAAATCGATTCCTTGCATTGAATATAAAAAAAGAACATCACATCAATGGTTGAAAAATGCAGGTGTTTTTCATATTCATCCAAGCCAATTTCAGTTGTAGCATCATTCCAAGTGTAGCAACTTTTACACCACAGTATTTTAAGATGCAAATGCTAGCTGTCAGGTGACTTAACAGCATGAGAAGCCAGGAAGTATGTGGGATAAGGGAATTGAAAAGGGAATGGCAAGGTAAAGATGTGGCAGGCCTGGCAATATCATTTCAGAACATGTGCCCAGCATTCTCCCGCACACTGCAATAAAGAAGAACAAATTTTAGAAAGAAAACCAAGATTGAACTCATTTTTGCAAGCAAGTCTAAGCAAAGAACTTAGATTTGCCATTCAAAAAGGTGATTCAATAAATTTTACTTCGACCGAAGCAAAATACGTAGGAAGCACTAATGATAATATCACCTAAAATGGTGACAAATACCAAATCAAAATATTATTTAATGATTTAGGGTGAAATTGTGGTGTACCTAGCCTACTATCCTACGTAATGGGGGTAAATAAATGAAGCACACTTAAAAGAACCAGGATGATTACAAAAGGAAAGGTAAGTCTCTCAGAGATAAGTTTCATAATTGTGGCTAATCCTGATATCAAATTCATTCACACCAAAAGAGACCTTGGTTTTCATGGAACCCTACCAGGAGTCAAATCAAATTACTTATAGTTACTTGCATAAAAATAATAAACTAGAATAACATATTTACTCATTTGATCAAGATGATACAAAGTAAAAATTTGAACAATGAAACAAAAAAACAATGAACCTTAAAAATGTAACACACCCAAATGCAGTAATGAAAGACAAAGCTAAACAAACAATATATAGACTGTGGAAATGAGATTCTACAGAATTTATGGTCCTTGTGCATTGAAATATAGCCTTGAGAATTTATTTTTTAAGCATAATTCAATTTTATGCAAACAAAAAAAATCTAAGCTCTGCTGATATAATACATCAAATGAGAATACAGGTTTACTAACTGGAAATTTATTATTTAAATGGTGTACATACACACTGACGAATTAAATTACCAAAACCAAGGTCTCTTCATTAAAGGGGCAATATGTTCAAGCTTATGAACTGTTTCCCATATGACATTAACCTTTTTAGACTTTACCTTTCCTTTATTTCCCTGCCTTGTAGCACTTTTTCCTCTATGAGTAGTTATTGGAAGTGTCAGCAATGCAGACACTGAAAAAAATAACCATGATGGAGTGACATTTTTAAGACAATGCTTCAACCATAATATGGCCTTCCCAAAATATACCCAAGACATTACAAGAAGCATCACCTACCTGACGTAAAAAAGCAACATCAAAAATATCAAGTTGCAAAATGGTATGATGCCGAAACTTAACATATTGCTTTAAAAAAGTCAGGTATTAATGCAAAATAGAAGCTTATTTCCAATTTTAAGGTTATAGTTACATTTTTCTTAAGATTATAAAAAAATGTACTGACCACCATATACAACATAGTCACATGCAACCACTACATGCAATACATATATATACAATTTCATATCCTCTGCATGCACACATATATATTTATATATTCAAGAACCTTTTGTTTTCAAATAGTTAAGTGCAAAAAATACAAAATAAGAATAGCTAGCAGAATAAGCAGAAAGAATATAAAATTTAAACCATTTGACACGACTTATCTTGTACAACACTTATTGAGTTGGGCAATATTTCAATAAGGGCAAGAGGTTAGCAAACTATGTATAACCCTATGTTGCAGTGGTATTGAATATTCACAAAATAACTATCAGATTTCACATATTGCATAAAATTGGAGAAACTGTATAAGTTTAAAGGTTGTTAAAGGATTAGAAATATGATTTGATATATCAAAAACAATTTTTAAATCAGTTGACTTCACGTAGGATGCTTCAAAGTGAATTCAAGTGAAGTGAAGCTTCAGAAACTTTGGTGGTTTCATGGATAATACAAAATGGACTCAAATTCATGTTATCATAGGGTCAATTATGTCAATATCAATCAGTTCATATGGACAATATTTCTGAAATGCATCAATATAAAAAAATTGAGAGGCCATAAAAACCTAAGCTAGCTCAAAAGAAGATTCATTACATGATTGGCAGTTAATACTTGGATTGAACCATTATAACACTTATGAATTGATTGTTCACTTTAAATTTTAAAATCATAATGAATGTAGAGATTTGACGAAAATTAGGTTGTCAGAAATAAAGTTTGCATCTCTAAAAAGCAAGTTACGCTTTCATTTAAAATTTAAATAAACATTTATGGCATGCACTGAGCACATTTTCTCATCAAGTGTCTATAGACTTTGAGGGAGAGAAAATCTAAATACTAAAGCAATGGTGTATATAAAAAATGAACTTATTACAATCATTAAAACATTTAAAGGAATTTTCTAAGAAAAATTATAGGCTCAAATTCTTTGGAATTATTGTGAAAGCAATCACAAGAACCACTTAATGGAAAATTTATCATTGCTTTCACCAATTTCTCTATGAATTTAAGACAATGTCTACTAGAAGTTTACTCCTAGAAGATTTCTAGAAGTCTACTCCTATGTGACACAGAAATGCTCCTTTAGCACAATGTTATCCAATTATTGATCATGCAGCAGAAAATAAAGAAAAATTCATGCTAAACACAGAAAAGTACCACTCTCCCATTTAACCATAGTTATGCCAAACCTGACAAGTTAATCAACTAGCAGGTTTACAGCTATTGTTGTCTATCATAGAGAAATAAGGGAATTAACAAATACCATGGGATAAGAATATAATCTTAATTATATAGAGTAACTGTCAGAATACACAGCAATAAGCTTGTTATTAGACACTACATGAGCCACATTGAAATATCAAAGGTCTTTATATTCATCAGAATTTATTAGACAAATAATGAAACAAATTAACATACAAATTCAGTAACAAATCACACTTTGAAATCTTATAACATTTTCTCTTGTATCAACTTCTGAAATCATGTATCCATACTTGCAAACACAATCATAAAGCCAAGGAAGAGGGAGTGAATTTTTCCTTCTCTTTCTTCTCCTTTCTTAAAAAGTTCCAATTAGTTTATTTTTAAGGCAGATTCTCAAGAGAAATTTATAGATCAAAAAAGTTCCTCTTCAGGCTCCTATAAAATATTAAATGGGTAAGCAGGTCTATTGACTTTATAATATGCATAAAAATAATGACTGTGGAAAAGGAGGGAGAAAAATTAAACTAGAGTATAATTTGTTTTTTATGCTACAACTTTTTTGTCAACTATTATTACTTCACTGCGAAACATTATAACTAAAAGAATATTGTTAACTATATCCGTCATTTGCAGACTACTTCTAACTTCCATATTAAACAGCGTCAGCTGTAACCACACCTCAACCTGGCAATAATTACAATCAATTTAGATTAAACAAAGGCCCCCAATTAGAGCCTCAACCTAGTTTCATTGCTCTCAATATTATAGCCATTTGGCTAAAATATCTTCATAAATAGTGCAACTAAAATGCAATAATAATATGATCATTTTTATGTCCCAAATAGCTTCAGTAAACAGAAATTAAAAAATTTTACACCCAAACCATTTATCAAACACTTCTTATGATACGTTCAATTGCCCTCATTACATTGAAATACTGATGCTACCGTATTTAACCTTTAGTAAAAGAGTAATAAAATTACTACAGATCAAATTACACCAACAAATAGTCCCCATCAGATCACGATTGTATGTTAATGAATTGCTGAAGATTCATATCCATTTATAATCCATTTAATGAAAATATAAGCAGTGAGGAGCTATCATAAATATCAATTATCTAGATGTAAAAATCAAAGATGGGTATCAATGTTTATACCACCTGATATTTTGGTACGAAAGTATGTAAAAGGTGACAAGATAAATTATTTAAAGAAATAATATGCACTTTAAACAGATAGACATGTGTTAAGAGAAATGGTTTCATACATGAGACATTTTTCTAGAATTAACTTCAGCCTTTCTACACTCACATTTTCAAAAGTTCTATCTGTCGGATTCATGTGCATTTAAATCAAAGAGTAAGGATCTCCATTTACTAGTTTTGCTCATGAACTAGTCTATTAATCCAGATGAGTAATTCACAGCAATGCTAATCTCACAAATAAATGGTTATCAAAATTCCAATTTTTTACAGGCAGATACTTCATCCAGGCCAACTTAAAATGGTGAAAACTTTTAATATATTTCTTTAACAATGAATACCAAATAACTGACTTGGTAGAAACAAAAAAAGAGAGAGGAGAATTTACTTATGGCTTATGAATTCATTCCTTTAACCAGGATTCTGGATATTTTTACATTGTTGTTTTACTCCCAAAACTGGAATTTATAATCAGTGGAACTGATCAAATTATTTGAGACTATTAGATTTTTCTTTCAATGTTTTTAATTGCATGGATTAGTTCACTTTGAGATCTGGACCTAAATCCTCTTCAGTTCTCAATGAACAGAAGGAATATTAGAATATTTTTTTTGCCTACAGAATCAGATTTTCTGTAACAATTGACTTCAAATTGATTAATGTGCTACAACATGTGTAACCTTAGATTCACATACCACAAAAGGTCCTAAGATTTAATTTAATTTTTAATGGCATGACACATTTGCCAAATAAAACAATACTGAATCATGTACAATGTTCTGTCTCTAGAAATGGCAATGTCTCTCTGACATTATACACAATGTTATTCAACTTTACATGTCCTTATATTTAACAATTCATGTGCTGCTTCTTATGCATACTGTTAGGAATGTGGCCATTAAAAAATTTGCTAGAAATTGGTTTAGTAGGTTACTGGCCAAGAAATGCTGTTGATTTGGTAGGAAGTTAAGCATATAAAATATAAGGAATAGCCATTGACTTGGAAGAAATACAATGAAGCTTTTTTAAGTAAAATGTTTATGAAACTTTTTATACAAATGAAAGAAATCTTGTAATGTAGGAATTAATAAAAAAAAGACAAGCACAAACTTCAAATGTAGATTTCAGATATTTCCATTTAACTAAAACCCAAATTAGGCAATCAATGGGAAACAACATTACATCCATACCCTCAATAGGCAAGAGAATTCAGTATAACATCCTCTGTCTTACGCTTTTCCTGGTAAGAAACAATGAAAACAAAGGCTTACATAATGAGACTTACTTAATAAATTAACTGAAATAAATTTTCTCAAATCATTTTTCTTGATTAGAAATTTTAAAACTTCAGCATGAGGAATAATCACTACTGCAATAGATTCAGTATAAATATATGTATTGCAAAACAATCATGCTTTATCATCCAGAGAACAAACATGATTTTAACTCAATTACATAAATTCTCTTCAAATGTTTTGTTTTTCTTGTATATGAACAAACAATAAAATGGTAGTTTAAAACATGTAGCTGAAACATGTCTAAGGTTTACCCAAAATAATAAATGTCTCAATAAAAAAATAGCTTGTGATAATAGATTACCCATGGCATAGTAAGGGAAGTTTTCCTTGGTCAAATTGTAATATCACAGATAATAAAACATTTATAATTAAAACAGCATCTTGCAAATGCTTATCATTCCTCATTTCTACTCTAAGTCTATAGTAATCATGTATAAAGCATCAAAAAGCAATTTTGAGTTAAATCACTGGCAGCATTCATGTTATACAAGTACTTTCCCAACAGTAATGTTTTCATGCAAATTTGGAAGAAACAGCAGACACCTATGCTCATTTTATGCTTTCCACAGTAGACAAAATGGAAGGAAAACTGCACTAATGATTAAATGCAGGTTAATGCTGAAATTCACTCCTGATGTACACAATCAATACCAAGTTCAAATTAACATCTCTTGAAGCTAATAAGCAATGTTCAAGCCATGAATGTCCAGTTGACAAGTCGCTCCCAAGAAGCATTCAGCTGCCTTTGTAGGAGGATTAGTGATTCCTTGTTTCTCATATAAAGAACAACAAAATCACTAGTCTTCCAGACAACTGCAGCTAGGGTTAGTAATTTCAGGCAGATCATGATTTCTCTGCTTGCATCCTCCTCCACTGCACACACACACATACACACAGGCAGACAAATCCTTATAATGCATGATAATTTAAAAAAAAATAATTCAGACCCAGTCAGTTCTTCAGACATGAGCATACATCACATTTTACAGTTTCCATAGCCCCAACTTGACAAATTAAAAATTTTCCACATAAATTACTGCTTGTAAAATATTGGTAGTTAAATGAACAACAAGGGTACAGAAACACCTTAATAATAACTTGCATGCCATTTTTACAAAAATTTTTGATAGGAATTTTCCCTGCTGCTACTCACAACACTATAACGAGGCAATCAATGTAAATTGCTTAAACAAAAACATGCCCTCAGCCAACAGCTTTCCAAAAAATGAGGGTAAAACATTATTCTTATTTAATTCCCAAAACCATTCCAGTGCAACAATGTCACTTTAGGTCATTCACGAATATATCCCATACAAACAAATAAACATACCGATTGCCTAGTTATACATGACATTTCACTTCTTATTTTCATTACGAGGGCATTCATTATCTTTTACAAGAAATTTATTAATGCAATCCAGTCAATGACCTTTTATTAAGAACATTTGTAAGAAAACATTTTAAAGTCATTATCAAACACATGGTAGCAGCCTTCGTAATTTGAGATAGGTGGGAAAACCACAGAAAAAACTATATTGTGATAATTTTACATACCCTATGTTTACATATTTAAATTAGATCTAAAATCAGACTCTGAAAGGGATTTTCCAGGAATTAATATCAATGACTAGGGAAATTAAGTGCCCATTGCATGAAAAAGCATGGCTCAGATTTCAGAATTTTCTCAATCTCATTTCTGAATTGCAAAATTTGAGTAGCAGTTACCATTACTGAACCCCATTTCTGAAGATCAATACATATAAAACATTTTTCTATAGTAAGCAAATATTCAAATTTAGAAGGATAACTCCAATGTACCTTGAGGTGTTAGTGGCTCAATTCAATAAACATATGTAACTATCTCATGTGCACAGACCAGAGAAAATAAAAGCCATGCAGCAAGAAGTAAGCACTGGCTGATGCCAGCATACATCATATTTAAGGTTTAAAAAAGCATCAGCTCATCCAATAGCTAGATTAATAATGAAAGAAAGAATTACCTCTGCTGTAGGAGGTACTGAGCCATCTGGATCTGACTAGGGGACCCAGTGATAGTAATAACTCTATCATTTGATCCATGCAAAGGCTCATCGATTGTTATCCCAGCACCGGAGTCAGAGCGGATCTTGCGAATTCTGGCTCCACCCTTGCCAATAATTGCTCCAGCCAGCTGCAATATAGAATGGAAAAGTAAATTAACCAAGGCTAAATACAATTACCTTGAGAATAGAAGGGTTGGGATATTTATTAATGAACTTTTCTAATGACTGTCAATTACACTGATATGCTCCAGATTTAACAACAAATAGCTTGACCTCTATCTAAGTCATAGGTAAATGAACCTGGATGAGAATACAAAATTTTTAAATATAGGAATGGCAATACCAAATGCACCAACTTTCATATCAGACAAGTGTAAAAATATATTTTTTTTCAATAGGAAAAATAAAAATATTTTTTTAGTCATGTAATTCAAAATTGGCATAAAAGGGTTTAGGGGAATTGTAGTACGCTAAAAAGAAATTTGAACAATTCCCAAAAAACAACATTGAAAACAGACATTTTTGGTTGATTGTTAACCTACATTATCAAGCAAAAGAAATAAAAATGGTCTTATTTTTGCCTCCCCCCACCCCACATTAAAAGTGCTTAATGAAATGCAAAGCTTAACGTAAAAATGAAAATATATTATTTAAAGGGGAATCCTGGATATGGTATTATTTACTAATTACAGAATTGGCATGCCATGATGAGGAAGTACAAAATATATAATTGAATATGCATGCTTTAAGATTCAAATGAAAAACAAAGCAATAGTCAAAGGACTTACATCTTTTGGGATGGTCACTTGAGTAGAAGCTTTGGCAATCATATTTTGCGATGGAGCACTGCCTGGACCTACAAAGAGAAAATAAAATCATATGGTAATAATTACAATGAATAATACCTATCGAATAATTACACACATTATTTGAAACCAAGCTCTAAAAAAAAAAAAAACTAAAGATAACTGAAAAAGCAAGTTTTCTTTTGAAGAAGGATAATATTACATTTTAAGAGATCACAAAGTATAATAATATCTTGGAACAATTGAAGTAAAAGAGCTTCAATACATGTGAACAGCATTAAGTTACTGCTACTGCCCCCACTATCCTCAAAATTTAATGTTTTAACACCCAGCTACACTGGTTTTCTCCATAAAATTTCTATCAATAAATGAAATATGAATATATCCAAGTTATAAAAATATAAATACTATTAGGTATTTTCCATTATCATCAGTATACTGAGCCATTCATGAGGCCAAATATATGAACACCTACTCAATAGATATTATGTAACCATACGTACCACCAGGAAATCCACCAGGACGACCACCGCTGAAGCCACCCCTGGAAGGAGGCATTGGACGACCACCCGGGGGAGGACCACTGTAAAATGAATACCAACAATTTCACTTGATAACAAGAGTAACTAGCCTATTTAATACAGTCAATTAATACTAATTTAACTTTATATTGATACATTCAGTAATCAAATCTTTGAAACTCCTTTACCCTCTAATCAAGGGTCATTCAACAAAATACATACAAAAAACACCACTTTAAATTTTACAATAAAAATAGCAATTACAAAGGGCTTACAAATGAATATTATAAGCCAACAATTATTATGATATGAATGAATTTTTGAAATTGCAGGAAGACTTAAAAATTCTGGGTTAAAAACTATAAATTTTTATAATATCCTTCCTCTCTAGAAAAAACTAAAACACATATCACAATACATTTAAATTCATTCAAGTCTTTTAATACCATTACAGAATAATACTCTAAGGAACAACACTGCCTAATTGTGATAAAAATACAAATCAACATTACCTAAGGCCCAATACTAGCATTAATAAGCAATACTAAATAACAATAATAAATTAACTTCTTAAATCTAAGACAATATTTCTAAAAATATATATGAAAGCACTATTTTGTTCCACTCGAGATGTGAAACAAATATTTATTGACATAACTATTTGAGTTATCAAAAAGCAACTTAACAATACAAAACTGACATAAATTGCCCAATTGACAAGCTTCATTAAATTATATAGTAACTTACTTAAAAGGGAAAAGTTGGATAAAAGCCAAAATCAAGAATTTGTGAATACAGTTTATCTGCAAAATATACACTAACCAAGATCACCTTAATGTTCAGTCTCATACTTAGTTAATACATATCTAGTAAAAGAAATTGTAACCCGTAACAGAAAGTACTTGCAAAAATGTTTTTTTGTAGTTCTTCTAGAAGTTTTAATCTCATAAAATCAATCATAGAAGATATGGAGGACTTGTGTTTGAAGTGAATACAAGTTGTAAAATAAGTGCAACTAATTTACAACAGAAAATCAATTTAAAAACTCATCACCTAAAAAAAAAAACCTAAAAATTAACAAGTATTTCTTCTTAATCTCCATACTTCTCCTCAAAGAAGAAAACTGAAGTGACTGTAAAACTGTTGCCTTGTCTGACAAATACTGTTATATATACAGATATAATACAGAAATAGCTTATTAGAATGATAAACCATAGCTGAGATGACTCAAATGTCAAGAGAGACTAATTAACTGCATTTTACCACTTTTCCAGAAATATTTCATTGGATAATATATGAAAATGACTTTGCAAAGGTGAGGACTTGAGATAAAAGCCTAAAAGTAAACTTTTAAAAGGTTTAATGGACATTCAAGTATAATAAAAACAAGGATGTTTAAGCTACCCTGAGAAAGAACTGAGGAAACAGTGGAAAGCAATAGGTCTGGCTTCATATTGATATAAAAAAACTTTAGCAAATTAAATTATTTTACAGCATTTTTATCTTCAGAAGTAACATTTATTGAGATTGATGCAATCAATTCTCTGCATTAGCTATTAGTCCTGAAAATGGCATGGAAAACAATCAGTAAACACCTGGCTGTGTGAGAGGTAGCTGTCAGAATGCAGGTAATCATGCATGCAGTTCAACAAATTTCTGAAACTTTAGAAGTAAAAATATTGCAATAATTGCTACATCTCTCCATAATTTAGCTGGCCAAATTAAAACCTCAAATTGGTCAAACTAGGCAGGGCATTTATTAGGGCAGTCCTGAAGAACAAAATTAAGATAAAAATAGTAAAATCTGTACAAGATATATTGAATTAATGAAAGGGGAATTTACTGGGAGGATAGAGTAGATTAGATGGGCATTAAGTAATTTAGTTACAGTCAAGTAACAGATGAGTCAAATTTACAGAATATTTATGAATAAGTTCAGATACTTCATCTTTTAAGTGTAAAAGATGAGAATAGTCTGAGGGTCCTGAGATTTGGGAATGAAGCATGGAAGAGAAGACTGCAAATAATGATGTTTTATGAATAGTAGAGAAGTGTGTTCTCTAGATTCTAAAGTAAAAATTTTGTATTCAGACAAATGTATTAGTATATTGAACTGAAGTTGTTTTTTGTACCTCTACCTGATAGATGTACCAATAATAATTTCTAATATGTCCGTCTGATATTCCTTCTACAGCACAATTTACAATTAAACCAAAAGTAAGTCCATTCTCACTACCTAATTCTTTTCAGTATGATGAAACATGACTGACCTCATACATCCAAACAGATCAGTAGAAAACCGCTATAACGAGCGCTGATAAATGACGAAAAATCTCTAGTTATAACGCACACTTGTTACAGCCAACGGTCATTTAAATTCGTCTCTTTCAGAATTTATAATGGCACCAAAAGTAGGCGAAAATGAGCCATGAAGTAGTTGTATCAATCCATCTGCAAATGCATTGCAAATAGATCGTTTCATTAAATTTTTAAAAAAATATTGTCACCAAAGATCATGCACTCTTAACTAATGTACGTCACACATCTGTATTATCTTTGGCTACGTTTCGTGAACAATCATAGATAAGGTATGGCCTGTGGCTAACAATTACGATTCCATAAATAAGAGGAGGGTCGAGAGATTTGCCTGCTAAGGTCAACACAGACTAATGGACTTTTCCTGTATTGTCTACAAGTCAAGCTCACAGCTCCATGTTCTTTTATTCCAATTGATCGGCTATAAGGACGAAACAGCACCAGGAAATTACAGACTGGCACACAGATTCCAAGATAAGTTGTCCAGTCATTCCCCAGCTAAGTCTGTGACATCAAACCACAAAGTCTTCTCTCGTAAAATCACCACAAAATCTCTTGTAAAGTCTTCATTACAATGTAGATTCGCGAGGCATGACAATGTAATGAGTGTTTATTAATCCTGAGATTTATGCAACTCGAACACCAACTATGGCAAATTCTACTCACAATAGCGATAGTGCAGGTGTGACCACTTGCAATAACCCGGCAGAACTGCCTACGTTTTAACACGTGGACCAACCAACGCAAAATGATCACTCGCTATAGTGACACACTCGTTATAACCCATACTCGCTATAGCGGACTTCTACTGCTTCTACTGTATATAAAACCATGGAAATAGAAAACATAAATTTCCAACTCTTTTGCTTAAAATCTACTGCAGTGTCAGGGCTATAATTTGCAAATATGGTCTAAATTCACTAATACACAATAATAGTGCCAATTATGAAATTAAAATGCAAATACTAGTGTACTGACTGTTTATTTCTAATAACACACAGAATTTGTGACTATCTCCAACACAACTCAAAATCAAACTATACTCCCGTAAAATATTAATACAAAACATAGATTGCAATTTTTTTTTAATGATTTCAAACTAGTAAGCTGTTTAATTCTGCGATTGATTTTACAGCCAATCAATACACAGGCAAGCATTTCAGAAGAATATCTGTTGACACAGGACATTGGTAGCTGTACTTTAGAAAAATACATTACCTCATGGCTCCACGGAGGGCACCCATTGGCCCAGGGGGTGGGGGAGGGGGAGGTCCTCCTGGTGGTCCGCCCATTCCACCACCACCAGGTGGTCCACCGAAGCGATTTCCTCGTCCACCACCCATGTTGGGAGGTGGTGGCGGGCCACCCATGCCACCGCCGCCACGCATTCCTCCTCCCATGCCACCCATCCCACCAACTCCTTTCCCACTGTTGCCATCTCCATAGCCACCATACTCATGGGCATAGAAGTCATCGAAATTATGGGGGTCATATGCATTGTTCAAGCCCTTGATGGGAGACTGGAAAAATCAATTAAGAATATTAGCCCACAAACCCTCAAAAGCGCATAGTTAATTTTAAGAACTTAGCTGACCAAGTACCAATTGGTAACTAATTCAAATTCCAATGCTGAAGTTTTTATAGAATCACCTAATATTTATACATTCCGTAACATTTCATTCTCTTGTGATTATCTAAAAAAATAAGGTCTAAAGAAATTCTATGTCATGATGGCCAAAGTACCATTAAACACCATATGATTTAAATACATGTGGGTGATTTGAAGAGCATATGCATAGAGAAATGTATTAATTAGTTATATTCAGTATTCTTATTTCTGAATGTGTAAATATATTACACAAAATGCAGAGAATGGACTTAATACAACACTACCATCCCTACACTTCTTGTAAATATATGTATCACAACAAATGTATTCATTAAATAATATTCTTTAAAAAATTGTTTGAAATTTAAAGGAGTAATTGACGTAACTTTGCAGTTTCCACATGATAATTTATTTAACACGACCATGGTTTCGTAGCAAGGCTACATCATCAGGTGATGATGTAGCCTTGCTATGAAACCATGGTTGTGTTAAATAAATTATCATGTGGAAACTGCAAAGTTACTTCAATTACTCCTAGTATGTTTGACTTCCGCAAAGTTATGCCTGAAACCGTATCGTATTGAAATTTTAAGATTCATGTATTAAAATTACATTATCCATATCCCTTTTATAGCTGGATCCCTTCGTTACAGTTAATTCTTGATGTTAAAACTGGTGTAGTCACTAGTATCAACCCCAAAAGTTATCATTATTGTCATACTTATACGGAAATGCATGGTATGACAAAAATGACAATTTCACATAAAAGTAATTTTGTTGCTGCCGATACCAATTAACACCTTCAGTCAACAATAGGGAATTCCACTCTTATGCGAGGTATTATGAAAATGTAGAAGATATGTCAATATTACAACCCTGCAAAGTTACTTTTCCAATTTCAACACAAGAGAAAGTTTTTATGTAGTTTTGTGGATATATTTGTAGAAAACAAATGAAATAAGTATCATGGCACTTTCATTAAAACTGATTTGCTAAAGTGGTTGTGACCATACCTTTATTCAGGGGATAGACACAATGTGAATATAGGCTTTTAATTAATGACAAGGCATTGAATTTTGTAATGTTATTTTTAAAAGTTAATTTCACTTCAAGTTTTTTTTTGCTGTAACTATATTATGTGGACATAGTGTGCAGTAATGAATGAAATTTGTATATAAAAATCATAATGTATCTATTTATAGGGCTTCCTTATATTTTCTCATGAGCATCAAGCTGTACAAGCAATGTACTAAGCACATTTTAAAGAAATAAATGGGTATATGTGGATGCTGAATATGGATACCAATTTCATACTGCCCTATATTGAAATAATTATAGGTCATTAATGTGTGACAGCTTTACCATTCCTGTATGTGTCAATCTTACCAATTAATCCATTAATTACTTTCCAACAGTGGCATACATCTTTAAGGGGCACCTCTGACAAGATTTCAACTTCTTAGAACATCACTATAAAAGATATATTCTACGAAGTATGAACCACAAAACAGTTTGTATAATTAAGTGACTGAAGTTAAAGGATTGACCTATACCACTGATTCTAATTAAAGGTTTTTATGAGTCTAAAATACTCTTTAACACTTTATTTAATGTCATTGCATTTTACCATGGAATGTTATTTAGAAAACACATTTGGAGGAGGACAGCATGAGGACAGGTGGAATAATTGGATTTTTGACAGCATATGAAATGAAGAGAAAATAGTGACGTGGACAAAAATAACCCAATTAAATTAATGTTTAAAATTGGCAACACATCAGAAAAATAATTAGGGAGTATATTTCATTGACATTTACTTACATTTTTCACCAAGGTTACAATTTCTCTTATGCAATCAATGCAGGTACTGGGCCTCCCAGATATCTGAACTACTCTATCAGTACTTTGGGGGCAGCAGTTTGTGTAAATCTTGATTCGGGCTCCTGTTTTCTGAAATTGATAATAGACAGAAAACGTTAAGTCATTAACTGGTAAGTAAAATATAAAAAATAGAAGATGGGTAAGGGTTAAAATATTGAATAACTAGACATAGAGATCTCAAAATTTTAGAGTATTTTACATATATATGTGTGTGCATGTGTATTACACACACGCACACACTTTATGATAGATCGATTACTATTTCCTTTTGCATACTTGAAAAGATTATAATCGAAGTACCCACAATATGCTTGATACATCTGATAAATAGCTACTAAATGCATACCTCAAATCTAGATGCAGTGTTCATTAAAATTTAAAATGCAACAACATATTAAAACTGCATCAGTGATGCATATTTAATCGTGAGGGTCCTTAGCTCACTGTCATTTAAAAATGTATCACTCTACAATATCTTTTCAGTATTCAAATACTAGGTATAATTATTGTACTGAGAGTGGTTTGGAACTTGATAAACTATTTGCAAGTAATTACTACCATCAATTGCAGGAGATTTCTAATTAGGGTACATGGAGGCAGAAGACCATTTCAAATACTGCTAAACCATCATGCTCTTATTTTCTATCAACAGTAATGTGGGTTTCCAGAGTGAGTCATTGCATCCTAACACTTTATGGTTCACTAAAAACAAATTGCTAGATAAGTGTGGCATAAGAAAGAAATAACATGGTCTTAAATGAAAAAGAAATTAATAAATAATAAAGTAAAAAATAATTATAAAAGCGAAATAAAATTTCATTTGAAGACACTATAATTAAAATCAACTGGATTTGTAATAGTACAGTAGACATAATTGTCCTCTCTACCAAGTTACTAATTGAATTAAAAAAATTTACTGAACAATGCTGAAGAGGTCATAAAATTACACTTTTGCTCTTGCTCAAGTAATATATCTGATAACAAATAACATTAGTAAGGAAGGGTTTCCCTCCAAACCTGGGACAAGCACAAAGCAATGGTATACTTTTGACACAAGCCATAACGGTCAACGAAGTTAAAGCACATAACTATTGCAAAGCGAATTAGGACAACAATGTATGTTATTAAACAGAAATAAATGCCATGCCAGTTAACAAATGTGTAAAAAAATACCTCGACGAAGCCCCGGTGAACCAATCTTATAAGGCCCACGCTTCCGCCACGCAACGATACTTGTTCCGAGCCACATGAGTTCCGGTTTTGATACGCTCCCCCGCATACCGCCTTTCAACTGTTTCTCCTTCCTAGACAGCCAACAACCCAGTCCCACCTTACTCCCCCCCATCGTATTGATTTCCCTAAGTCCCCTTCCATAACACGCGTCGCAGGCGGCAGCTGAATACGCCGACCTTACCCTTCCCTGAAGCACTTCTTTCACGAACCACTCTCCCTAAAACCCTCTTTCAGCGGTCCTCCCACTCGCCCCCTTTCGAACCCCCACCTCTCGTGCCTTGTAAAAGTTGCGTCATCGGTTTGTCTTAGGCTCGGCGCCTTTCCCGCCTCGCTCCCTGCGGAAACAAAAGCGTCCTCTTCCTCGAAAGGATCGTCTTAAACCTAGCAGCCGAGTCTCGAGGACAAGCCGACTAAAAGGGCTGGCCAGACAGATCCCGCCATCTAGCCAACTGACGTTTTTTACCCGCCACCGTCATTTAACACGGGGGAATGGGGAACCGGATGTCAATCTAAGATTCACGGCTCAGGGGAAGGGGCAAACGAGAACGGGTAACAGGAAAAACTCAACTGAAAATGACCACCTGGCATGAAAATCAACCGCCGCCCTAACCCGGGCAAATTTTTGAACGGGGAGTAAAAGACAGTGGCCCCTTATCAAAATTTTAATCGAAGGTTGGGAGCTGATGACCGCGTTGAAAAAGTTTCATTACACAAATTTTCGCTGCCGTCAAACGGCACTGCTTGACCGTTCGGCTATCACAAAATCTGCATTTAGGAACAATGCCACATTCCGTATTCGGTCGTTCAACACGAAATGACGTGACCAACGTCTGACACGAGTTCTTTAACTTGCTTCATTCAATGCATTGAAATCGGCACCATTGTTCCACCAAAAACAGGTTTGAAACGAATCTTGTGATTTCGCAGAATTAATGCTTAAGTCGGTTAAATTAAACGAGCCACTTTGTAGAATCACTACAGAATAGTATTACTTACCTCTCGGAGCTCCTTGATCTTGAAGCCTGACTTCCCAATAATACATCCCGCTTGGCTCTGATGAACGAGTAGTCTGATATCGACTTCATCGTCCTCCGGAGATCCAGATCGGCTTGGAATCTTTATAGAAAAAATGCATTTTAGAAAAATACTATTGCTCGTTAAGAACCACAAAATCCCGTTTTCAAACCATAGGCTAATCCATCCATGAGAGGAAATTGAACATGCAAGAAAGTATTCTTCTCTCAATTTTTACTCAGTAAATCTTTGAACAACTTCCCAAAAATGTTTAAGGAACTGAGAAGCCTACTCACATCTTCCAAACAAGGTATGACCTCTGTGACCACTTGTAGGGCAGTGTCCAAGTCGGAACAGATCGTCAGAATGCTGAAAAAAACAAGAAGTCGAGCAATCCAAAAACAACAAAGAGGTGGAAGGTTAATTGAGGTACTTTGGGATCGCTTGCATTACGAAACACAAACGTGAAATGCGGGGAGGGTTGGACAGTGGTGTCATCTTGACGATTCTGAAACTTCGAGCATGAAAAAATTGAGTCCTCAAAATTGTCTAATACTCAAATTTACGTTTTAAGTCTATTTTTAGAACGTAGTAAATGACAAATATTACTTATTTCCATGAAAAACAAAATAATCACTGAGAATCTCATATTGTGTTAGATCATTATCTTTTTGTATGACGTATAGGAAACAATGAAATAAATATGTATTAGAATGAAAGCTCCCCAAGAAAGATATAAATATGCGCCTGTCACTGCAAATGTATCTGAATTGGGTGATCATCAGCTAGATCTGTAATACAAGAGAGTAACTTTCCTGAGGATGACACCACTGTAAGATTAACAACTACCCAAGGCATAATTGGTCAAGGGAGAAAGGGTTGGGGAAAGAGGATTGGTATTATTTCCTTCCTAGTGGACAAAGATGAAATCTAAATGCCACTGAATTAAATCCTCAGCATCTCCTGCCTCATCCTGCCGCAAGAGCGGCCATGGGATCGAGCGAGGGAGGTGTAGGGCCAACCCAACGTTCGTACCCGCGGATGAAGAGTGAGTGAGAGGGACGGTATGAGGCCATCCAGAGTGGAAGAATCGAGAGATAGGCAGAGAGGGGGGATGGGGGTGAGAGGTATTGAGGTGGACCATGGGGGACTGAGGGCGGGTAAAACTGGATCGGAGGATTGGGTTGTGCCTTTGGGGAGCTTAGGGGGGGAGTTGGACAAAATAATGAGAGACGTTGCTCCTTTATTTCTGCAATTACAATCTGAATACACATAAAACAGGGCTAAACAAAACACTTGCAATCAGGAGTTCAAAGGCACAAGTTTCACAAGGCATTTAAGGCAATGAACGTCAAGTTTAAAATCTGTGCAAATTAAAAAAATAAAAACAACATGATTATGCAAATAAGGCTAACTCAAATAGTTAATGAGGGCCGTGTACTGCAAAATGGGATGAATGAAAGAACGTTAAGGATTTTAATGACCCCAATTATTACATTTAATCATTAAATTAAAAAAAATCAAAATAAGTGTACCCAAAAAACTAGAGTGATACTCAGAAAAATAAAATAAATCCCTCGTAATCATTGTCTTAATCTGTCAACTTTTCACACAACCCATTGAAAAACACACAGTATGGTACGTAGATAAGTAGAATACGTGGAAAAATTACCGTTCTGGGCCTGGGCAATCGGGGACTGTAATTGAGGCTTTGTACTGGTGGATGTGGATGGTCGGACGGTCGGTGGTGGTGGTGGCGTTCGTTCGTAATTGGAGGGCGGGCAGTCAGTCACACAGAATCGGGTTCCGGGACCGACGTTGGACCGACCAAGCGGGGCGGACGTGGGGCGGGCCAGCGATCACGCACAATCATTGAAGAAGTAGAAGTATGGAGGATGAGGACGGAGGGGCAGGATCAGGTGAAGGAATGGTCGAGGTTAGAGTCGGTGAGTTAGGGTTGAGAAGTAGCAGGAAAAATTAAGGATTTTCGCTTGACATAGGCTACATCAAGTAATGTTCCTCACATTTACCGCTTGT
>WURS02000019.1:29665-52914 GCA_011762765.2 Rhinocypha anisoptera
GAGGGGCGGGCGGGCGGGCACGCGTTGTTTAGGAGGATATGAAATAGGGGGGGCAAAACATGTTAAAAACAAAACTTTAATTTTTAGAGCCTATGGTATAAAAAATATTCACAGGTGTAAAGTGAAGAGACCGAGTGTAATCGGTCAAAACATGAGGTGATAAAGAGGCGTGACCAAGATTCATCTTTCAAGGACTACATTTTGTCATTAACAATATGGATGTAAAAACAAAAATAGCTATGGCTCTAAGTAACTGGAATTCAAAAAGTCAATGGTTTAAAAGGTCGCCGCACAAATAATGCTATAAATTACAAAGGATGTAAAGGGATTACTATAAAAATATGATCTCTATGTTACTTTTATCTGAGCAAGGAATATTCAATAAAACCAGAGAAAATAACACAACTTTAATTTTCAAGGGTTTAAAATGGATACATGACAAGAAATTACGAAAGAAAATTAGCATACCTCAGTCCTCAGCTTAGTTATGTTATGACCTCCTTTCCCGATCACGGAACCAGCTACCTATAATTTAAATCAGTCTAGTTATAATTCCACCGTTTAAAGAGTTTAAAACCATTAAATAATCCATAAAAGCACAAATGACCTTGCTGGGAATCAGGATCCTGACGTCAACGTCATCCCCGCTGCGGGATCGTTTCAGAGGGGACCCCATGTCACCGTCAGCCTCTCGCTTCATGCCTGGAAAGGAAGCATAAAATACCGTAGGAGCAATGCCATAATGTTATAATTATAATTGGTAACACATTCGATCATTTTAAGACTAAAATAGAGCCACCTAATGATGAAAGAGTAATTTAAATGGCGATGAATGCTGATTCACAGTTACGACTTCAATCAAAAATGACTTTTGATTGGAAAAAATGCTTTAGTGCGTTGTTACCGTTTCTATTTACAATGGCTGATGAGATTCTATTGTTGCCAGAAAATGGCCTATAAGCAAATGACCTCTTAACTATTTAATAATTACTATCTTTGAATAACCAACACGTTAAATGCAACCAACTTTAAAAAGCCAGAGCGATTAAAATCCGATAAGTGTGTCGCCAAGTCTATCGTTGTTTCTTAGAAAATAAGAGTAGACCGTCACGTGAAATATTAAAGGAACTAACGACAATGAAAATTAGAAATATTAATTACTCGGGGCATCAATATTTTAAGGAAACGGCACCGACTTGTACTTTACTAGTAATTTACACTTAATTTTGAAGTTGAGTGAAATACGTTACGTTATCCGCATTTCAACATTAATACAATTGCGTATGGCAAGGGGAACTCCTCTAAAGAATTTAATTTCCGTCAGATTCAATTCTTTCAAAAGATCGTTACCAAATGCCTGGTAAACCGTTCAGTCAACAAGGCTTCAAACCAATGACTTAGGTAACAGATGCAAGGATTTATAAGTTCAATGATAGCCACAGCTTCGTTTAAAATCTTACGCAGCACCGGAAATAGAATGCATTTTTTACGTTTTTACAGACTAGTTCGACGCATTTAAACGAAAAAGTACCCGATGCAATCCTTCGAGTGAAATGACTAATGCAAACTGTGCATTTACCATATTTCTAATTAGTTTAAAATGAAGTCAGTACAGATGCCAAATATTTATCAATTAACACCGAAAAGTTGCTCTAATTTTTAGTTTTTATGTTCAATGCCATCATAATGTGTATAGCCAAAGTAATCATTGATTGAAAAAAAATGAAAACATGTATGTGTTAAAAGAACGAACGAGTCCTCATTTAAATACGAACAAGCATTTTTTTGATTTTGGTAGTTTGCGGCAATAACAGAAGGCACCGCTAACACCGACACCTTGTCTTGTGGAATATTCAAGTTCCTGTAAGGACTTGGGTAAAAAGATAGGCAAAAACAGAAAATGTACACACAGTAAATGAGCAGTAGTAACTACATAATGCGCGTAAAACTGCGTGATTGATGCAGGATATCCCGTTATCTGAGATACCTAAGATTACAGTAATCCATGAGAGGCATTACACGGAAAATTAATTCCCACACCATTCAACAAATGTAGATTAAACATTGCTTATCTTAATAAAAATTTAGTAGGTTAAAATTTCAAATTCGCAGGGGTTCCTAGAGTGTTTCAAGAGTGGTTAAAAGTAAACGTTCTTACGCAATCTGTGCAAGGTAACTGGGGGAGCTGGATAACCAGAAATTAGAACTATTAGTTTTGGCAAGTACGATACCTAACATTCACACTTGTGATAGCCCTCGATGAATACATTGAAATCTAAAATCAATAGCCGTACTTGAAGTAGTTTTTTAACTTAACTGATAACCCGTAAACCATCGAGCAATAGTTTGTGCATGCAGAACCTTTTTTTATTCATAAAAGGAGGGAATTAGAAAAGATTGACACTTTTCCCCACTCCATTCTGATCGCTATCTGGCCATTATTTTCTCCCCTATCGCTACTTATTATATCCTGATTGCGATATTCAAGCACGATAGTCATTTCGTTCGTGTCGACCATATGGACGACGCAGGTGTCGTAGGGCGCAATCGGTAAGGCTGCAGGGGCACGCACAGGGGTTGTCCGAGTCGGGGCGGAGGACGGGAGGCCTATGACTGGGGAGGGGGCGGAGCGCCGAGAGGACGAGGAGGGGGACAGTTTGAAAGGGAGGAGACGGAAAGGGTGTCATGCGGTGAGCAGGTGAGGCGGTTAACAGGACCGGAAGGATAGAAGCTAAGAAAACGGGGTTCGAACCGGAACGAACTAGGCTGAAGTAATCGTCATGGTAGACAAGACTTTAAACAACCACCGAAAACGAAGTGATTAGCCGAAAGGTACGATAAAACCCGAATAATCAACGAGTGTCATTCATGCAATATTCTATGTTTACCAGGTCCATAAAAAAAGAACTGGAATCGAATATCTCAAAAGAAAATATGGTCTAGGGTTCACGGGTCAACATAATAGATTGAAAAACATACTACGCGTCACCACTAATTCTATCACAATTACACGAAACAATCAAATGCTTAAACCCGACCAGACTCCAAAAGCCATTAAATATATAGCCAATCCAACGAAAAGTCATCACGGCAAGAATAGAACATTAAATAAGGAATATGTATCCCTAGATCATGACGAACTGGAGGCCCAAGTCGAAAAGGGGAATGGGGGGAGTAAAGGCCTGGATTTAAAAAATTACGATTAAATCATAAGCCACAATACAAGGAGTAGAAAAGAAATCAGCGCCCTGAAGAGGAAAACCAGCACCGGAGAGTGGTCGACGGCCGCGGTGTAAGAGTAAGTTAGTCATGTGGGAGCGAGCCGCTGGGGGGGCAGGGTGGGAGCATCAGGGAAGCGATTGGCTCAGCGGAGG
This sequence comes from Rhinocypha anisoptera, assembly GCA_011762765.2. Lineage (NCBI taxonomy): Eukaryota > Metazoa > Arthropoda > Insecta > Odonata > Chlorocyphidae > Rhinocypha > Rhinocypha anisoptera. Next base: position 33,040 of record WURS02000019.1, read on the forward strand.
GAAAGGATGCAATAGAGGAAGCAAGAGAATAGGGGTCAGGGGAAAAGAAGCTAGGGGAATGACGTGAATAGTGTGCAGAGAGAGGGGGGGCATAAAACGGGAGGGAGAGAAGGGAGGCAGGAGGCGTCCAGACGGCGCCAGTATCGCGAAACGGCCCACCACGGCCCCACCCGGCGCCTTCCGACGCTATGGTATTGATCGCTCACACGAGGGAAGGGAAAGGAAGGGCCACCGATTCTCCCCTCTTCGCTTCCGCCCCTTAACCATTCCCTCCCCTTCTCGTCAAACTAACACACACCCTTACAACGCATTTACACACGCACCCTCCCTGCACAAGCCACCCCTGCAGTGCGGCCCGAGCAATACGTATTTTCCTAACTCCACCAATTACTGGTCGTAACCAATCTCACACTATTCTCAGCCCCACCCATCGTAGTCGTCCGTGGCCGTCACCTTCCTCGTCACCCGCGCCAGCATTTTCGCACCGGCCACTCGAGAGCGTGCGTCCCTTACGCGAACAGCGGCCAACGCTCCTAAGGAGTCGCATAAGGATTATACTTTTTCTACAAGCCGACTGGGAAAAGTAACACCCACCGCCGAAACCAGCCCTGAACATAATATCACCATAGCAATGGCAAGTGATTTCTCCATAGTACGAACGGATCCTCTGCATTTTAGCCTACCCACCATTCTTAATTCTACCCACAATACTCGTTTTGTAATAGTTATCCACCTTAATGGTCATGATTAAAAGACAAAAGGAAACACGATTCTCCCACGACATCGGTTGCGAAACGAACCCCTACGCCCAGTAGATTATTCCGAAATCTTGCGACACGTCATCCGTGACCACAGGGGACGGTAGAGCACCACCGACGCACACGGAGGAAACGCTACCATTATTTCCTCCTTAACTCGCTCACGTCACGGCGGCAGACTTGGCGGCGCCGTAGGGCAGATCACGCGATGGTGGGGGGATGTGGAAAATAAATACCGAACCCTAGGCCATTAAATTCAACAAACGACGCGGATGCAAGCAACGCGTCAGAAAGAGTTTTGCGGTCAACGCTTCACCTGAGAAAAAAAAGGTTCTTAGCAGGATAGAGGACTCGAGCTAAAAAAACAAATGAGCTCCCCTTCCGAAAAACTCAGTTTGTACATCTTACCTCGGGCACTGTGTTATATGATGATTTATGCACCCTTCCCGCCTAAGAGTGCACACACGCGGCTGGTGCTTCACGCGGTACGATACGCACTCGCTCTCCAATAAAAACCCACGCGACTCTTTATCCTGTTTGTAGCAACAACACTAAGCCCACACGCACAAAAAAGCAATACGAGATGAGGAAGAATTAATTTCCAACATAGGATCACATACGCGCGCGCGCACGCACACACACACACATGCACTAAGATCTCTTTTAGGTGGCCGCCGCTTCGTCGGGGAGGGAAAAAATGAATGGGGGGGGGGGGGGGGGATGATCGGTAAACCTCTACAGGAAGACGGAAGAGGGAAGCAGGTAGTAGAGTGAACGGGAGAGAGAGAAAGAGATGAGGCAAGGAGTTGGTAAGAGACTGCGCGGGACGAGCATTTATAGAGGCTTCCAGAGAGCGGGAGAGAAACGGGGGGTAGAGGAGGGATGAGTCGAGTACGCGCCGCCCATGACCGTCCTACGTCCGCACTAGCGGGGCGCCCGCCGGAAGTGAGCGGGAGTGACCCGGAGGCCATGTGGAGCCCGAAGAACGAGGGAGTGGGAGGGGGGTACAGAGAGGGAGTGGGAAGCGGAGCAGTGTCGTGTAGGAAATGGTGGGGAAGGGGTTTCGTGTACTAAAGCAAAGGATGAGGGAATCTGTTTGTGCATCGGGTAATGACTTCTATGTGCAAACCCGATTACGTGCGAAGGATGGTGATTACAATTAGGAATCTCTACCTCATCAGACCTAAAATCACTTTTGAGCGCGAGCTTCAAAACACAAAATGGGAGATCGCGAAATATTCCGCTCATGCTTACCAGTGAATTGCACGAATGATTTCCGGGACAGAATCTGTTAGAGAATTGTAATTAATGGAGATCCGAGGAATATTACCTACTTACACGAAACATGTAATAAGAATGGAAATATCTGTATGCCTAAGAAAAATTTTATTACATAAAATAACGAAAATGTCGCTGTAGAGAGGGCAAACTTATACCATCAAAATGAACCAATTGACGCCGGCTGCTGCTGAATTCAGAAAAGGGCTTTATTATACATAGAAAATTGAAGGATAATCAGCAAAATGACTAAAAACTAGCCGACGCTTAATTTTTAAAAATGAACATTTTGTCAATGGATGCAGTGAATATTGCGATAGTACTAATGAAAACTTTAAACCAGTTTACATTACGGTAGTCTTAATTTCAAGCTATTTAAGAATTATAATATAATTTCAAAATATTTTATTGATTAGAAAATGCTGAAATCTCAGCCCTTTAAACCTCGATAAATAGTAAAACGGACAAACATAAATAAGTTTTCTGGCGCATTGCCATATTATTCTAGGATCGTAAAAAGTGAAATAGTTGGAAAGTTTATATAGAAAAAACTAAATTATAAATTTTGTAGAGGGCACATACATTATCCAAAGCAAACGATTGACTTGCCCTAATGCTAAAAAAGTAGACTAAAAACTAGTTACGGCAATGGGTCAGTAAAGGGAAATAAATATCTCAAAGTTCCCACAAGAGGAAAGAAGAAAAGGCGGCTTAAAGCGGCATGAGGATTTCTCACCCGATCGGTAGAAGAAAAATGATTGCTCCTAAGATATGTCCATCACCATCAGCTACAAAACCACTGGAAGGCCAATGCGGATGGACTGCTTTCCAGCGACGCGACCTGCGATATCGACCCGAACTCGAAGGCAAACCAGAAGACTTACCTTCGTCCCCAAGCGACGGCTACCGATTGTCTGGCGAGGATCGTACCAGTGTCGGTACCACCACCGAAGTCGCCACCCGCCGCCACCAAGTGGTGGTAGGAGGGGGGGGGGACCAGCCGTGTCCACACCACCAGACAGAATGCGCGCGTTCACTCCACCAGCGGCCCTCGCGTGCTCGGCGTTACGTGTGTCCGCCCCCCACCCACCCACTCAGTCCCACCCCACCACCCTATCTGTGTGTGTATACTCGCGAGTGCCCACCGTTGCCAGGCACCGGCCGAGTTGGGAGGTGGCGGTGGGTGGTGGAGTGGCCTCCGAACTTACCGAAAAGACGGACGAGGTGGGGGTGGAAACTACTGAGGGAGGGGGAAGGGTGGGGGTCGGAAAGAGTGGATAAGAATTGTTGATTGGGTGTAAGGGGGAGGAGATAAGAAATGAGCGGGCGATTCGGAGTGTGTCTGATAGAAAAGGGAATAAAATTAGTCAGGTGGTTTTGCAGAAAGGTACTTCAATCGACCGCTTCGCAGAATCACAACTCGAATAAGGAGCAATGGAAGTATTTTAAATTCCGGGATCACGAAGACGGTCGTGCGAGTTCAATGGGAATCAAGAACTCGCATACGAAATAAAAAAGTGACCTGATTGTTTAGTCATTCTGCAATAAACATTTGTACGCGAGGAATTCTTAAGGCCATGGAGTGTGCTCATGCTTCAAATTATCCATTGACGAGGCAATCCTAAAACCTTTAATAATTTTTTTAATATGTGACCCGTGGATATTTGGCGAATTTCCAATAGTACAGTACAATATATTGAACCACATGACAACTTTTGAGAGTTCAAATAATTGTCGAGTAAAAAAGATTTACTTACGTTATAAAATACTGTTTCTATAAAATAATTTTATCGGAATCTTTTTGTAGTGGGCAATGAAATATGCAACCATAAAAATCGGAATGGCCCGAGTTCAATTAGCTTAACTCCGAACATCTCTTAAACCAGACCGCTTAGGCTTACCATCATCCCTTTCGACCAAGGGGTTCTCCTCCCCATTCCTCTCCCCCCTCGCCAGGGAAAGGTGGGTCATGCAACCACCCGGCACGAAGGAAAGAAATAAAAATGAACGGAAAAACTAAAACGCAGGAGGAGGAGCGGTTAGGCAGTTATAGAGGGAATAGGAGAGGGAGAAAGGCTCTGCATCACATGATCGATTGTTTTTGCATGGCGCGCGCGACCGCTGCCATAGCAACCAAAGCCAAAACAAATCGCCGGCTGCCGGCGAGTTCACCCTCGCGGCTCGGGTTCCGAAAACCGTCTGAACGGCGCCTTTGAACCACCGCATAAGGGCATTAAATTTAGATAAAAAATCAATGAGAAGGCGAATCTATTGTGCGTAAGAAAACAGGAATGGAAACCAGGTCTGGTTCTGCCACTCTGAATAAAACCACCTAAAAAGTGTGTACGCTAATTACATGAACAGCTACATACTCAGAGAGGTTCAATTCCATGGAAAAAAACAGCATAACTAGTTCAGGGTCTATTCGAGAGTCATAGTATTCTACCATGTTTTAGTGAATGAAACAAACAGCACAGCCACAGGATATGATGATAAATTCCAATTAAATAAAATGTTGTAAAAGACACCTTTCGAGAACCAAAAAGGCCTCATATTTTTACAAAGGGAGGAGATACCATTATTTTAAGTAAATCGTCTGTTTGGACCGATGGGAGGTAACAAATCGCTATGGTAAATTGTTACTTCATTTATTTGGATAAGTAAAATGAAAATGCTACTTTGAAAAGAGTAAATTCATTGGTTTATTAATAGGCACATCATTTTAAGACGGTGAGTATCAGTTGAATTTATTTGTAGCAAGCACTCGAGTTCCGGCGTCGCGAAGAAGTGCCTCGGAGCCATCGACAGAACATGCTGTTTACGTAAATGACTCATCGATGTACCGCCACCACTCACACGAGGTCCTAGATCCTCACTTCCAGACTATAATTCACCTTACCGAAGAGTGCATTCACCATGAAAGGCAAAGCAAATATTTGTCAGCCTTATTGATTTTTCCCTCTCTCCCTACAGACACTACAATTCCAATATGTCAATATTTCTATTCTTGAGAAAATTTTTAATTTCAAACAACACCGCCATATGAACGAATCACAAGACATTTAAGACATCAGGGTGCATCATTTTAACACGCTACATGAATGGAATTGCAACTTTATTCCACTAAAGGAAGCGCCTTCTTAATTTTTCACTTTTACACGAGATCCAATTTAAGAAAATTGCTTGTATTAAGCCATTAAAAGCGAAAAAAGTTGCGGATACAGCATAAATGCGGACTCAAAAGCAGGGTTAACGCAATAGGGAATAAGAAACGAGATTTCGGAAAAAATACCATTCTCAGGTGTAGAATGGCAACCAACCATGGAACCTTCAGCGGTAACGGTAAACCACAGTGATAAACTCTCGGATCAAAAACTATAAATGACAATGACTTCTTTTAAATCAATGAACGACAAGCAACGGTGGCCATGTTACCCAGTAAAGACATTTACAAAAAATATCCAATAAACCACTGCAACTAGTGAGAAACCCCACCCACGGCACGTTATGTAGGATCGGTAGCGGCACCCAGGCCCAAGAAGTGGGGTTTTACGACAGTGTTAGGCTCGAAGGGGGTACCTAAGGTGGAGGGAGAAAATGGATAGAAAAAATAATAATCTGGTAGCGTGACATGGATGCCTCACCACCACCACCAAGTTCAGCCACTGGATCGATGGTAACCCTCCTACGCCCCACCCCCTCTCTCCGCCCCCTCGCGTGTCACGGGGACCAAGTCACGATACGTGCGACGGAGCGAACCCTCTCCAATCGGGGCCCTCGAAAGCCCAAGAATACAGGGACCAAAAGAGATAAATTCGAACGTAAGAGCTCGAAGGTGTGGCAACTATTAATATCGGGATCTCATTAAAATTACGAGAAGAAATCTAACCAAGTGACTCGAGGAACTACAATTCAGTTTCTCAAGTCAAGAATGTAATCAGACGTGAAGAACGGTTAAGGAAATCGCTGAAAAAAGCACTAACACTAATGAATGAAGAGCCATTACAAATTCCTCCACTAAATGCTTGCCGGACTACTTTTCAATTGCGTTAAACTTGTGTAAATGCCACAAGATCCAATGAATAACACGAACTCACCGAAAACGGGATATAAAATGCTGTAACATTTTCTATAACTTAATTCAGATCATTTTCAGAGCATTTTTATAAATTATTTTGCCGAAACAACGAAAAGTGATAATTAAAAATTCGAAAAAAATTAAAAACTTCAAAAAGTATTTATGTAGTAAAAACATTGTAGGTTTGAATAGACGAGTTACACTTTTACGCAGAATATTAATACCAGGTTACGAAGGATAATTTTTAAAATGTTTAATCGATAACGCTAAATTGTGGAGGTACTTTTATTTCAAATATTGCTCTACGTTCAAATCATGAGATAAAATGAACTGTGAACATTAAACGTGGTCCGTGATCGACTTGAAAGACACGCTAACGGCCAAACAACGATCAATTGAACACGACTGACCACCGATTTCCTCTTTCCCCACTCAAATGAGCACCATTAAGTGCCCTGGGGGTGGAGATTCCTTATTATTATTACCGCCAGATCACCCGAGATGTACATCAATATCTTTTGCGGGGAATGCAAAGCAGGAAACGGGATAGTGTTGCCGAACACTCGGGGAGGTAAATTAGTCTAGAGAAATAAAAACCACCGGAAATAAAAAAGTTAACCAGAGAAAAATGGCTAGTGTTCGATTGGTCACATGACGATCGATTATTGGTAACCCTTGGAAACCAAGGAACACGACAACAAGGCATCGAGTCACCAGGCACGCCGTCTGAGAAGCAGCAGTGAAAAATGAAGAGCCTCGTACTCAGACTTGAATGAATTGGAAACTCACGAACTGGTAAATCAATATTCAAAGAGCAAATAGTGCGATGACCCAATACCGAATAAGTATTCCGAACAGTATTACAAAATTACTGCCAAAATGCAAAAAACTACATTGAACCGAAAGAAAATAAGTAGAAATCCAAACCAACGAATGACGCGAGTTCATTAAAAACAAAGGCATTTCAAACGCAGGGGAAAATTGATAAGTACATATTTGAGGAGGGCAATTTAAAACGTTTATTGGGATAACAGTGACCGCCAGACGAGCACTTACACAAAATATAACCACAACTATGAAATACACCCGAGTTCGGACGTAAATGACAGGTGACAGCATTTTAATTAATACAGAATAAAGACGAAGGCAACTACACAAGTCCAGAAACCTATAGCTAATTTAAATAGGGCTTTTATGGAGAAAAGGACAACTCAAAAGAAATGAATTCCTGTTGTGGCAACATTTGTCGTGGTAACGGAACCCTAGCAACGTAGGCGTTGACGGGACGGGGGAATACGCATGGGTTCGTATGCATGAAGGGAAAAACACACGTAAATGGTGCTCCTCCTCCGAAATAAATAAATTTCAAAAATCGACTTAAGTAACGGCTACATGCAAATTTATCTGTCATTACTGATCATGAGTACAACTGTAAACATAACCGGTAAAATACGATTACGGTTGCTAGGCATATTAGGATACAATGGTGAGAACGGAAACCATTTAGGCGAGGCTTCTGGAATACAATGAATCCTAAACTACGAAAAAGTCTAATATTAATGAGTTCTCTGCTCTTGTAAACGGCATTTCGGTGAGTACATATGCAGAAAAACTTCGACGAGGTTAACAACACTTGCAGAAAAAGCGACATAATGAGCTCGTCGTTTTATTTGCCTTTTGGTGATGAATTTCATGATTATAATTTATGCATAATGGAATATTGGAAATAAAAACTAAGAAGTACAAAAACAAGCAAACCTGGTATATTTGATAACTGGAAGAGGGTAATGAGTGAGGCGAAACATCATGTAATTATATTTTTATAGATTCAACGGGGTACTCTCGGGACGGGACCGTGATTCCACAATGAATAAAAGATGTGGTAAGCATAGGTCATTATGTAACTCCTTTAATATGTAATTCGTATAACCTCTATTCACATTTAATTATACTTTTCTTAACAAACGCTAAGATTTTTTAAAGGGCTACCTAATGAAGAGACACTGGCTTGGAGTCGCGAAGAAGCACCGGCGCTGAAAAGGTAATACTATTTTTTCTTCAATAAGTCTAATTTTACATTTTGTAAAAAAATAGGAGATTATGACGGTTACCAAAGGAACGTAAGGTGCCAGTATTCGTCTTTGAACATGTCAAATACTGGCTCGTCCATTGTCGCGAAAATCAATAAAATTGTGCATTCTAATCGCCCAGAATTAAACTTAAGAACTACCCTGAAGTAGCGAAGGGCACTGGATAAATTGTGAGGAAGGGGAAGGAAACTTAAGCAATCATAATTGATCGATCTTGGCCCTTCCCCTACACACCTCTGTTGTCGGTTTTTTTTAGCCAAAAAGGAAAATACTTTTCACAAACTTTCGTCCTATCCTGACATGGCCTATTCAGGCTATTTTCCGTTTTCCAAACTCAAAGCCGCAAAAGGAGAAGATTAGACATAATTAAGTCCGTAAAAGAAAATTCGTGAGGGCTCGTAGCCTTTCCACTTGAACATTCCAGGACTGCTTCCAGAAATGGTAACACGGCAGGGGCAAGTGTATTCGTTAGGTAGACAATTATCTTGAATGGGTAAAGTCCGACAATTTCTTTATGAGCAAACCCAAGGAAGAAATGCTAAAGAAACGTCGACAAGCTAGTGCTTGCTTTCTTAGGGCGAAATAGGTTGTATAATTTTACTGTGAAAATCATGAAGAATATGTAATGCAAATTTTAAATAATGTAATTCACTACACTTGTATAAGTACTTATTATTCATCAGCTTTCTCTGCCATAACAGCAAATAAGTTGCAAGGAATCCGAAGGTATCTCTATAGTACCGAAACAAGGTAAAACCGTAAGTTACAACTATATATGGACTTCTGCATGGCCTGGTAAACATTTTGGAATTCGTGGCGAATTCTGCTAGTTAATTCTTAAAACAGGGCTTAGGTTCGTTACTTAGGTATGAAGCATTTCGAAATTTTGACTAAAAGTCGAAACTTGCGTGCCACCTCCCGGAAAATATTGTTAGTACTACCTGATAAACCCGGCTTGACACACCGGGGGTTATGAAAAATGTATGTTAGGAGACATATTACGCCAGCAGAGAGCGCTGAGCTTCCCTCTATTGAAAATCAGGAACGAACCGTAATTATGCAATATGGTATAGTGATTAGGAAAATTTAAGATTAAATTACCTTTCTCTCCAGGCTGATTAAATGTGTGATGAAGGGTAATCTACCGATTAAGGTAGAGATTTGAAGAATATCACGTTCGATTTTACCGCTACCTTTTATTTAATCTCTCTTCAAGTCTGTATACTTCCCACCAACTATCATTCTATCCAAAATCCCTATATTATTCCTGCCCTTACCTCACTTACCCAACATTCTACACTCTTATCACAACCTTCAACAAACCATTGCCTCCGAAAACCCCTTCCATCCACCTTTCCTGCCTTCTTTGAATTTCGCGTAGAAATTGCCTCTCGTCCCCCACCATTCTTAGCATTTCATCATTAGTTTTCTCTCCGTCCTATTCACCAAACCCACATCTTAAAGTCTCCGATCTTTGCTCAACATCCTTCCTCATGGACCAAGTTTCAGAACCATATAACGCTATGCTCCATACGAGGATTTTCAATAATCTTTCCTTCAAGTCTTTCCTTAAGGTACCTCTCATCAACTCCAACAAATTTGTACCTAATTCCTACCACAATATTTCTTCCGCGAATTTCTTTTTTCTACAATTTATTTTCAAACGGGGCCGAAAAACAAATTCGCTATTTTACGTATGGTAGACAACAATATTAAAATATTCTATTAGAAAACATTTCGTAGAACGCATTCTTTAATATACTTCGAAAAAGGAACTTTTTATGGACCACTATACAACGTAAAAAAAATGTTTTGTTTTAAATGATTTGACATGGAAACGAATTACTGAAAATATTATCAAAATTGTCTACAAAAAAATATGGCAAAAACAGACACCACATCAAACATTTGCGATGAGCAGAAAATATCAAATGCTCCCACTTTAAATTATTAATAAAAATAACTTTCGTTCTCGTCAACATTCAATTTGGTAACCTTTCTGTAAAACCGGATACAAACAGATGGACAAGTATGCACTAAGTCTCAAAAGGAATGAATGGTGACCATTTCTTTCTGATGCCTAATCCACAGTGCCGAAACAACGAATAGAAGACCAATTGCGATTTTAAAGCTATAAACCTTATGGACACAAAAAAGGAATGCTGAACGATTATTCCTGGGGCATAAGAAATGGTTTCTAACGGTAGGAAATTTATTCCGCAGAAAGCTCTTCAATGTATTAAGTTTGAATAACCACAATATAGCTTGAAAAACCACTTGCAATGAACACTCAGTCATCAATATTTCTGACACTGCGGGGCCACCTTCCTTTGAAATGGTCACCCCTATTGAACATTTTAAAGATCCTTCAATCTACGAAGGGCAAATGGAAGGAAGATCAGACGTCACAAGGCTCCTATAACCGTCTATAACCACACTGGAGTGTGGCTAACGATTCCTAATCGAAATTTCAATGCGACGTTCCGATGCAAGTCTCATTTCGTGTTCCCTACAGTTTGTTTAACCGAACTGTATACGATTCCACTTGCAATGGCTGACACGTGAGTGAAATCCATGAAATTCGTACTTTGACTACTATACACTATTAAAAATATAACAAAATTATATTTATGATAATCGATTTATGATTCCCTTACTAACGACTCACCTAATTACAATTTATCTCAAAGCAACTGGAATGTTATATGAGATAAAAATCATAGACAATAGCGCATTCACCACAGTAGCGGGGTAAGCTTGCTGTATTCACCGCGATATACTTCAAGCTGACGTTCTGCAGGGTCTTGTCCTTGGAGACAAAAGCGATAGCATCTTCTGCATAGATTTCATATTTAAGTCTAAAAAATTTCCTCTTTTGCAAAATCAAGGGGTGAAAAAAACGAGAATTGAGAAAGATATAAGAGGAATAAAGTATTGCAGCATCACCGCTTGTTATTTCCCAATACATTTAAACTATATGATGGAACTAATATTTCCAACGTATTCTCAACTAGATTATCAGGCGAAAATGGAATGTCCACATCAGATAAAATATTAAGCGATTACACATGTGTTGCAATCCTAGATAAAACGATAAGATCATAATTTTACGTCTGAAAAATGGCACTTTAAGAGTAATTTAATTCCTTTCACTTACGTATTTACTCGAAACAACTATAAAATGTTAGCAGCGCTTCTAATATTTTGTGGAATTTTTTAAATTCTGAAAATAAATTGGGTAAATTACATCAAATACAAACTAAACAATTGAAACATGAACAGTAAGTACTAGGCATTGAAAAGCTGCCGGCATAAGGTTTCGATATCACCTTTTCATAAGGCAGTCATTCTTTCAACACTATCAAAACGCTCGAAGGACGAAACTAAGAATGAAATACAGTTTCCTCCCATTATTTGCCCACCAAGGAATTAAGAGAAAAATCGTGATCTCACCAAGTGGAATTTTTGATCTCACAAACTACTTTCTAAACTAAAATTTAATGACTAATGTGGCTGAAGTAAAAAGTGCCGTCAACATTCCCGCAACCACTATGAGCGAAGTTGAAGAAGCGGGCTTAGTCCAGCGTACGAACTTATGATAAAACGCCCGTTTGAAATGTGGCAAGAAGTTGAGACCTCTCGCGCCGTTCGCGAGAAAGATACGAGGAATCCCCCATGCGGGAGGAAAAGAAGGCTTGGTGCGCGCGTGTATATTTGGTATACCCTACCATATTAGGCGGCGTGGGAGTGGCATGAACATGGGTCAGAGGACCGATGGAGGAAATTGAAAGTGAATCGTGAAAAGCGGGATATCTTCTGCATTCATAAGCCTTAAATTCCGTAAATAACTTACAATGGAATTGATAGGGGTCGATAGGGAAAAGTCTTGTACATAACCACAAAATAATATTAGTAACCCTGGTCAGCATGATAGGATACCCTTTACTAAGTGAATAGAATGTGTTATGAAACACTGGTGAAAATGGCATTCGGTTAACATTATAACGGAGACATTTTAAAAACTACCACAAGTTCTAAGAAAGTGCCCAAGCACCAAGTCAGGTCAACCCCAATTTATTTCCTCGATAACTAAAGAATTTCTGACAGAAATTGATGTGAAGGCATTAGGTGATTCATGTGTAACACATCGGGGCTTCGATTTATGTTTTGTCCCATTACCGCCTGTAGAATGAAACATAATGAAAATGATTCTACGTTTACTTCAATTCGTGGTATTTTAAAAGAAACATTTTCGACAAGCCGAATTAAAGAGGGGAATTTATTTCTAATTCTAATTTATTTCTCTAAGTTTTCTAAATATAATTTTGGCACATGATTTCGCGCATTAAAATATTTCCTACGGATGCAATGACGTAATTAGAACAAATGCAATGAAAGAGGGCCTATAAAAAACCAATGTGATTATTGTGGCCCAAATCAACCATATATACATAAGAAACATTACTAATATTTATAATAATTTCAAATATCTCTAACAAAGCTTTAGTCAACCTTAAGCCAGTTTACAGGATAACCAAGAAAAATCTAGTAAAATTAAGATTCCATTTCTAAAGATACTACTCACCGTCTTTTAGCTTTTAGTAAACCAGTTTTGAAATCACAGATAATAAAAAGACATTAGATTAAGTACGGGAAACGGTAAAAATACTAGATTTGAAAATAATCCAGCGTCGATGACTAGCTGCTTTCACGAGAAATTTAAGAAAATCCAAAAACTATAACAGGTGCAACTGAAGCCACAATCATTTTCCAGACCAACTTTGAGAGAGGCCAATAAAACTGGCATTTAGTAGATAATGCTATCTATGCCGAGACCGCATCGCCCATTTTACACGCTAAACGTCCCGTAGAAGCTCACGAGGATGACGCATGTTCAAAACCTTGATAAGAACTTCAAACATACGCAACATAACTTACAGCCGGTTCTTATTTCATAAATTCAATTCATGTTAATGATGGACCATTTTAACATGAGTAAAAAATTAATATTTTAAACTAATTAACTTACTGTAATGAAGATCCTCCAGTTTGAATTGCTATTGGCGAAGTCTACTAGAGACTTCGACAGATTCCACTTATAGCGAACCTGAAAATTATAGAGATTCCCACATGCGTAAAATGTAACAATGTCATTTGCAAGTTAAAATTTTCAAAAGTGCTACATCGGAAAAGTACCAACTACAATGGTTACAACTGAAAGCACGGACTCTCCTCATTCAAACATTGACCTTGTCAAGATGGCGGATGCCGCATAAACGCGGTAAACGTATAAAAACACGATCAACTATGACGTACAGAACTCAACGCTTAACACCCAAACATAAAATAATTAACATTATTCGGAAATTTCAACGAGTAATACAATTACACTAAACGCATTACATTTATGGTGCAGCCAGATACAAACAGAAAAAAGTTAAAAGAAACACCCATCAAGTCAACACAATTTCACGCAGACCAGCATTAAGTTTCTATGAAACAAAAAATATTTTAATTCACCCACCGAAAGTTAATAGCCACATTTACGTTAGGAATACAGCAATTTTTACTCCCAACTAAGGAATATTTGAAATAATGAATTTTTCCAAAAAAAAATTACGGCATGGTATGAGTAATGGCGGGAGATAAACGATTACGATAACATTACTACGGGTGTTCCACCAGATACTCAAGAACGTGAGGATACAAAGTTACATACTAACGTATAAATTTAAACATAACTTACTTTACAATAAAAAGGACACTACTTCACAAGTTCTTGACGTTCACAGATAACACCGGTACACAACTATGCCACAATGCAATCCCTGGACGAAAGGCAGGAACACAATTGCCATCTACGGATAATCTGGAAAATTACAAAACGAATTTCAAATGTCGATTGTTTAGGAATATGTTGCGCGGTGTTCTATTTGAACGCTATCTAATTAAAGAGGTTAAAAAAATTAAGTTATAAAAAGAAAATGCATGAAGTGGTTGAAGAATTGGTCAATAAATATCATGTCACTATTAAAATGTTCTTATATAAAGTTCACTTCGCGGAAATGAATGGTTTCAGAGAAAATAGTTCTTGCTTAATTTTGACCCGCTTAAGAGAAAAATGCTTTTGGTAATTCCTACATACGTCATGAATAAAGATGAGTTTCAGGCATGGGTATCTTTAGGTTGTATATAATATATTTAAAACCCCAAAGCGTATATATTTATGTTTAAGTATTGTTGAGAATATTTAAAACTTGGGTTTGAGAATTTTTATACTTTCTGTTTAAATGTGAATAAACTTGGTAGTTCGAGATAAAATTATACCTATGAGGTAATTAACTTTTACAACACCACTGAGCTCATATTATTGGAGTGTGATTTGTTTATTGCTCTTTAAAAATTGAATTGCTTGTCAGTTGTAGTATTTGCCAATTTTAGCACATTCATGAGCAATAATTTGGATAATACTTTTATACTTAAGGATTACCATTTCCTTGATCCAGTATGTTTGTCTTCCTGACATGTCACTGACCAATCACAATAGTGAACATATTTGTCTTACTCCTTCCTTTATTTATGCTTCTTCACTATAGTGATAGTATACTTTCACCATATCTGATCCCTTTTATATGCTCTCAACATCCTATCATATTAGCCATCTTTATTAATGTCGCATGATGTCGCATAACATCTTTTTTTCCGCTATGGCTCAATTGCTTTGTTTTTTTAGGATGAGACTGATCACAGTTCTATGATCAGAGATGATCGTAAGTTATTGTAATTAGTAACAAATCCTTTTCCGAGTTTTGGATGTCTCTATCACATCATCACCAGCTTCGCCTTCTTCAAATATATTGTGTATTTCTTTTCCATTATTAAGATTAATAATAATAGTATTTATTTGAGTTAAACGCACATTACAGTACAATAGTCATCATCAAGGTACAAAGATATTAATCATAAGGTATTGCATTTATCACATAATAACCATTCTTCCCGTCTTTAATTTTATTTAGAATTCCTACTTTGGCATCCTTAGCGGAATTAACATTTTGTTTTTATTGATTGTATTTGAGCCTCACATTTAGTTCTGTGAGTTACATTTAATGGCATTAAAAAAAGGGTGGGGTTTTCATAAGTGGAACATGAAGGTTAAATTATAATTACTAATTGGAATCTCAGAGATAAGAATTATATCCTAGGAAAAGGGGAAAGGAAGAGTAGAAGAAAGATAGGAGGGCTAGAAAATGGGGTTATTAAAAATAAAAAAAGGAAACAGGCTGTTGTTTTTATTAGACAGACTAACAAAAAGAGGTTGTTTTTTTATAGAACCTAATATTTACAGTACTTACTCAAACTCTTTCTTCAATTAACACATTTTCTGCAACCCATCATCCCTAAAATACCTCTTTTCCTTTATCCAATTTGATTGTCAACAATTCTATTTTTTGTGTATCTCTTGGTTTCCTCTAAGTACACCTTACATTTAGCTACATGAGATAGTTAAAATAGTTACGGTTGAAATACCAAATTGTGGTCATATTTAATTTCATTTTACAATTGCTCACACACAGCACTAAGCAACCAATTATAGTGGACACTACAATTGTGCTATTTCTTCTATAGTGGACAGCATAAAATTTTATAACAAGGAAGAAAAACATATCCATGCCCTATATTCCTAAGTAGAGAATGGAAAATCCACCTAGTTGGAATTTGAACCCTTGACCTTCAGATTGGCAGACAAGGACATTACACTACCACCACCAAGGCCAGTTCATATGCTTTATTGCAAAGTGGGCACTACTACCCCCTTAGAGGCAGTGCTTTGGTCTAGGGGGGACGATAAGCAACAAGGAAGTTTTGATTGGGGCATGTTGGATATAGATTCATGGAACCATGGGGGATGGTGGCTCAAAAAAGTTTGTGAAACACTGACCTATGCCATATGCAGATGACACATCATGTCTAGTGAATTCTCTATCTGATAATCAGTTAATATATAATGCCATAACTTGAGATGATGAGATGGCTAGGTGGTGTTCCAATAATAATTTAGTGATAAATAAAAAGAAAAAGTTATCTCCAATATCACAAAAAGAAATCTCCACCATTGCAGAGTTTCCCTAATAAAACTGGTAGACTCACACAGAGAGAGAGCACAGATCACTAAGTTCTTGGGTCTAAGGCTTAGTGAAGATCTGAGTTGTAAACATCACATATATGTTATTCTGAAAAAATTCTCTAGTGTTTTCATGCTACATCATCTCCATGATGTTCTCAGTCAATATATTTTTAAAATTATTAACTTCACAAAAGTACACAGCCATCTAGTGTGAGGCATCTTTTTTTGAGACCAGTAATTTTATACCAAAAAAAGTGATTTCAATACAAAAGAGGGTTATTAAAACAATATTTAGAGTAGCCTACTTGTTTCATGGGCACCCACTCTTTAAATTGTTGGGTATCCTACCTTTTCTATGCTTGTATATCATAGATTATGCTAATTTTGTCAGGTTAAATACCAGCCGCTTTATGCCCAAAGAATGTTAATATGGTTACACCCCAAAATTAGTAGGCAGCATGTTAAGTAAAAAACAGAAGGCCATTAATGAGATTATCTCCGACCATTAGCAGTTTTGTTGACTACAAATGAGTAATCACTCCTCTTTGTGGCAACCTTTCCTACAAAAGCAAAAACCTTTTCCCCAAGACCTTAACCCTTTTAGTTCCAGCCCCTATAACCTGGTATATGTGAAAAATGTCAGGGCTTTTTCATGGAATTTATTGATTTACACATTTAAATATATATTACTATCAATTTATTAATGTCATATTTTTTTATTTAACCTCTAAACACTTTTAGGGTATCAAAATAAAACACACTAGGTTTAATTCCACAGAACAGAAATCTCTGGAGTTAAACCTAGTGTGTTTTATTTTGATAATGTCGAGATTCCACAAAGTAACCTCGCCGACAATTGAACTTTTAGGGTAAGTAAAATATTTTATATCTCCTAAAAATTTAATAAAAATTATTTATTAAACAAAAAATCGGGCCAATAGATCAGCCCATGGCACTTTTCACACATACCCTTAGGGTCTGATAGATCGGCCTGCTGGTACCAAAATGTTTAAGGGCAGCCTTTTACTCATTTTGAACCCTAAGCAAACTTTTGTACAATGGAAAAGACGAAGATGAACAGCTTATGAAAATGAAAAATAGCGTCTATTAATTAAAGTGGAAGAACTTACCCTCATACTATGTGGGGGAAATGGGTTGGGGAGTCCTAACAGGTCTACCAGCATAAATGATCTTTCAAATTGCTGATAGATGATAATTTATTTGATGAACGTCTATTGTGATGTGCCCATGAGATTTATTTCCAACCTGACAACCCATTTTCCTCTAAGTTACCCACACCCTATCACAATATCCTCACACACACAAACCTGAACCTCACCTCTTTACCACCATCTCCAACTCTGCTCAAGTAAGGTTAACTCCTATTCCATGCCACCCAAACCAAACCTCCCACCACTATTCCAATTCTGGCATACACCTCTCTAAAGGGTCCCCCATACTCTCCTTCCACAACTGTATCCATTGTTTTTTACCTCTAGCCTCATGGCTATGACTTTGTTAGTCACTGTAATTATCTTGTTTGTACACTTAACTTCCTTCTGTAGAATATTTCCCCACCTTTAATTTTATTTCCTAGAACGTTTCATAATAACCCTAAATGATACAGCAATGAAAAGTAGCACTGTTCCATAAGTTAAAATTTATTACATGACATGTATCAGCCAATAGGCCATTATCAGGTACACATAATTCATACAATGTAGCAGTATATATAGGCCATTATATATTCATACAATGTAGCAGTATATATAGGCCAATAGGCCATTATCAGGTACACAAAATTCATACAATGTAGCAGTATATATAGGAGATTTCAAAAGTAGGGAGAGGCAGGGAGGAAGGTTGGACTGTAATGGTAGCAAGACTTTTGGAGAGGTAAGGAATGGGATGGTGAGGAGTGACTCATTAAAATTTGTTCATTCATCAAAAGAAGTCCTTGCCCTGTTGAACAATTTCAAATTATTCCAAGGAATCCAGTCTAAGGCCCTTCCTCTCCACGTGGTGAATCTCTCGGCGAATGTGCATGTGTGATTTTCCTCAAGATGATGTTTATCCACCAGCAAGATCGTCAAGTCCCTCTTCTCCCAGCCTTTCTTATGTTCTGCCATGAGGCTGGTAAAGCTCTTACCTGTATGGCTGATATAATATTTATCACACTCATTACACTTGATTCTAAACTCTCCTGACTGGAGGGTGGGTTGGATCTTATCCTTGGTTTGACACACGAGGCTACCTAGTGTCACTGGATTGTAGAATAATGTTATGTTAAGGTCTTTTAGGAGTGTTTTTCCTATCTTATGCGACAGTTTGTTGACGAACCATAAAAAGCACCACTTTCAAGGTTCGGAAGGGGGAACTCAAAGGGAGCACAAGTGATGGCCAGTTTCTGACATTTTTTACGTAAGATACTTTCAACCATGCGTTCATTATACCCATTTGCTGAGGCAATGTGTTCAATTGTCCTAAGTTCCCTGTTGAATTCTGGGGGTTGTAGGGGTAAGGAAAACAGTCTGTGAATTAGTGAGTGGAAGGCCACCAGCTTATGGGACATTGGGTACACTGAGTCTCTCGGGATGACCACATCATTGTAGCCCTTTTTCCTGTACACACTAAAACTGTGTTTACCATTATCAATATCTGCAAATCTAAAAAGTTCAGAAGTCTTCCTGTGTCTTTTACTAACTTAAAATTGATGCACCAGTGTTGTTTATTTAAAAGTTTTAGAAAACAGTTGACAATTAGCTCCTCAAGTATAACTCACTTGCTACTATGCATGTCAATTCTAAATGTTCCTCAAAAACTGACTTAAACCAGATAGTCCCATCATACTTCAATCAATTAATTTTCTTTCACAAACATACTTTCAGCAGCTCACAAAAATTTAGAGAATTTTTTTGGTATTTCTGGTTATTTTACAACCAATTAATATTAATTATCAAACATAAAAAATGTGATTGTCAACATTTCAATCCAATTATGAGCCGGCCATAGATCTCCATTCTTCACTTTTCAGTGTTATTGCCCTTAAATCCTTCACTTTACCTAACTTTAAGCCCCTAGAATACTTTTCTCTAACATATGCCTCATTAATAATAATTTTGTAAATGCTTTCTTCACTAATAGAAAAATTATTCTGCCATTGTGGCTATACGCAGTTGCTACCAGAATTCTTCCAGATAACATAAGAAATTAAATTGGTATAAATTATGCTCTTATACTCTGATGTTTAATTTTGTCAAAAATTTTTGGAGAATCTTATAACTTTAATTTTCTTTTGATTTATTTTCATTCTGCAGGCCTCACACTGTATGTATAATCAATTCAGTAAGGCTAATTACTAATCTGAGAATGGCTATCCACAAACGTCTGAAGTAATTAACTTCTCACTGAATGTCACTCCTGCCTCCTGGTCTTTTGCCCCTCTAAACATGGCCTCCACAAATAGATAATAATAATAATATTTTTATTTCACACACTTTGTAGTACATATTTATACAATTCACCTTGAAATGAGTGAAATTA
>WURS02000019.1:53014-64334 GCA_011762765.2 Rhinocypha anisoptera
CTTCGGCCCTGCGAATTTCACTAAGTTATTTTTACAGGTCGTTCACACATCAAGCGTGGTGGTGAATAACGAAATTCATGGAGGGCACATTAAGAATTATATTGGCACATCCCTATATTTTTTCAAAAGCACAATACTAGCAGAAAGTTACTCAAAATAAATTGGAGCCAATCACCGGAGCAGGAACTATTCCGAGTTACTCTGATTCCTATTGAAAGCGTCTACTTTGTTGGATTTCAAGAAATACACCGATTAAATTAACACCCCATCACCTGGTGTTGGATTGGACATTTGATCGCAGAATGCAATTCGAGTATTATAGACAGGACGGCCACAAGAGGTCCACGATGGCTAAGGAACGAGGTGAAATATCGGAATATCGCAGGATGTGACCAAACGCAAGGAATTCTCCCGAAAATATACCTTCGGCCCCACGTTGCGCACCATGGCACAGTCTAAACAATTTAGTTTATTCTTCTCTGTCATGTATAAATATATATATTTCGGGAAAGTACTTTCAGCCACAATAACATGAGTTATGAGATAAATTATTGGTGAGAAATTAGCTACAAATCACTTTGAAATATATTCATCACCCTTAAAAATGAATGCCTTTTTATCATCTTTTAGAAAGTGATCACCATTTGGTGAAAATGACAGTTGTAACGTACAGATGGGCGTGCAGGCATTTGGTTCCGTCACGTTCTGCCCCACACACCTGGTAATAACATATTTTCACTGCAAAAAGAACAACCACCACCAGAGATGTTTCAAAAAGCCAAGGAGTGTGCCCACACGGGATTTTTTGGCACCATAATTCCAGTGTGTGTCAGGGAGGGGTTCTTGTTGAGCAATAAATGATGCTTAGACGTACAAATATCACAATTATGTAGCTGTAGAAAAAGGATTTTACATTCCCTGCCAATTTGTATGCAACTCTTTTTCCACTGGAAGTTCAGAAATGTGAATCGGTAAAACATTTACTACCCAAAATTTAAAAAAAAAACCCTTACCCTGTCTCCACAGGTTCCATCTCCGCGAAAACGATATATCTCATATGTTTACCAAACTAATTGTGAATTACAGAGAATTAGTCATTGCCATTGTCATCTCTGTATTGTAGAATATTACAACATTTAAACAGTATTCCAATGTCGATGAGAAAATATAAATTAATGCATTTTCACCGGCTGGTTCGAAATTCCTCCAATGGAGATTGTTACTCTTTGAGAAAATGTATTACTCTTGATTGTCTTTGTAGTGGAGGAAAAATGTTTCAGCTTCTCTTTCTTCGGGAAAACCAGATTTCTGCAACAGACATTTCAAACTCGGAATCCAGAGTGAGGGATTAATTATTGGGTTCTGCTCCAGAAGAAGATGGAATGTCTGTTTCAATGTCGCGGAATGACGGTGGCTTTGCAGCCGTTTGCAGGGTGAAACTTAGAAGTAGAAGATGTGCCTCCGTTATCAGCCATATTTCCGGGGATCAACGAGTGACAATCGCATCATATCCGTTTTTCAACCTCCTCACGTAATGTCCTGCTCCTCAATTCACGCCAGACCGACCGCTTTTTTGTGAGTCGGGTTGCTTTTCTTCCCTGTTCAAACGTTGACACACCATCGCCGTGGTTTAAAATTGTGGCGAATTTTGCATTTTACATGGGTCTGTTTGTTTGTTCGTTGTAACTTTTCACAATATCGCTGCAAAATTGAAAAAGGCAGGCTGGAGGCTGTCCCGTCTCTTTTGCCCGCGGAATCAAATCATGTACGACCATCGAGGAGAAGAACGTCTCCTATTTTTAAGCGAGTTTCCTGCGGAAAACTCATCCGCGAATTGCGGAGACGGATTGTCATTTAAAGAGTGGGTTTACACTGCTTTGGATGAGTGGTTAACCCTTTTTTGTGTCACCCGAAGATGTATATCGTCCCCAATGAGGAGACCTGTCCAGACAATGCTTTTCTCATTCTGCAACTGTCGTCCATCATATGTAATTACGAGAACGGTCTCATACTTACTATGTAGAATTATATTTTCGTTAACTGATCCATATAACCGTCCGTCTTGGAGCATCTTGCCTCCCTATACTGTCGCCAGGCAGGTATCGTGACAACTTTAACAAGCTAAACTTTAACAAGTGTAAAACTTAAAAGAGGGTTAAACAATTCATAATGCCCTGTTTATGTGAACTGTCCGTGATTCAAACTGCATCGTTACTTAAACTGTGTTTGGTGAAAACGGACGGCCACCCCCCCATCGAGATCAACGCACTGCGATACACAGTTCCCGCTTGTTAGCCGCCGAGCCGACTTTTAAAGGCAGTCCGCTTGGGAAGCAGTTCATGGACGAACTGGTTGTAACCCATCGGCCGGCGCTTCAGATCAAAACCTCGGGAGCTGTTGACGGCAGCACCGTAGCGCTGGTGGCGAAGATTGGAACTTGGAAAAGACTAACGTTTTGCGCTGGCAGGGAGACGAGGCCGTCTCTCGAACGGAGCAGGACGTCTTTCGCGATGGGCGTAATTTGCCGATGAGGTCAAAAGACAGACACACGTGTCTTTTGTGATAACTAGTTACGAAGATCGTATGGTTATGTTATACTACTCATGTTAATTGTTCACTCTCGTCGATTTTAAAGAGTAGGCAAATAGAATTTTGCCTTTTTTTTTGAGATCTACGAAATGTTACCTACAAAATTTCTGCACGTTAATTAACGCATATTTTTTTCTTACAATAACACCTGCTTGAGGATGATTAACTCGATATCTTTAGTGGATGATTGTGGATAAAGAACACAACTATATTATCACTAAACTTGCCCAAGAGATGGTGATTTTACAATTATCTACCACCCATAAAATCGTGATGGCAAACCCTACACAAGATAATTCTTCAGGGGTGCCTAATTTCACAACAATATTAGGCGTATGTATCTTAAAGAGTGAAATAAATATTATTACTATATCACTACATAAAGGCCTATGAAATTAGCAAAATACCCAAGGCATTTCGGGGAGTACCCACCACAAAGAAATCGGTGGAACTCAAATAGGGTTAACGCCTTTCCCACACCCCTGCTTGATTATTTGTTAGTGCACAACAACGCAACACAACACAGAAGGCCAGGGAGAGAGAGAGAGAGATAGGGCAATGTACACACCCCCTTAATGATATGCCCACAATTGACATGTTGTTCGGCTCGAATGAAGTCGACCAACGAGGCCTGCGGCCATGCAGAGGACAATGGAGTACCAAGCAACAGAGAAAAAGAGCTTTCCAAATCTATTTATTTGACAAGACAAACAGAAAAAACAGGAATGCAAAAAGGTCAACATTAAGGATTAATCACCAACACTTTTCATTTTTTTTTTTAAATGCTTTGCTTCCGGAAATGTTTTGCGCAATCAAAAGTTAAAGGCATTGAGGGCGAGAAGAGGCATGTGTGACCCTCGCCCGACTATCTTTCTCCCTCCCTCCCTGCGCACAACAGCGCAACAAGAGAGGCAAGTGCCCCCTCCCTCCGTCCGCTTCAATCGCAACCCACGAATTCAGTCACTTGCCGCACGATGCAATCCGCGCTTATCCCAAACTTCTCGAGCAGGGCGTCCGGGGGTCCGGAGCGCGGGACTTCCCTCACCGCAACCTTGCGCACCACAACGAAGGCCTCCTCGGCGACGGCCGACAGGACGGCCTCCCCGATGCCGCCTGCAAACATTCACATTAAGAGAGACGCATTGAACTCAGAACGGAGCAACCCACACGCAAAATAAAATATCACAACACGATCCACAACATGCAGGACATTGTTAAGACTTATGAATACTAATCGTTTCACAATAAATATAAATATCATGCGGAAACAAAGTAAAATAACATTTAATATACACAATAAAGGAAAAGAGAGAAAACATTCAAGGTGAAAATAAAATACATAGACCACTCTTCCTAAGGATCTCTAGGACCTAGTTTATTCTAATCTCTAATGGTTCAGGAAAAAATGACATCTTAATTCTACTTGTTCTACAATCTATGTCCCTGCTTTTCTGGGCGTGATCTGATCTACCATGGTATGACGGGGTTTTCAATAAACAGTTAACCTCCCCATTGAAGTCATCTGCTTCAAAATTGTACATTAAATCTAACTTAATTTTCATCCGACGAGCCAGACCAACAGATTTTATCAAATATTTTACACAGAAATCAATTCCCTGAACAGCCTCAACACGTCTCACGAAAGATTTCATAAAAAACAACTTCCAACCTCCACGAAAAATATCCGCCGACAACCCAAAACTTTTTGCAAAAGACCTCACGAAACGTTAAACGCGAACCATTTCGAAAGTAAACGTTGCCGAGAGGAGCCCAAGACTGTTTTCTCTAAAGGCGTTACAAAATAATTTACGGTAGAGCACTCGCAAAACATTTCCCTGTGCGATGCAATACACATTTCGATTAAGGTTTCGACGAAACGATTTCCAGAAGCCTTCGCAAAAAAATATCCACGTGAAGAGCACGAAACACCATTTGTGAAATATATTTAATTGAAATCTGTCACAACCGTCTCCACAAAACGTTCCACCAAGCACGCAAGACGGAAGCACGCAAGACGCAAGCACGCAAGACGCAAGCACGCTCACCACTGTTGGTTTGTCGTCGACGGAACAACGCACGTGAGAGTGATCCCCAGTGACCATCCACGTACCTTCGGGGTAGTGGTCCTCCGCAACCACCACCTTCCCTCCGCACTCCTTTGCGTGACGACGCACCATCGCCACGTCGATCGGCTTGACCGTGAACAGGTCCATCACGCGCACCTTCACCCCCTTCTCCGCGAGCGTGGCGGCCGCCTTCAAGCACTCGTGCAACGTCACGCCGGCTCCGATCAACAATGCCTTGTCCTCACCAGGGTGCTGTAGGAGCACCTTGGCCTTGCCAGGCTGGAAAGAGGAAAAACATTCATGCAAATCAACAACGTGCAATAATAATAATATTTTATTTGTCAATAATGATAATAATAATATTTTATTTGTCAATAATGATAATAATAATATTTTATTTGTCAATAATGATAATAATAATTTATTTGTCAATAATAATAATAATAATAATTTATTTGTCAATAATAATAATATTTTATTTGTCAATAATAATAATAATAATATTTTACTTGTCAATAATAATAATAATATTTTATTTGTCAATAATAATAATAATATTTTATGTCGATAACAATAATAATATTTTATTTGTCAATAATAATAATAATATTTTATGTCGATAATAATAATAATATTTTATTTGTCAATAATAATAATAATATTTTATTTGTCCAGCGATCAAATTGTTACAACAGTTCCATTTGATATAGGACACAGTCAATTTACGGGATGCATTAGACAAAAACAACATATTATGGGTTATTAGAAAATTCAGAAGTTGAATAGAACATTTTTAATTTCAAGTACTTAGCCAAGGTCAGCTTTGAAAGCAGCCATACTTTTTTTGGCTCCTAATCTCAGGCAGGGAGCATATTATACAGCCGCGGGCCCATTACATTCGGATCGGCACATAGCAGACCTCGTACGCACATATGATACATGCAGCCGTTCATTCTGCCTCGTTAAATATGTATGAACATCACGGTTTCTTACGTAAAGAGATCAATTTCTCTTTGTATGTACAAGTGCATGATGAATGTAGACACGTGGCACTGGCAGTATGCCCAATTTTTTGAATAGGGGACGGCAAGGGGCATTATGTTCGGCAAAAGTCATGATCCGAATGGCTCTTTTTTGTGCTCTGAAAATTGACAAGGCCTTAGAAGATGAACCCCAAAAAAGGATACAATAGGCTATGTGAGAGTAGAATTCTCCATAGTATAGTGCCAGAAGATCATCTACGGAAACAGTAGATCTAATGGACCTCATCGTGAAGCAGGCTGAGCTTAGCTTGCTAGCTAAGGTGTTTATATGCTCACCCCAAGAGATTAGAGAATTGATGTTTGAACCCCAAAAATTTGGTATTTTGTACCTGTGGGATCCCTTTCCCCTCAACTTCAATAGAAAGTGTTTTGTTTGCTTTATTTTTATTTGCAAAGTATATAAGGTGAGACTTTTCTACATTCGAATCAAGTAAATTATTATGACACCAGGTAAGTAAGTAAAGTTTGGCTAACCAGTTTACACTTTTTTGTTAAATCATCAAAAGCGGGTGGTGTAATAATAATGTTGGTATCATCTGCATATAATAATTTTCATTATCATCATAATTTTCATAATGTTTTCCTCAAAAGATTCTAAAATGCAAGGCTCTAAAAGAGCAGGTAGAGTTACTGCCAGTTATTTTTTTAACAATTTTAATTAATGCCACTGTCATTTTGATTTCATTCTCAGAATACATCGGGCAAATTTCACTTTTTCAAGTGCAAAAATTAAAAAAATATATACTTAGTCACCCTTACTTAATAAGCATATTGTTAACCCCCTGCACTGAAATGACGAGTCCAGTTTGTCAAGAACTTCCTGTGCCAAATCGCACAATGGCGAGCTATTCTCGTCATTTCGTGGCCATGGGTTAATCATTATATATGTATCATGTATTCCAATCTCTGGAATAATAATGTTGTTATAGGTTAAATGTGGATATTTCCCAAATTTTAATAACTTGAGTACATTTTTCAGTGACATATCTGTGAATTTCTTTTCTTTTATAGTTACTATTATTATTCTTACAGTTATATTTTTTAAGGAAAATGGCTTGATTGAAAGTAAATTATATTATAAGATACTTCACAATACGCAATTAAAATCTTTTTTTATTTCACTGTTCTACGTCGATTACAAACTGCAAAATATCATTCCATTACCTACCATTCCATTGAAAAAGAACCACAATAGATAGTGGATGGGGGCACGATATTCAGAAAATAAATTGTAGTGGAAGGGGTTAGTAAATAAAAAGATAAAATATTGTAAAATTATTCTATATATTTCATAAATTTGTTTGTTCTTAAGCTGAAAGAGGTTATTATGTATAATTTTCACTGAATCAGGCGTGATGTGGTGGAAGACTCATACTGAGAATAAAAGCAGCACTTTTCCACAGAAAAATAAAACTTTAACGTACAACGTGAGCCGAAACGTATGTTGTACATTTAAGTTTTATTTTTCTGTGGAAAAGTGCTGTTTTTAGTCCCAGTAGGTTATTGTGTAAAAACTTTTTTTTTTGTCAAATCGATAGTAAAACGTGTAAAATTGACCATGCCTTGGCAATTTTTGCATCGTGTGATCAACTTAAAAATACTCCAAGCACAAATCCAACACACAAGATATCCTTGTAAATGCAGAATCACTTCACGAAATCTATTGATTGGCAAACATGAGGTTCCTTAACAATATTATGAACGAATTCTTCCTTTAAAAAATAACAGAAAATATGTTAGGCGAATGGACAACATTTTGGCTTTCCTGTGAGGAAATCTGCGTAAAAACTCATTATTTTTGTTGAAACGACAGTAAAAAAATATCCAGACGACTTTTCCTTGGCATTTCTGCTTCACGTGAAGAGTATCTTTAAATTCTCCGAGCACAAACCCACCACTTCATTAAGTGCGTCCTTGGAAACACGGAAGTACTTAATGAAATCTATTGCACAGCACGGATTTGCTTCCTTAACAATATTATGAAGGAATTCTTCCTTTAAAAAATAACAGAAAATATCTTACGCGATGGATAACATTTTTTGTTTCGCTGTGAGATCTTTAGACCACCAAAGAAATTTTCAGTAATACACGTAAGTAGTCTCCCTCAATCCCCTTGACTGGTTCCGCTAAAAATCTAGGTATTCTCTCAACTAATAACTTATCCTGGGGATCCCCAAACTCACGAAGTCTGCCGTAAGGTCAACAAAATTCTGTGTCGACTGAAAATGCATAAAAAAAAATCTCCTTCCTATCCACACACGCTAAGATCCTCGTATCAACGCTAACATTTCCCTCATTTGATCACTGTTCCTTGGTTTATTTAGATTTACCTGGAAAACCTGAACTTGAACTGCAGCGACTTTTATTTATTTTATTTTTTTTTTATTCATGTTAAAAACAGCCAAAAACAGCACAAAGGCCTCTTACATTGGCTGTGTGAATACAATGCATAAAACAAAACAGAAGAAAAAATAATGTACAACAAAAATTATTCAACAGAAGTAATATATTACAAAAAAATATTGACAAACGACTAGGAGGATAAGGTTAAGTTAAGGGAGTACTCTTTGGGGGGTGAGTTCCAATCTGGAGGTTGCGTTTAAGTACGGATTGGAAAACGGTTCGCGACAAGGATAGATCCAAGGAGGGAAACTGAGTGGCAAGGGAATTTAATTCTGTAAGGATTCGGTGGAAAAGAGATCGCTGAGAAATGGAAAGACGGTATTCAGGGGTTTGAAGAAGACTATGGTTACGGGTGTCCATTAAGTTATCCATTTAATTATAATTTTTTATGTAGAAGCATCTGTAGATAACAAATGTACTGACGAATGATCTGGAGCTCTCTCGACGTATAATGTTCGAGAAGTCTTTTTGGGTTTTCCCTCTGGTTATGGGCTCCATTATGTTCGCTGTTTCGACACCTCTCTCCCACACCTCGAGCGTCATCCTCTGGGCAGATGAATTGACCAATGACGTGTCACCTGAGCCGGTGAAAACGTGCATATAACACGAAGAATACTCCTTCGGATACACTCTAGTCGACTTTCCCAAGAAACCAACCCAAGAAAATTTCGTGAACATACCTACTGCTAAAAACACATTTAACATAATAATTGATTTTTAAAATGGCCGGGAGCTAAATTTTAATTTAAGGGGATCTAGAAAAAATATTAATTTCGAAATTTTTAGTTTATGCTAAAAATAAAAACATTTTAAAAAGTAAATGTTGATAACTATCCCATAATTGAAAATAGACCACAAAGAAGGAAATCACCCCGATCCAATGTACTTTTACTATACGGTGTAGTTTGTAACAGTGAAATTGTTCGACGCACGAACTTCATATCGTTGAACGTGGTAGAAACTACTGGAAGTAATCAGGCCGTGAATTGCAAAATATCAAGACTGTATACAAAGACAAATCTTGCTAGTTGACCAAGAACAGAATACCTGCAGTTTATTTTCAAGTCAAAGAAATCAGTTCTCCAGATACAAAAACGTTCTGCAAAAATGAACACGTTATGCATAAAAATAGAAATTCTGGGCCGAGAAAACATTGAGTTGATTTTCATTCACCGCTGCAGTCTTCACTCATCAAGTTTGCTATCAATAAGTAGCACAAAGGCATGCATGTGGCCAAGGATGGAGGTGTACTAAGGATGAAGAAGGACAAAGGAATTTTAAGATTGTAGGGGAGGAAAAATAGTTGCTGGGGAAAATCCATAAAAGATGGATGGAAGGGATATTCAAGAGGTGTTGGATTATTGAAGACAGTAGTAGAGGGTATAATGTTGGATAAGAAAGATAGAAACTGCAGAATAACTGGGATTTTTAATAGAATTTTGGCAAATAACTATATGGAGATGAAAAAGGATGTATCTTAGCATGGAGGTCAGCAATTTTTTTTATTTCACGAAAAAATCCAATTTAACCAAATATTATTAAGTATTATTTAAATAAATAATTTTAATTTGTTAGATTTCTGTGAACAGTGGCAGTGTTAGAAGGATGAGCATCAAATCAAATATTAAAAGCAGAAGAACGAACTTTGTACAGTTTTGAGCACAATTATTTGGAAATATTCAAAGAATAGACCATTGAGCAGTTGAAATTCCCTAGTTTTGACAAACTCATGAACATGAATTCTCTTTGTCCATAACATTATAAATATTACACTTCATCAAACCGATATATTAAATATTTTTACATTTTACTTCAACCAGCTTTTCCTCGTGTGTGTAATAGGCTGCTTTTCATCTCGAAACATGTGAAAGATTTATATGAAAATGACTTGAGAGTTAAGCTTACTATTCGTAATTCTAAATCACGAAAATTTATTTTAAATGATTTCTCATCACATCAACTTAAAAAATTTATTTTTGAGAATAATGAGGAATATGATATACACAATGGATTTTTTCACAATCACTATTTTAAAAAACAGCATTTTTATTTAATGAACGTGCACCTGGTAGTGGTAGAAAACCATTTCATAGAAAGCAATCAGATACTGTTACGTAACAACACCAATTTTTTTTCTTTTCTGGTAGTTTATACTTAATTCCGAACTCCAAGGGCTTTTGTGTAAGTCTTAGGTTTTGGCTGTGAAAATTCATTATCAAAGGTGAGATGGTCAGCAATAGAAGAATGCTGAACTGAGCTGCAACTGCTGAAGATCTTTTGAATGGAGATTAAATTTTCAGTTGACATTCCGAAGGTATGGGAAGGTAAGACTCATTTCACAAAACACTCTCTTTGCCAGATTTTCCCTATTACTATGAGAAATTATTGACAAAATTTCCATATTTTTCTACGAAAAGATGTTCTTTGTTAGATATAATCTTAATTTGAGAACAAACTCAGAATCTGGAAGAGGGTTAGGAAAGCAGGTTTAGTGAAAGGAGGTCTAGGGAAAATTATGAAATATATACCCATAATGTCATAATTATCCTGGATCCCTTCCTATCATGCAATGCAAAGTTTCTTTCTTACCGCCCATTCAAATCTCTGCCTTTACGATATGGTATTACATTCTGTTTCCCATTTTGTTCACCTTGGTTATATGAAAAGAAAGCTCGTATATGCATACGTATATGGTTAAAAATATCATTTTAAAAGTTTAAATGACTTTTGACAGCAAGTAGAACTCCAATAGAACTGAGAAATGGATTTGTTATGTGTTATCGTTTAGTGTGTGGTATTTTTAGCCGTGTAAAATGGATGATTAAAAATAAGGATGACAAGTATGTAGAAAGTCTTTTAAGATATGAATGGCTAAGGCAAAGAATACTTAAGGTGAAGTGAATTGATTCAATGTGAAATAAGGAAGTACTGATTGAGAAGAAAGAAAACTACCGATCAAAAATAGAAAGGTGTCCCAATTCCACCAAATTATGCTTGATAATTAGAATCACTGAAGTAAAATAAGGAAGTGGAAGTGGAAAATGAGTATTGGAATCCTTGATAGCATAAAAAATGATCGAAGTGTTAAAAAAATTAGAGGAAAATGGACGTAGTGTCTTGGATATCAGACGAAGAATTGCAATAGCAAAAGAGGCCTTTGCGAAAAGGAAAGAGTTAATGAGAGGGACCCTAAATAAAGATTTGAAGAAAAGATTAGTA
>WURS02000019.1:113715-136173 GCA_011762765.2 Rhinocypha anisoptera
TAGGTCGTATATAATAAAAAATTTTCATGTGGAAAAACCAAGTGTTTTCATCTTCATTATGAATCGCTTCCACAAAGAAACGCCAGAAAATATCAAATTTACCATTTATAAGCATTTTATAATCTATCTACTTTAATATGCTTCCAGATTGCCTGCTTGCCACAGTACTATGTGTTAACTTATTGTAATAAGATTTTTTAGCTTCGAAGTGATATCTCCAGATTTCCAAACATGGCCGGTGAGCACTGATCATACAACCAGCATGCCTGCATGATTAGAAAAAGTTAGAACATGTTCTATTTTTCCTGTGCATGATCCCGTCATTTTGGGAGATATCGTTTCCAATGAGATCATGCAAGTGCATGAACATGATATCATGCACCATGTAAGGTGGCCTTAATTTTTTTCTCAGCATGAATGCATTATTTCATGAATGATCAGTGCTGGTCAGCCATGTTTCTTATGTAAAATAGGAATACACAGCTTCAGAACAAAACAATCTTAATGCCATTACCTAGAGCATATAACCATGATAAACAGGCAGTTATGAAACATATTGAAGTAGATAGATTATAAAATTGTTGTGTGCAATTATTTAATTGAATCCTGAGTGATAATTCATCGGCAATCTGTGGGGAAAGATAGGTTATTCAAATGTTGGTATTAAGTGCCATGTATATCTGTGCAGTTGCTTGCATTATGAAAACAATGATCACGCAGTTGATGGGACTCGAAAATGACACCATTGCACATCCTGTAAGTGCAGACTCCTTCCACCTTAGAAAGCATGGTTGTTAAGCATTGTGTAAGGCCAATTTTCATCTTCTGAATCCATCACGCATGCAATATCATTTTTGATAAGATCATGCATGGGCTTCCATTGAAGACTTTGAATGGGCAATTCTTACTTAGAATTATGCATAACTGTGATTACCTAATATCCACCATACACTTTTCCTTAGAGATCAAATCATTTCTTTTATATAAGAATGCTCCTAAAAAGAAAAAATTCATAGTGGCATCTTTTTTATTACCAGAGGAAATCAGAAACATCTCCAATAATAAGGGTCCACTTTTCCCTCATACCCTGAGTGAGGTGCTTTCCTCACTTATAAAATTCACGCCGGAAACTATTTCCTTTATAAAATTCAATTCAAGTGTGGTACATACCTTGAATATAAAGAGAGAAATTTAGAATTAACAAACAGCAGAAAGTGAATACGAGAGGAGTCAGGTGCAGCCGTACGAAGACGGTCAGCAGCTCCCCGAAGAACATTTAACGATGATCCAGCAATTTCTCCATTCACACCGAGTTGTTCCACAGCTTCAACCAGGAAGGCCTGGTCCGTGTCTCTGAGGTGCCTCCAACCATCCAACAATTTACCCAAGAGTTGCGATATTTCTCTATCATACTTTAGCCTGGAAATAATAATAATAATTTATTGCTCCTGATATTTAAATTTTTATATACATTTTAATTAACTTTTTTATATACTTTAGGAAGCTATGTGAGCCAAAAGGCATCTTCTACTTGTGGGTGGACCACCTTCAGAAAGGAAGTGCAATTCCGATACAAGCATATATAATAATGTCAACATTGATAGATTAACAGATTGCATTGATGACAAAAAAATGCATCAATATTATTAAAAACAGCAATGGTAACATAGCAAAAATAGTACAAAAGTAAATAAAAAATATTAGGGATGGTCGGTTAGGGTCTGTCAGATCTAAAGATGCTCTTGGATTTCACTAACTACTGAAATGGGACCCAGGGACACAGTGTAAAATCAGATCCGGAATGGAGATTTTTTATTTGGTGGCTCAGAGATCAAAGCATCCAAATGAAATATCCACATTCTCTAACAAAACAGTGAATTCGGCAGCCACGGCCATCATTTTGAAGTTGTTTACTAATCAATGTTTCTGGCTTTGGTTGATAGTAAATTTGAGTTTCATCTTACAAATAGCTTATGGAAAGGCCTTTTGAATTGTCGAAACATTTTTCATTGGACCCCAAGAACAACACACGTGCAGCTTGTGTCTACTATGGCATAAAAACATCTTGTGGAAATACCCCAAGTGTACTTCACCACTATTAAAGCATCTGTGCACAAAGAACACATTAATTTACAATTAATGTGAACAAGAAAAAATACATTTACAAGAAGTTGTAACCCGATCTCCTGTATTATTTTCATTAATATTATAAGTTGTAAGATTTTGTTTATTCTGTAATTCTAGCATAAAACATAAGATCAGACGATAAATGAAATTCAGATCTGACATGAAATACAGGATCCAGTTCTGGAATTAGGTTCATAAAAATCCTAGATCTGCCCATCCCTAGAAAATATTAAAAATAACAGCAGCATTCTTAGAGGAAAAATAAAAAAAATATCCACTTTAAATTAAGATAGGAAGGTTATTAATTGAACAAAATATGAATCTGGTACATAGAAAAACACATGAAGGTACATTATACAAAGATATTAACCAGTGAAGTAGAGAATAGATAAATAGAAGAAAATGTAAGATACATGGGACTTGATAGACAAAGAAACCATAGATTCAGAATTCAGTGACATTGGATGATGGGAGCAAACTCAGCAATCGATGTGAATTTGATAAGGGAGTTAACCAAGGCTATGGTTTATCAACTGTCTTATTTACTACTGAGACTGCACCATGTTACAAGAGACTTAAATCAACTGGGTACTATCTTCAACATAAAGAGTCAAATAGGTGCATATACAGATGATATGGTAATTGTAACATGATCAGGAAAGTGGATGAAAGAAATCTATAAAGAACATGATAGGATAGCTGAGAAAACTGGATTAACAGTTAACAAAAAGAAAACATGGACATTGGCAAGTTAGCAAAACCAAATACATGGGAATGTCATCCAGCATACCTAAAAGACCACAGGGTCTAAAAAATAGACATAAGATGTAAGCCATTTAAGATACCTATGGAACATATTGATAATGAGACCAAAATTGAGAGTATATCAAGGCAAAAAATAGAGCCAAAAAATGTAAGTGTATAAAACTTTCATAAGACCTGTTGTCACTTATCAATTCAAATATATTGACAGTGACCAAAAATCATAAACATAATTAAGAAAGTTAGGAAGGAAAATATTACAAAAATATACAGACCAGTGTTCATTTATAGGTTTTCGTGGCGTGGATTCAGATGGCTCAACATGGCTATTGGGTTTTCACCACGTTTGTTGGCTTTTTGGTGACAAACACAGTGAAAACCTGATATATATGCAGAGCCATACAGTCATATATTAATGAATGGTACCTGGAGGGGATCCAATGTAATCAAAAATCAAATCAGATAATGAAGGGAGAGGATATAGTAAATTTTTTTGAGTCTGCAAAATGATGCAATGGCTGGATTCATCTGGAATGGGTGGAGGATGCTTCAATTCTAAAAAAAAATGCAGGTGAAGAGATGGTACAAGAAGATCAAGGTGAGGACAGCATGGAGGTTGGTAGTAAGGAAACCAAAGCCCACCCAAGGTTCATGAAAGAAGAGGATTGGTAAAAAGAAGGAAGACATTAAATCGTGAAACGGAATGCCCTACTAGGTAACAAACTGCCACAATCAACAATATCATCTAATCATGAAATGCATGGTCTATTTACACTAAAGTCCCTCGGGGCTAAATACTTCAACTGACTATGTCCTGAATTGTCAGTGATAATAAAACAAAAGATCTTGACAACAAAGGAAACAAAGTTATTTATGATGATGAGACATTTTACTTAGATGCCAGATACCACTAACCTAATATAATAAAAGGGTAACAGGGAATAACTATAGGTGAAGGTAAGCATGAATTACATAGAGTAGGTGATGAAAGAACTAAGAAGTACTGAAGACTTGGGAAAGAGACATATACACTAGTTTTGAATCATTTAAAAAATATTTCCTTCGTTCACCTCATCTAAAGTCTGTATACCTATACAAACTAAACTAAAATAAATGTGTTTATATACATAATATTTCACGAACAATCATATACATTTTCCATTTATGTTCAAAGTGAGATTAATTTATCCCTGTTCGACACTGTGAATTACATTAAATTACAACAATGCAAGCAAATACTTTATTACCATAAATGCAATAGATATGAAGAGTTTCTCATGCACTAATTCTATTATGAAATTGTTTCAGCAACATGAAACAGGCTAGTACCTAAAACCATACATGATTTCAGAGTCTGATAAAATCTGCTAAAATGCATTTTTATAAGATAAAATTCTCACCACGGATAAGAGGAGGGATTAATGTTAAAATGAGGCTAGATAGGTCCACTCTGGATTTCATCAATAACCGACCTTAAGCAGTAGATTAGTTTCCATCATTATTCACAGACAATTTTTCTTAAGCACATTTTCTTTTATGTTTTAAGCAGATGTCTTTATGACAACATAGCTGTTTTGTCTTAGCATACAAACATTATTTAAATGAGAATAATCTAGCAGTACAAAAACTTACAGTGACACATCTGGACCACAGAGATGCTGAACGAGTACTACACAGATGGAAAGAGTCCTCTTCATCAGCACAATATCTTCCATTCCAATATGTACGAAGAGATAACCCATATACTAAAAATGAAACAAATAAATTACAGTAGTAAATAGCAAGGTCAATCCATGATCAGAAAATCTACGAGTAGCTTTAACTCTTAAGAGAGTTCTGAAAAGGCATTACTCAAAAGAAAATAATTACCTCATCAAACACCATGTTCGTTCCATCTTGACATTGAACAGATATATATGAATTGCCAAATTGACAACCCATTAACCTCTGTGATGTTACAATTGGAGAAAAAATCTGAATAATAACATTGGAACTTAATTTGCCTTTTATACTACTGCCATCCTTAAAATAAAAGAAAATGCACAACGATTCAAATTACGTTCATATCCTGAATATATGAAAATATCTTGCCTTACAAACAGAACAAGAAAGAGAAACATTAACCACTGACATATTTGACGCTGTATGAATAAGAAAGAGCTTAACTTGATTGATTGCATAACATACCAGTTCTCCTGGAATTAGTCCCTGACGGTATGCCAATTTTTTCACATGTTTTGAAAATTTGTTGTCATATTTGGAATAAAGAATGTCATTCAGTTGATCAAATACCAAAATGCACCTCATTGTAATTAAAACGGTTATTTTAAATATGAAGAAGCTTCAAAGATCACACTCGCAGTTCATCAGTGAACTTCACAGAGACCGCATATTTCATATCTTGGAGATATGCTGAGATAAGTTACACATTCCTAAATAGGTGGGAAATATTTAATAAAGGTTATAACAGTAGGAAGAAAATATCTCAGTATAATTAATATTCGATGTCACGTACGCAGCTTCTGTAAGAACACTCGTATTTACGAACAAATCTGACGTAATGTTTATTAAATGGATAGTCCACACTATACACAACTTTTGGAGACTCACAGAGACAAAACAGAACAAATCCTAGAAACTGAAATGGAACACAATGACCATGACAATGACAGTAACCAGCTGAACTTAGTTCTCCTTCTTGGCACCCATTAATGAATGGCAGTCACGCGCTAGCAGACGATGTATTAAATCATTTAAAGCATAGCGCGACATTTCGGTCTAAGGTCGTTAACAACTACTGCTACTATCTTTGCCGTACACACTACATATATTTCTCTTGTTGTGGCAACAACACAAGCCTTGAACAACCTAAAATACAAAATCGATCATTGTGAGAACAATTTATTCTTAGAAGAAAAAACTTGCTTTCTTATCGTGCAAACCATGAGACCCATAATGACCGTACGACTAGGAAATAATCAATATTACCAGTAATTTTAACTTTTTATTCTGTCTCTTATGTATTAAATATTATCTTATGAATATGCTATGGCCAAGAAGCTCTTTTAAAGTGACATATATGAGACAAAATTACTCATATAATCTTTCTCCTTTACCATTTCTTTAATGTGTACAATGAATTAAAGTTTTCATTAATGAAATCAATGAATTAAGTATACTTAATATTTATAATCATTACTTCACTCACGAATGTACTACTTGCATAATATTTCCTTTTACTCTTGTAAAATACGACATTTTTAAAAGGTATTTTTTTTGTTACGAAAAAAATGTTATACAATTCGCAGATTTTTCCGATTTTTATAAATGGGACAATTCTGCGAATTCATATTTAGGAGAGAATGAGAGATATTTCATATGTACGTCACTAATGTGTCGTGCGTATTTTATTTTAGTACCAAAGTCCTGTGTTATTCAATTTGTCATATACTTGGATTTTCATAGAGTACATACTGCTTGAAAGTTCAAAACATTAAAATGCTCTACTGATTGTTTCTTTTGTTACATAAGTACAATAATAATTAGTTCATGAATGGATACCAAAAGTTTAATAAGTAATTCAAACTATAAATCTACGATGCTATACCCCTAATTTTCTTGGCATTTCAAGGTTAACCTTGAAACGGTGATAATTATCACCGTTTTATAACAAACTTTGTAATAGCAAGCATACTGAAATCTAAGGCTGTATAAATCTACATGCTAAATCTGTGAATGAAATAATTTTTTACTATTATTTTGTAATTATAAAATTATTTAATTAATATTTTCCTAGTTGCGTCATATGGAACATGCTATCTCTTTGATAATGTCGAATACGAAATAAACTGTTTATACAAGCGATTTTTTCGAATTATCTTAGACAAATCCGTTTACTTCTACATTAACGAGGGGTACTACTAAGACTATATCAAATTCTTTAAATTCTACGTAACTCCTTCAAAGAATGGCAATCTACTATTTCGTTGGATTGATGTTTCTTGTTTGCGTTTAATTTCATTTTTAATCCCGTGAGGAAGTTCTACTTATTATATTTATATATCTTCATTCGATCTTCCTGATCACTACATCTACGTCCACAGAGATTAAGAGAGAGATAATCGGAGACAATAAAGAGGATCAAGACCAACAAGTCAAACCCTTGAGTCTGCGACATGTTCACGCTGTTAAGAAATTCGCCGCTCTTTTTTCTCTATCGTTCCCTTCGAGAGGTATTCGAGAATCGAGAGTGTTCGAGAGGCTCGAGTTTCCTTTAGTTTGCTTCAGTTGCGTTGGTTGCGTTTGGTTGCGTGTGTTGCGTGTGGTTGCGTGCGACTGTCTTTTCGGTACTTTTGGGTGATATACAGTGTACACTATAGTATACTATACACATCAAACCCGTTACACCACTACGATTACTTGCAAGGTGTGAGTGGATTGGTGTGTGCGAATATCAGGAGTTTTCTTCCAAATTTTGAACATGAGATTGACATTAATTCTTCTTCGAAAAAAAATGCCTAATGGGAATATATATAGAGGGTAATGCTAATTACTTGATTTATACTGAATTGTCTGTCACTAGGACTTCCACGGCTCGAATTAAATCTTGTGTAGTATGCCAGTAAATAATAATAATATCATTCTTTATCAGCAGATTGAGCTATTCTTAGTACAATATATATACAATTTGTAAATAATAGATGGTACATATTTTACATATCACTATACTATTGCATTGGATTGGCTTTTGGTAACAATCCATCTTCTTACCTCTACCTGAAATCTGTTCATGCATTGAATAGCTTTAATATCATTGTCCAATGTATTGTAAATGAGAAGGCTTCTTTGCCTAGCTAATTATTAAAGTGATATTACTTGCTCTCCTCGAAATGATAGTAAGTCTTAAGGGAAGAAGTAATAGATTCATTTCGCTTTTTAACTCCAATGCATGATTTGTTTGCTTATTTTCTTAGGAAACATCGCATCGTGAGGCCAGTAACAAATCTAGATGCTGCAAGAGCAAGAAATGATTATGCTATAGAAGAAAATAACATGCTTTATCTACGACATCCGTATTTAACTATGGTAAAATGACAAGTTTTCGTGGCATTGTTTAAAATGAAAATTCCTTTTTTTGTGTTTGCATCGTTAAAAAACGAGTGTATATTGAACAGTTTTAGAATTTTACTATCTTATTTTAAAGGAACAGTCTTCTGGTCATGCCAAGGCATTGGGCAAGCACGAAACATGGATAAAAGAGTGGCGAATTAATAGACTTCAAGAGCGAAATATAAGAGAAAATGTGTCAATTAGTGATCATCTCTCCCATTTGCAGTATAAAGAGGCATGGGACTAACTGAAGATTTTTACACCTGCGTCGTTCCTTTACGATTAGTTTGTTGTAATTGATTAGATATCTCACAAGATATTGACATTATGTGAAAGGTAAAAGTGCAATTCCTGGTCAAAAATCTTAAGATTTACGTTTGATGTATATCTTGGAACCTTTGCCAAATAATTTGAAACAGCTTGATTTAAACGTGCACTCATGTGTTTATTCTTTTTAACGTTTCTGGAAAGTTTTAACCCGACAAAAATGCCAGAAGAGAAATCATCCAATGGTTTACAGAGCTGTCATAGCCTGCAATATTTTAGTCAAGTCTAACAAGTCATAATGCATAAATGATTGGGGGTGTAGTTTCTTTCATTACGTTTCTGTGCATTAATTAAATATGCTGTGGAATAAATTGTGTGCCAGTAAAATTATTTCTTGGTTCCAATGGAATGTATTCTATATGCTTCTTAGCAGATAAATTAGTTAACACCTACTGATTGTCATTGGACTAAGCTTTAACTCTCCAATAGTTTTATTCCAATCAGTTATGTAATTGTGAGTGTAACTGTGGGTCAAAAATTCTTGTACATAAAGGTTGTTTTCTTAAAAAGCAAATTTATGGTCTGTTTTTCAGGTGGAGAAAACGGTTTAGGGACATATAACTGTGATTAGGACAAGTTATTGGCTAACTAATAGATGAATTGGTGAATATGTGATGCTTGAATGCCAAAACAAAATTCTACTACTTAATTTAAAATCAACATAGTGACTAGGAATTCTCTAATTTTTCACAACATATGCTTTACACAATAATGGAGGAAACTATTTTAAGCTTAATAGTGTAAAATAACTTGTACATCCACTGGCTGATCAAAAATATAAAAAGCACCAATGATTTTGTGCTGGTGCTTTTTATATTTTTGATCATATTGTACAAGTAATTTTTACGCTATTAAAATAGAATTCCTCAAAGTAAAACTTGAACTCATTTCATATATTTGAAGCTTTATTTGGTGGACTTAAACATGAAAGAGGAAAGGAGATGGACTGCAAATTCCACAAAAAGTAGAATCTACAATGTAAAAAATAGAAACAAGACACTTTGTGATTCCACACAAATTTTATTAAAACACAACCCAGGTTTCGTAGCAAGGTGACATTATCAGGTGATGGAGAACACCTGATGATGTCACATTGTGACGAAAAAAGGTTCATGGTTTAATAAATTTTATGTGGAAATACAAAGTGTCTTGTCTTTATTTTTTACAATGAAGCAATTCTACAAAGTTACACCAGAAACCATTACCTAGTATCTACAATGTCTGTCTTTCTTCCTCTATGCAATAATTTTCCCCATTCTTCCAATAATGTGTGTTTGTAAACTTAATTTTCCTGCAGGTATTTTTTTGTGCCATGAAGTGATTAGGGTCACAAAATATACATTACATTCTGGTTTAGTTCCTGTGGTTGAAATGATGGCTTCCCATGTGATGATGGCCCATGAGTCAGATGCTCTGTTTCTACTTACACCATCTTTCTACATTGGTGGAGGAACTGACTTATATTTGGAGTGTGCTACATTTGAAAGGCAGTGAATGTTTAACTCCTAATAGTGGCATTTTATACTGTTAAAAGAACCGGTATCACACAAAGACAATATATTCCAACTTTTTTCATGCAAAAGGAGGTTTGAAACAGTAATAAATATCAGAAGGTAAGTAACCTAAGCTAAAAGTAAGTTGAATATGACTAAGAATTTTATAACTTGCGTAAGTACTTTTCCAAATCTCTGTGGCATATTTACTGATTAGCAGATGTGCACAAATGGCATTGGTTCTAATACGACAAATATGAACTCTTCTTAGTAACTTCACAGGATTCAGGCTCTACTTTCTGAAACCACATGATGTTTGAAGGGCAATCTACTTGTTAAGGTAGGCTTTTGATGAGCCTCAGGTTAGATTTTCCCTGCTACTTCTTAACTTAATCCCTAATCAAAACTTCATACTTCCCAACACCTATCATTCTATCCAAAATCCCTTTCCTACCCCTACCCCGCTTACTTGACATTCTATCCTCTAACACAACCCTCAACATTACCTCGAGTATCCCCTCCATGAACCTTTCCTACCTTCTTCAAATTTCTCACAGAAATTGCCTTTCTTCCCCTACCTTTCTTAGCATTTCTTCGTTAGTTTTTTTCTCCATCCACCTCACCTCTATTCATCTCACCTCTATCCATCTCAAAAGCCTCCAATCTATGTTCAAGCCTTCCTCATGGACCAGGTTTCAGATGCATATAGTGCTATGCTCTATTCACTAATCTTCTCTTCAATTCTTTATTTAGGGTTCCTCTCATCAACTCTTCCTTTTCGCAAGGTCTCTTTTTGCTAATGCAATTCTTTGTCTAATTTTCTGGTGACCTATGTACATTTCCCCTCTATGATGCTACCCAAATAAGTAAACTTTTCTACCTGATCCAATTTATGCCCTTCTAGCGTGATATTTAGCCTATCACCCTTATTTCTCAAGAATCTCATTACTTTCATTTTCCTACTGTTAATTATCATCCCAAAACTCACATTGGTCCTGTAAAGCCCTCAACAGGGTCTGTAGTCCTTTGGCTATTCACTTTGTGCTAAGTTAATTGGTAAAAACAGTTGTGGTGCTATGGGGTTGGTTCTATCATTTTTCAGTATCTCATTCTTTTTTATGCCATTTATGAAATCTGAAGTTGCTCTTAACCCCTATGCTGAGAATACATTGATCAATGTTTTGGCATGCGACTGTGAAGAATACGTTCATGTATGTATGACTGCTGCCTTCATAACCTCCCTAGACCTTCTCCAAATTTTATGGCACGTCCTTTCCAAAAAGATTCGAATGCTCACACTTTCCAATTGTTCCAGAAAAGTATACACCTTTAGAGGGCCATTTATGATGGTTCACAACCCCCAGGTAATTTAACGAACGTCTTTCTGTCCACCGAGATTTGGTAAATTGTTTTCTGACCCACCCTTGTCATTTCCCTTAGTTGTTGCAGTGTTTTGGTATAATGTTGGTTATAAATGAAAGTATTTATGTACTGTTTGGCATCAGATTAATCAGAAATTATCAAGGAAAATAAATATGAATTGATTTTTGGATATATTCCAGCATGAAATATTTTGACTAGTCTATCATATCTCCACTACACCCCTTGGAGGGAACTGGGCTACATGGCCAATAAGGGTCATCCTGGGTCCATCACCTAATAAAGCTTTGTCAGAAATAGAAGGGAAGAGTGCCACAGCTACCTCTTTCCCTCACACAGCTGTCGTGAAAGAACGAGCCTGCCAAATCCTTTGGGGTTAAAAAGGACAGGTGGCAGTGGATGCCCCTTGTAACGTCTGGCCTATTGTCGTGATGTTGTGTGTTGGCCAATTATTTCATTGTTATAAATGTGACGTAGAATTTGGGATTATGGATTGTTGGAATGTAATTGATTGGTGTTTATGTAAGGAGAAGAGGGGGGATTGTTGGAAAGTTAAAGCGGGGACAGAGAGGGGAGAGTGTGAAGTAAGACACGAGTGAATAAAGACGTAAATTTGGAAGTGTGCTGCATTTCTTTGGTTTACTTCCAATGAGCAGCATGGTAAAATTAAATCTGACATTACACCTATTTTACTTGTGTGCTTAACTCTCCCCATCTGCCACCCTTATTTACATGGTCTGAACCATATAAAGGTATCCAAACCACTCCAATTTTTTGCAATACCACCAATAGTTTAGGCCACTATCAAATGCTTTCTCAAAGAGTACAAAGCAGTTGAAAACATCTTGATTATATTCTATATTCCGCTCGACAAGTGTCCTCATTACAGCTGTTGCATCACGAGTCACTCTGCCTCTTCTAAAACTA
Source organism: Rhinocypha anisoptera (assembly GCA_011762765.2). Classification (NCBI taxonomy): domain Eukaryota; kingdom Metazoa; phylum Arthropoda; class Insecta; order Odonata; family Chlorocyphidae; genus Rhinocypha; species Rhinocypha anisoptera. The sequence continues at coordinate 125,841 of WURS02000019.1, forward strand.
AACTGATCTTCATGTAGAAGGATAGAACATTTTCTGCCCTTCTTTCCAGCCATTTACTGATGATTCTTGAACCTTAGCTGTGCGCAGGATTAATCCAGTTCTATAGTCCTCACATTCTGCCACTTTCTTTTTCTTTGCTATTGGAATTAATATTGACCAAACAAAATCTTCTGGCCATATTCCTTCATCATAAATTCCTCTAATTACCCGAGAAAAAATCTTCCTTCCTACTTTTCATTAGCCCTTGAGTAATTCAGCTGATATGGTAACTATCCACCCTCACTGCCTTATTCCTCTTCATGTCCCAGAAGGCCCTTTCAATTTCACTATCTAATATCTCTAAACTTAAGCTATCAACTACTTCCCATTCTGTTTCTAAATCTAAGTTCTAGGGTCTATTCTTCTTATCATATATTTCCTCCATGTACTCCTTCCATCTTTCCTCATCAATATCTTCCTGTTCTATTAGTGGATTGCCTGACTTATCTGTTATAGTAGGGATCTAATTTCTATTTCCTGTCAAGGTCTTTACTTTCTGATGTGGTAAGCCCATATCTCCTTTCTTCTAATTTTCCATGTATTATAAGTGAACCAAGTTAATTTAAATCAACATGTAATATTATAATTGTAAGTATTGTACACATCTACCTCTGTTAACCAGCACTGTTCTAATTCACCTCAGATGTGTTTTTATGTATATACATTAAATTCAGAATTACATAATCATATTGCCTTTAATCACATGAGACAATGTACGAGTAAATGTTAATAAATTGGTAAATAATTAAAGACTTGAATGAGCTAGTAGGGTAGATAGGAATAATTTAGTCATCCTAAGCTAACACTGGGAGCGGTGGTAGCATGCTGGACTACGGAACTGGAGGTTCTGGAAGTCGACAGTTCGAGCCCTGGTGACGACGAAAATTTTCTCATCTCGAAAATGCACCAATTTTCGGGAAAAGCACCTACAAATTCAATACACACAACCTCTGGTCGAAGGCAGCAGTTTCATCAGTAGGCACTGATGGTGCAGATCAAGAGGATCGGCCCGGCATCAACTGCCATAGCTGCGGGCGAGAGTAAAGTTCACGGAATCAGCTGCAGTACTGCGATGTGGAAGGCGAAGGGAAACTACCACATTAAATATTTCCCTAGAAAATGCAGCCCTGCATTCACATATCATGTTGGCATTGAGGGCTCCAGTCAACCAATCTTCAGATTGTAGTACTGATGATGATGATGAATATTTATCCCCAAAATATGTCATAAATTCATGTTAAATGTCATCATGTTAAATGAAATCAAAACACAAAACAGTTCCTCAGTAGTTGTTACAAAAATCAGAATACAAAACAGTTCATAGTAAATAAAAAACACCAAATCAAATAGCAATTGAATAAGTAGCAAAACAAGAAACAATAACTAAATGTGTGTACCCCACAAGTCAATTTAGGTATGGTAATGCAAGATAAAATATTATCAAAGCTACCTTCATCCTTTCTATTACACATGTATCCAAAGGAGTAGTTTCTATAGTTCTAGTAAATCAAGCAATATTTTCGTTAAAAATTTGTAAATCAGACTGGAAATGTCACAGAATGATCAAAAAGAATAATTATAAGCATAAAATTTTATTTCATGTAATTTTCCTTGATACCATGGACTCAATTTATTTTATGTCGTACATAACTTCAGTATATCAATTTAAATAACCATTTAGTAACATTTATTGAAGATGTAACATGCCTGATGATATAATTATACCCACTGCCATGCACCATACTGGTGACTTGTGGGGTACTACTAAGGTGGCCAATCCTAAGGCTTACTAATTTGCAATCAGTGAATAATTAAAATAATTTAGAATGTTGATTTTAACAATCTCATCACTTTAAAAAAAAATGTCAGATTTCAATGCTAAGGTGAGATAAGAGAGGATGCAAATCATCCAGTATTAAGCCCAAAGGTGTGTTAGTCAAAGAAGTAAGGAGACCAATACCTTTTTTCAAAGCTCTGTAAGAGTTTCTCAAGGAGATGTGGTACACAGATAATTACTCAACTCCTTCTTATGCGAATTGAGTTTTCAGAAGTGTCAAATGCATATATGCATTTGACACCATTGAAGACTTGATCCCTCCTCTAACTCTAGTAAAAAAGTATACTAACTCCATCCTCTATAACACTCGAACCTTTAACCACAAATATGATTGACACATGACACCAGATTTTATCATTAACCTTATGATGAAATTTGACATCCAACATAAATTGTATATGTTAATAAAACTTATAGTAAAAACAAAGCTCATGTATGGTTAAATTTAAAAAGTGTGCTAACCAAAATCAAATATTCTTGATACAATTAAATAGACTGTAGATAGATTAAAAGTTTGAAAATTACTAAAATCAAAAGTTTGGAAACATGGAAAAGCATCCTTCTTTAGAGTTCTCAATATTTAAATCCATACAACAATCAGATAAGTCCGTTGATATTGTAATAATTAACATTTTTAGCCTAATTTAAAGTGTCTTTCTCAGTATGAGATGCGTTCAGGGAACTCAAAGGCGTGGAAAGCAATTTACATTTATAAATAAAACAAAAATGGTTGACAAAAGCATTCAGGTAACGTACCTGGAAATTAGGCATCTCATTCAAAAGAACAAAGTAGTTGTAATTGATTCCACGTTATAGGGCTGCCTTGTAGAATATTAGAAAACATTCTCCTACTACTTAAAGTCACTTTAAATGCTTTAACTGCTAATGCATTGACTCGATTCAAATGTAATTCGAACTCGAACCGCGCAAAAGCGCTATAGGCTCAATTTACGGAAAGTACTTGATTTTGAAAAGTAAAAGTATATATGATGACTGATAACTACCTGAAATGCGAAAATAATAATTATTCCTATTAGCGAATAGCATGAAATGGAGCCAGTCAACTCAATTTAGCACATATTTGTGTATATCATGAGACAATATCATTTTAAAATTGACCTCAGTAGTCTTTTCTCCCGGCATCCGTGTTGTTCCATGAATCCCTACAGAGGGCATTAGGGAATAAACCGTTCCGTTAGTTCACTAAGTTGTGTGTAATGAGGTGTTGTCTAATCATATTTTGATATGTTATGTGTGAAGTTGGATAGAGTTTAGTTTGTAATCCCTTCGTATTAATCTGAGATTAGTTAGATTTTAATATTAAAAATGGCTACTGAAGATACATCTTGGAGAACAAACACTTTTAGGCAGAGTGTGGTGACGAAAATGTAAGTATTTTTGTGCGTAAATTATTTGAGTTTTATATATCTATAGCTAAGTGATAGATTAATATCAATATTTTATTGGAAACGAATTGAAACAAATGTTTACGGTGATGTAAACTTGATAATTAACCAGGTATGATTAAACGCACTGAAGCAGATAACATGTTTACTTTTCAGTGATGAGGCAATTCGTCGTTCTGGGATGCCTACTTCGAAGAATAGCATGGAGATGGAAAATCATGTTTTCCAGAAGGCGAAATCAAGGGTGAGATAAACACTTGTCACGCTTAAATGAAATGTACTACCAAACCTCAGTATCAAAAAATTGCATATTAAAATGACTTACAAACCAAGTTCACTGAAGCTTGTTATTAATATTATTTATTCATGTATTGGAAATTTAAGGTGCTTAAAGCAGAAATGAAGTTTGAATCGACTGATCCGATTCATCAGATTAAGTTTGGCAATTTCTCCTATTGCTACTGTAAACCGCCAATCATTGAAGTTTTATAATTGTGACGTTTATCAGGTTTACGTAGCATAATGGTCAGTCTTCATTTTTCAATGTCTGGCCAATTTAGTTCGCTGAGGGCCTTGCGTCTCTTATTTATTTACGAGAAAGTTGTCTGTGTGCACTATTTTGTCCATGTATTCCATTGGTGATAGTTTATATGTATTGCCTAATTCGAAAATTATCTGTATGTCCTCGATGTAAAATTTAAGGTAACAAAGGAACACGTTATTTAAGTTAGGTCAAAAATTCCAAAGAAACTTAATTGAGCAGAAACTATATATTCGGATATAATACTCGGATGTAAATTTCAGGTTTTGAATGATTGAAACTCAATACTTGTATTATTTACCATCTGGCTCTTCATCCGTTTCAACTCAGGCACTATGACTGATTTAACTTGTATTTCTATGTAAGTACTAGGTATTATACCTTCTGCTAATGTTTTAAGATAGGCTTTTGGAAAGATCTCACTTGTTGTTACCCTATATGTATTAAAACTGCATTTATCACAATCATTCAAGAATATTGCAAGATGTATGAGCCATCTTATGATTTTACTGAGAAGTCTGTGGCCATAAGATTCATGAAAACAGTGCCATTTTCCAATTTACAAATTGTAGGGCCTCAGGAAACTTGCTTTCCTTGTTAACTAGTTTCAGATATAGATATTTGCTCCATGTATGGCATGACTCCATATATAGCATGACTCCAACAGAACTGTAGCTGCATCCTTCAGATGCTTAGCCAATTGATGAGATGGAAAATACCATATAAACTCATGTGTGGTTAGACTCCATGTATAGCTTGGCCCTTGTTTTCTTTGCTAGGGAAATCGAGCATATTTTTCCATCTGCTGTCAAAGTTAAAAATCATTATGCATTGCATGATCTTTATTTTCTACTGATTGTGGCAGTATATGTATTTATTTATTTTTATTTTTTTATTTATTTTCCAATTGCCCTCATACAACACTAAGAGGCCAATTTACAGTGGACACCATAACATTTTTTTATAACAATGACAAAACACACGCATCTATGTCATAGGTAGAGATAGAAAAATCCACCTGTTTCACCACCTTAACTATGTAGAAATAAATTGCATCTTTAGAGAAAAAAATTTCAACTTCGAATCAGAAAAACCCATGTGAAGGGTGTCCATTTGGGAAAAAAATATCTCATAAAAGGATTCCATGTCCTTAGGTAGAAGTGTCCATAAATAAGGGGGTCGATCCTTGTAAGAATACATCTTCCAGGGAATCAAATTCTGTCTGTGAGTGGGAGGTGTCCATTTACAGAGGCTTCACCGAATACGAAAGGAAAAGTCGATACGACCGTAGGTAAATTCCAGAATATACAGAGAGAAATAAATGTACTGGTGTCATTGCAATCCGTTGTGGATCTCATCAGGTCTTGGCGATGACCGGTACGCTGGAAAGGTACGCAATTTTATCACAAATACTTCTTCAACCTAACTTGTGTGATGTGATGCAACATGCTCTAAGTGTAATATTTTAGTTGAAATGCTGAAGAATCCAATAAAGCAGGATCACATGCGATTAGGCTTGTTAAGTCTGCACGTCAGGATTCCACCTCTGTGAATTCTCTTTTTCATATACCTTACAGAATGGCATTTCGGTTGTCCTCCCATCTGTGCGAGATCACAGATCGCTGATACTGAAAGTGGCGCCATGGAAACCGAATTTAGTATGAGGAAATGTGTTGCCCTCGCAGGATTTTATTTCACCGCATTTGTCACCGCCTTTATTAACCAATTCGGATGAAGGCGGGAGTGCCTACTCGTTGCCGGGCAACAAATTTTTTTGTTGTTCTGGTGGTTGTTCTGACGGCAGTCAAACTAGTTCTTGACAAAACAGGCAGAATTCTTCTTCATACGTCTGCATCAAGTTTTTATAAATTTTAACCTAAGATTTAAAGGAGAGGCATCAAAAAATAAGAACAAGCGAGTTGTTCGGTAAATTATTTCTTTATTTTTCTTGCAACTACCCAGCAACAAAAATTACTGCATTTACTGGTATATTCTGTTGACCATAAGAACTGCTTTTTTCATAAACTAGGATTATATATTTTATAACCCTCCGCATTGATGATGAACCCCCATGGGTGGCTGGCTGTATGCTAGCTGTGGAAGAAAAAGAAAGCTCTGGTCACAAACATGCTCGGGGTAACTACATTGTGGTATGACATACACCCATACCCACCATTACACATCACAGACGATGGCAATAGTGTAATTGTTCTGTTTTTCTGTGTAACCATTGGAATTACTGTGCAATAGTGAAAATTATACAACCATTGATTGATCTTATCTTTATGTGCCTGATTTTATATGTTAAGGAATGTGCCGCTTTACGGGAAAACAATACTTTTCTTCGCATGATTTGAATTGTACTCACATGTTGAGCTCCTCTAGTCGACTGCTGGTGGGTCCTTAGGGTGGAAGCTTAAGATCTGTGAAGAAGGAATATTCATTACTTCAGTATCAAAGGGATTGCATTTAAAAAGTATAAATATAAAATAAATAATTCGCAAAAAATAGATTCCAGCCAAAGTTATCAATAACATCGAAGACAAATTTAAAAAACAATAAGTTTGAAAACAAATTTTCATAATGTTTTTTGTTTTTTTGTACAGTATTGCAACACAAGAACACCAGAAGAAATGTCGAGGAATGTGAAAAAATAGCCAAATACCTAAAAAATTGATACTATTCATTTCAGAACATTTGACACTTTGGAGTATTAAATATTGTGAAAAATCGTACAAACCTATTAAATGAAACCCTTTCTTTATTCGCTTATGCAACGAATGTAATCTATGCTTATTGTCAAATGGAAAGGAACACTAGTTTCATTGTCCACATCAAAATATAATTCGTTACTGTCATACTCTCCATTGGGGGAATAAGCCGTACCTTATTACAATGACCGACGTAATGCCAGAGGTCTCCTCCTGCATCGGACATTCTCCTCGGAACGTGCCCGACGCAGGAGAGCCAACTCTGCCTCCACCCACTGCCAGAAGTGGTGAAAACCCACCAGCTCCCAGTCAGTGTCTCCAGCCCCCATGAGGGCTGCGTCTTGGTCGTATCCATTCCTGCGGCTGCCTTGCGTCGCCCCCAGCTTCCATGTTTATGATCACCGGCACTGCATTTTCTAACAACTGGCCATCATTCCTTACCCTATCCCCAACCCCTATCGCCTCTTCATTTACTCTCTCCTCCACATCAACAACTCCCACCTCACCTACCACTTCCTCTACTTCATCAACTATCAATTCCCTTTCAAAAACACCCTCCTCCACTCCCTTTCAAAAACTGTCACTTCATCCCCTGCTTCTTGTTCATCTTTCTTTTTCTTTTTAATGCAGCCTGTATCAAAGGAATACATTACTCTTGTTTGTAAGGATAAGTTAGAATATAAGGTAAGAATGCTTAAGAGTATCTCTAATAGAGACCGGGAAATGGGTTAAGAAATTCAGAAAACTTTTCAAGATGCAAAAATGTTATGTGTATCATCATCGACGCATTTCCAGTAAGATTATTCACATCATAAAATATTCCAAATAATACAGGTCGGAACATTAAGTTAATGCAATTCATTATTTGAAATGAGGCCATATTTGCGATATTTTTATTCAAAATACAGGAAAAATACATTTCATGGATCATGTATGGGAGATGGGATCCGAAGCGTAGCATCTGAAATCTTTAAATGCGGTTGCTCATATGATGAGACACAACAGCAAAGAATGACTGTATATAATGAACATGTGATGGTTGCCCAGAAGGTAATGCACCATATTTTTTACTCAGCTGACAACAATGTTGCGAATGCGAAATGTTGTGTGTTTTATTTGGTGTTTCCTGTGTGTGTGTGCAAAATTTCTGGCTCTTCCAACTGATAGCATAACTGCAGTACTGTTTCAAAATGGCGTCTGTAAGTGATGTGCATTACAAGCAGAGTGTTGTCATTGAATTCGTCACTGTGGGGAATATTCACAAAGGTTTGTGCAAAGTCTATGGAGCATCTGCTATCGACGAGATAAGAGTACAGTTAGTCGTTGGGCACAGAGGACAAGAACATTGGAAGGCGGTTTGGAGGAGCTCCAACATTTGCAGTGGTCAGGTAGACCATCCAAGGGTGTAACACCTGACATGCTGCAGTGAGCTGATGTTGTCATTCCCTAGGACAGACGCATTACGACTCGGCAGTTGGCACTGAATCTGTCAATCAGCAAAGGAAGTGTGGATACCATTAACCATACTCTTGAATACTCAAGTGTGTGCAAGATGGGCCCCCAGTGCCTTACGGTGGATCTCAATTCTCTCAGAAAAACATTTGTTCTGATTTGTTGCAAAGTTTTGAAGCTGAGGGGGAGGCCTTTTTTCCAGGATTGTGGCAGGCGATGAAACCTGGGTTCACCTTTTTGAACCGGAAACAAAACGGCAATCGATGGAATGGCACCATTCTCACTCTCCACAGAAGAATAAATTCAAAGCAACTGCATCTGCCGGTAAGGTCATGATCACTCTGTTTTGGGACTGTGAGGGTGTGATTCTCATTGATACAATGCCAAGAGGTGTTACCATTAATTCAGAAGCTTATTTTAACACAGTAACAAAACTTAAGACATGCTTCCAGCGACTTTCGTGCCGTACCAACCCAGGAGATGTTTTGATTCAACACAATAACGCTCGGCCTCACACAAGTTTAAGGACTGCTGAACACATTGCAAAACAGGTTGGACAGTGTTACCCTATCCACCCTACAGCCCTGACCTGGCTCCCTTGGTCTTCCAATTTTTTTGGGTCATTAAAAGATGCTATTCATGGAAGACATTTTGAGGACGACAAGGAGGTGATTCACACAGTGAAGAAATGGCTCCGTGACCAGAACAAGGATTGGTATACACACCAATCCAGTGAACAAGGACAGGGCATAAACGCCCTTGTTTCTCACTGGAGGAAGTCCATAGAGCTAGAAGGAGATTATGTGGAAAAATAGGGTGTATAGATAAAACATCACTCTTTCGTGTGTGTAATTCTCATTATGTGCAATTAATTGTTGAAGAAAAAAAATGTAGTGCATTACTTTCTGGGCAACCTTCGTACTTCTATTTTAGTATCCGAAACAGAATTCTTTTTAAAACTTAAACAATGTTTCACTTTGCAAGCGGCAAGAAATTACAGAAGAAAAATTAAAAGAGACTGCCAACATTCTGTGTATGAGACTTGCTCGCTCCACCGCCCTCAAATTTATCCTGAGGTATTTTTGACTATGAGTCTGTTGCACTTCTAATTTCGAAATACCCGTACATTGGAGATAAGATTTCATTAAACACCATTGGGCTTCGCGGCGTACTTAGGTTTAACTAGCATTCATATTTGAGAGTACATTTCAATGCTATTGTAATAACAACTTTTAATTTAATTTAGATGATATTCATAGTGCGGATGTGGTGTGTGGTGCAATAAAAATAAAAGCATTGTCGATATAAACGAGGAGAAATTAATTATGTCTCCATCAATTTCTCCTCTAGCCATTTGGCAGTTGTGGAAACTCATCAGAATTACATTGTGTTAATAATGGGCAATAAGATACTGCAAAAGACATAGTAATGGATTTCAAATTATTATGCTCACTGCATACAAGGAAAAAATTATAATAGTAAGTGATTGTACTTACAGAAAATAGCTCCCATTTTTTTATATCCTTATTGACTTGAAGGCAACACCTTGAAATATCTTGGAAAGCACTCACTTGCGTGATTAATCTCACTGGAATAGTACCAACTCCCATTACACATACCAACGGTTGCTAAGGTCTTGCAGCATTGTTGGATCTCATAGGCATATGGCATTACATTTAATATTAAGGAGATATTACGGTGTACATACTTATTGTTGATATTTTAAATCAGCCAATGAGCTTAATGAGTCACTTCTGGATGATGGAACCTAATATTTGAAAGACAGAGGTAGACATTATTTTGAATTTAATGCAGCCCTCCATTACCTTGGGTAGGGGAGACCGGGGCACGTTCACTCAGATTTTTTTCTACAATTTTCCAAATTTTTTTTGGTTTGCTCTTAAAAGGTTTAATTTTTTTAATGTTATAGGGCATTTATTAGGCTATAATTTTCCATAAATATTTTTAACACTCTCTCATATATAACTGTGAAAATTTATCTAATGCATGCTCATGTCGGGCATGTTTACGCACTAGTAAACAGAAAGGGATTATACTACATTACGAATAAATAATGCTTGGATGTAGATAAATTCACGAGAAGTATAATGTCTAATATTTTTAAGACGTTCATGCAGGGGTAATGTAATTATTCAAATTACAACTGGGGTGTTCTTATCATGGGTTTATATTTAAATAAAGGCGATATTACAATTCTTTATTGGGTGAATGGAATCTCTGGCTCGTGGCATCGTCAAGATGACGGATAAGCAATAGATGAAGTAATAGGCGATGATATAAATGAGTGCGAGAGCAGCTGTACGTCTGCCACTCAGTTGCTCGAGGG
>WURS02000019.1:142286-153830 GCA_011762765.2 Rhinocypha anisoptera
ATAACTACCAGCCCGCGAGAGAGAGGTCCCTTCCTCCTTACCACCACCCCCCCCTAGCCCATTATGGTCGCGAAACCATTTCATTGTTACCCCACAGGTAAAGGAGTTAGTCATGCGTGAAAGTATGTCGATAATTTAGAAGGAGAAGAGCTCAGGTTTGGACCTCGCATAAATTCCGCATGTTGTGGATGATGTTCTACTATTTTATTTACATGCGGGTTGCATCGTTCTGGGTGCAATGTGAGTCTCTTAAAATTTGCATTTGGGAGCGAATGTGAATGTTTGGTGGTGACTCACCCCCTGCCACACGCCCTTGCGGCGGTTTGCAGGGTAATGCTTCGAAGTAGGAGTTTGTGGCAATCAGATCATGTTAATTACATTATTAAAAAATGAGAACGAATGCTTATTTTTTTCCCCGTTCGCCGCTGTGATCTTGGTTTGTTGTCAGATATTCAGCTGGTAAATTGGGCATTTTAAATTGGAAGTTATGAGAATTACGTTAATATTTTGGTACCATTACGTACAAGTTTCTCATCGCGATTGAAGATTGTTAACGACTGGCTGTGTCGATCGCAGCGGCGTTGTTTACACGGGAATTTGTTCAGCCGATGCAACCTGAGGGTGTGGAGGTTATTCAAATAATATTCAGGGAAGTGTGTTATGACATCCTGACTTACGTCCACTCGCCTCATTCTATTTCATCAGAATCAGATTTCAAACCTCATGCATATCACTTCAACTCTGTGGAAATCTCTTCAATTAAATTTGAAATGCCATAAGAAGCCCGGCCAACAAAAACCCCATCAGTTATAATTTAAGAAAATATTTTCTTTAAATCCTACGCTCAAATCTCCGAGAAAAAATTTAAAATGTTCCTTTGACATAAGGAAAATCATCAATCGATGAATTAGTAACAATAGCAATAGTAGATTGGATTGAGAATGAAGATATCAAGTGTGTCGTATTACCGAACGACAAAGGTGAAACGTTTGACTTAATACCGCCGATAAATATCGCCGCTCTGCTGGTAAATTCCATTTAGAGGCCATCTTCTTCAAAAATATTTTCCTTATATTTCAGATTTTATTTCAAGCTCCGATCATAAACGCCGTGATGTTTTCATTGACCCACTTCAAACAATATGAACGCTATGGTTCGATATGATAATGTGATCTTTAAAAATATTTAGACCACATATTTCACTGATTATTTAAAAAATTATGGAGAATTCAACTGCATTTTTAAATAAATAAATTCATATTTTTCGTACTGAATGAGCTTTTCCTGTGGATGTGGTTACGAAGGTCCTCCAGTCTCACCAGTATTTATCCTATATTTATGCCTGATACTTTTACGTGCATGTTAAACATATTTAAACGAAAAGATGATAGTCAAATCAACATTCCACGTTTTTTCTGCTATCATATTCCTCCTTAAAAAATAATCTCGGGCTTGAAAGATTCACCAAGGAAAAGGGAAGTAGGAAGTAGATAACTCGGTGACGGACGCCTACCTTATTATCTATATCCAGTCCCTTACGAATGGTTTCTTTTTTGAAATGGATGGAATGGCACTCTCCGACAAAAAACCAAGTGTCTGGATCGGCAAGTCAAAACATATACAACATGCGAGAGCGGTTCCGTGAGAGGGCACATAAAACGTCTTGAATGCATCGCATGCTCCCACCGAGAAATCATTTACTGCGGCGCTTTATTTTTCGGGAAAAACGAATGAGCTTTCTGGGTCTCAGGACAAAGGAACTAGGTCTTGGGTACCCTTCACGGTTAACACATAAAAAGGCTCGCGTCAAACCGAAGAGTTCTGCAGAGAAAGCGTCACGTGGAGGGGGTTTGGGGGGGGGGAGGTAACAGCGAGAAAAGATTGTTTTCAAGGAAATTTTGGCCCATATTTATTTCACGAATTGACTCTTAGTTGAGTCCCATGGAGGGAGAAATAAAAAAAGGTATAAGATGGATCGTTGTGTGTATACGTGCACGTATATGTGTATACTTACACGTATTATTAAATTTAAAGATTTAGGAGAAAGCTGGCAGAGAAAATTATAAGTAAGGGTAACTAAAAGCGTTTTCATATCTCGGTAACAGAATATTTGTCGGTTACTTACTTCAATAGTAGGAGTTTCTCCGATTGATACCGTGTTATTAATGGTCTGAAATGTACAAGACAATATACGTTTTTATATTACCGAGCATAAATACAAACAAAAGCAGTTTATAGAAATCATCAACAAATGAGAAAAATTTAACTCGAACAAAATTATTTGTAATTGTCAATCTACGGCTACAATTTAAAATAAAGTTAACTTAAAATTTTATACAAAATAATCATATTGTGTTTTGGTTTGTCCTACTTTTGTAATTCCATAATAATAATAGTATTAAAATGAAAAAATTCCGAATGCCATGTAATCATGTGAAATCGGTATATTAAATCATTCAAAATGTTTAAAACCATAAGCTATGATTGGTTTCAGGTTTTTGACTGTTGGCATACCTGGAACCTCTTCCTGAATGTCAGAAGATGAGATGATTATGTTACTAAAATAATGACTTATATCTAATTTTAAATATATGTTACCTTACCATAGCCAAGTCAGTCGAGTTTATTGATAGTTTTCCCGATTGAACTTACCTGTAAATAAAAGAGAAAAATAATTTGTTAATGAAAATAACAACTCAAATAATTCACAATATATCATGTAACGAAAGTAATCAGTTTAAATTTTACATTCTGGGTAAACCATCCATGATTAAACAATCATTATTAGCTCCAAATAGTTTAAGTCTAAATTTTATTTTCGCTTTTTTACAACGGTTTTTGACACAACTTTCGTTTTGGTTTATAATATACTAAAGAAACAATAATTATAGGCACAAAAATTTTACTGCATCAAATACAATAATAAAATTTTTATCGGGAATGGAATTTTTTTCCCTAGTGCATGAATATGATTAAATATTTCGAATAAATTAAAATGATAACTCATTAATTTAAATCCTGCCACATGAAAAAGGTCTTATATTGTACATTTGGCATTAACTATGAAACTTGAGTATTTTGTTTTATTCATTTCGTCGATACAATACACAAACAATGCCTTTTACTAACTTCTACCATTTAATATTCAACAAAAAATGAGGTATTGTGTTCATTTTATTAACGCTAGGACCTACTTGAAACGTTATGAAAAGGTTTTCTATGGGTAAAAAAAGGAGTTCCAAGCCTTTATAAAACAGTAGATTGTAAAGTTAATTGTAAAAAAGGGTAAATTCTTAAATTTCAAGAAATGTAGACATCAAAGCAATTTTTCGACTTTATCTTATATGTGCGTCTAAAAAAATCCTTATGAATTTAAATGAACAAATTCCGCCCCTGTATGTCTTATCTTGACGCCATTGAAATGAGTGTGCATGGAAAAAGTGGAAAAACGTATAAATATTGGTGTAAAAGATCCCTCCGACGGTACCAGCGGCGAACGACGGCTGATGGCCTTCGATGTATCAAAGTTAAATTCCTTCGCTTTTCTTTCGGATGCATGAACAGTTGGACGTAGCAGACAGGAAATTGGAATCAGAGATTTAGGAGGAGCTATTTGGATGCATGAATAACATCGTCAAATTTCAAAGTAAGGATAGAAAAATAAATTATGTATGGGAAAAATTGATTGGATCAAGTGAACGGGTCGAATTAATTATACGTAGTGCGGTTTAAAGCGAGAGAAAAACATAAAATATCGAGATGGTAACTCTGAAAGGATTAAAATCCCCTGTCCAAAATGTTTTAAAACCCCTGATGTTCTGCCTCAATCCGAGAGTAAACCACTAATTAGGGAATGCCTAGAAAAAAACTGTCTAAAGCCAATAAGAGGAATGGGTGCCCTTGGTTACCTTGAAAAAAAACAAGATTTTGAAAGAAATGAAAAATAAAAATGTAAAAGTTTTGGAAAATGAACATAATGCAAAAAATATTATATTGATTCACCAATGACATAAGAGAAAACAAGGCGCTACAAGAAGGCAAAGGCTATGAAAGTAGAGAACAGGCGAAGAAAACGTACGCATAAGAATTTTCATATGCATTTTTGCTCACACTTATAGAAGGCTGTTACAAGAGAAAGAATTTGTTGACCTCTAATACCCTTTTTGTATTAATCTGTTTATTATCAATCAAAACACCTTAATCTATATATTATCAGTGCCGGAAATGTATTTAGAACCCACGAATCTTGTTGAAAGCAATTTGATTCCATCAACTATCATTTATTTTTTATTATTCCTTTAACATATTCTCTAATATTTACTTACTTTCTTAGAAATGAAATAATCCCTCAGAGTTTATGAATGAATTGCGAGCCACAGGAGATTTAAATTTCTGCTCAAGAGTCAATCGCAAAATAAATTGAAAAAATCTATACTTCAAGTTGAAAAGACCAGAATTGTTGCTAGTAGAACGACTAACTATCATGTAACAAATTTATTATTTCCGATTTGTAGCAGATAACTATGGAACATACTAAAAACCTGAAGAGACAGAAATATTAACAAAAAATTACCCACTAAGCCAAGAAAGAAATGGTATATTTAACTTGTTGCTCATTCGCTTATGAAGGCATTACTTCATGCTTTAAACAATAATAAATGATTGAAAAGCAATAATAGTAAAATTTAAACACAATCATTCAGTAATTGAATAAGTAAATTTGCCGCCTCACAGATATTTCCTACTTGGGTGAATCTAGTTCAGTGAATGACCGTGAGGTGTTGTGGCGCTCACGTACGGCCACGAATCTATAGGTAGGTTATGGCATCCGACAACTGCAGGTGCTGACCGCCAGTAACGCCCAATATAATAATTACATAATTAAGATTCAAGGTAGTCTCGAAATTGCATCACAAACCATCCCCGCTAAATAAAATTAATCGTCGAGTCCTCGTACGATAATTGTATAAATACGATACTTGACTGCAGTAAAAAATAATTACTTAAAAATTTTCACAACTAAATTGATACAATTTCCTTCGACCATATGAGAACGCACTACATTCATTTGTATACTAGATTATGAGAATTTTCATTTCTAAGGTTTATCTAATTGTACACAATTTAGTAACCACACCAATTATTCTACTGCAAGAATAAAAGAAACATTTGGTGTAAAATCGAAGAAAAGCACGCGATGCGAAGAAATTTTGGCTGACAGGAATTAAAAGTTATAAAATAATATGTGATATATATCAAACAAAAATTTTAGTACGATAATTGAGCGATGGGACATCAATTTTGATGCAGTATAGATTTCTCAACTAGGTTGTATTATAACCCCAAATATGGAGGGTAATATTGCGGAACAATTAAGTAAATTAAATTAAGAGAAATAAAATATATTTAGCAAATCGGCAATGACATATTCAATATTAAAAGTGAAAACTATGAAAGAGAGGTGGTATGAGAAAGAGGAGTGGGTTTGTTGAATGTTTGAAAACTATGAAAGAGAGGTGGTATGAGAAAGAGGAGTGGGTTTGTTGAATGTTTGAAAAGTAAACAGACCAAAGAGAGATAATGATTAAAACAAGATTTTTAATTAATAGTGATGTTGAGTTAAAACATAGATCCAGATGTAGAAAATACGAAGAGAAATGAAGACAAATCTCGAATCTAGGTGAAACATGAAAAGACGAGTTGAAAATATCAGCGAGACAGAGTATAAAAACGGGGGGGAAAATGGCGAGATAAAACGAACAAAGACACGACAAAAGTCAAGGAAATATTTCCAACCTCAGGAAGAAAAACAGCTTGATGCTCTAGATATCTTTGCTCAAATATCCACTCTCTGATTTAAGGCACTCAAAGAAATTTACGTCAAAATAGGTTAGAATGAGATAAGAGAGAATCCATTGGGAGAACCTGAATAACTGAGGAAATTAATGGCTTTCTCTCGTATAGTACGTAACCGCCCTATATAAAGGGTTTATTTACTCTTAAATCGCCTCATTCATTTGCAAATGAAGGAATATATATTTCACACGCTAAAAGTAACACTAGAAACCCGGCGTGTGGAAAGAGTACCAATGTAGGTGAATTACTACCTCTAATAGAAAAATTTAGGTCATCTGAATTATATTTAATGAAAGACATTCGGTAAAAATACAGTGGTAGACCCCGATGGGTGCAGAATATGGTAGTTTCATAAAAAGATAAAAATTTATCAATTCGCATTCCCACTCGACTTCCAACACCAGACGTACTAAAAAAGAACTTTTCATTTTTGTAGCGGGTAAGTATACCAGAAAATATGATGACCTAAGTTCCGAGGACTGCTAAAAGATGATACCGCCAAAATAATAATGTAAATAATCACACATAATAGAGGTAAATCACTCTCTTAATGATTGAACTCAGAACATATTCCATTTCTATAACAAATTATTTTTATTGTGCAAATAGGAAAAGTTATCAAAAGGCTACCGTATGCATTCGGTAGTCGCTACGCTAAGCTCTTGCTATGTTTAATATATTTAATAATTTATTCTAATACCAAAATAGTATGATAGAGTTGTTATTCTGAAATTGAAACTGCAAACGTTTAAGAATTGTATGCATGAATCTATTATTTCAGATTTCCCATTTTACTGTCATTTCACACAATGAGTGTTTAGGAGTTAGTTCAGTGATTTATACAGAGCTAATTCATACGCTGCTGTTTCAACGGAACAAATCTGAGCACCATAAGAATGTGACCGCTTTAATAACCAAGGTTTTAACAACTGACCAATGAAATATGAAAATTAGTTTATATAATAGAGTTTCTTCGGTCTTTACTATGGTTTTTTATGTAACTATGTACTTGAAATCATAAGAAATTGGTTAGAGTGGGAAGTTATTACCTTTTACTAACACATATACCGTAGTTGCCAGCAAGGTGCTGAGTCTTCAATTTGGAAGACAATAAAGTGTTGTTGTGAAGTGTTGAACTGTAAATAACCGCGTTATTTCTAGCTCTTATTCAATTAATTAATCAATAGATAAATAAAATTACACTCCAGCAGCAACTCGCCGCAACAACAGAGCCGAATTTGGTAATTAACCTTATTTTCAGCGTTGGGGAATCTTAATACAATCTTATGCCGCAGCAAAATTTCCCATTGTACCTCCACTGATTCTCACTCTTCGAAAGAATAATAAATGCAAATTTTTCAGCGCGAGGTTTTTCATAACGGGCGAAATTAAATCAGTTTACGATTTGGGAAATGAGGAAGATGGATCTCAAGAGGGAATACTTTGTTCTGGAACAACAAACAAAGATCATTCGCTACGGTTACTTATTCAACGAATTACGATTGGTTTCAAACTACATGCGAAGAGATTTTGTCCAATGCATTAAATTGATTGGTGATATATTTTAGTCATAGAGATATATGATACTCAATATATTATTATTGTACAGTGACAATTTTAAATCTTGATTAATTAAATATAAATAGCAATAATTCTTGTTCCCAACATAGGTGTTACATAGAAGGTGATCCATGATCTAGATTTTAATTTATCAAATAATCGACTCTTTGACACAAAATATAGGTATTAACTAATATGCATTTCCAAAAAAAAAATTTCTGTGGAAATACATGTAAGTTAATACCTATATTTTGTGACATTATGGAATTCCACCATTTGACGGTCTCCTTAGTGAATTTTAATCAACTCTTAATTGCCTGAATACGCAGAGCTGTACCTAAGTGCTGGATTTGGGCTGTTACATAGGACACCAACAGACCCCGTAGCAAATATTTTTCGCTCTCTTTTTGCCTATTTCTTCCACATCTTCCGAAAGTTTTTCGCCACAAAAGATATCTAACTCTTGACTTTATCTTCTCCTCTGGTCCACCTCTCCCTCTCGTTCTCCTTCTAACCACTGCTCTGAGACTCCGGTCGACCCTTTTACCCCACCCCCCCCTTCCTTCCCCCCCCCCCTCCCGTTCCTCTCGCCTTCCCTAACGCTATCTTTATCTTTTGTAACTCAAAACCCACCGCTCCGGGAAACGTTTTATGCCTCACTTAGTGTGCTCAGGGCAATGAGGAATTTATTTTTTCTATGGCTTTTGAAATAAAAAGAAGAGGGAGTGGCCATGAGAAAGGAGTCCAATTGAAATTTTTCTGTTCCCCCAAGGCCTTGTATTTCAGACCTCAGGGGAATAAATGTATGTATCTCCCAAAAGTTGATTGTTCTGAGGAGTGGAAACTCTTTAAAGGAATTCAAAGGTTCCTGTGAATTACAAACGAAAACTGACGATATACATTTTTTTTAAATTAAAATAGATATTTGCCATTTCCAATTAAAATTAAATTTCCAATTCGATAAAATTAAAAATATAGTTTAATTTATTTTATGGCACACATTAAACCTTAAATATTGTCGTCAATTATACCGATCATTAGAAATCTCATATATACATTTGTTAGTAAGCTAGAGATGGGCGATTTCTAGTAATGAATCGATTCGACCAAATCGATTCCTATCGTATTGTGTGAATCAATTCGGTCAAAAAATCGAATCCTCTGAATCGATTCGTATCGCATCATGTGAATCGATTCGAATCGTATGGAAATCATATTATAAAAATATGGATTGAATCGATTTGCCTTCAGGCAATTGGCTCTGAAAGTAACGTGATTCGATTTTGTTCTGTTTCTTCGAGGTTCATGAGACGTGAAAAATTTTAAGTCGCATGAGTATTAAAATAATAATAAATTTTGAACCATTTCTATTATTATGAAAGTGCAACAAAAATTAAAAATCACGATTTTAATTGAAGCTTGCTCTGCAGAATGACCTCTTTCAATTTTCATTCAACTCACTTATAAGAATGACAATCGTCAAGTCACTAGTAAATTGACCTTAACGTTGAAATTACTTCCATTTACTAAATCAAAAGATAGATAATTGGATTTTATTTCTTTTTTTTGTCAATCATTGATGACCTCGTGTAACAAATCACAGATTTATTTTATATAAACCTTTAAGGAATTTGAATGGAAAATGTTTTTTAATGCAGTTCGAAATAACAATGTTAAAATTTTGATAGCAATGGAATTTATTGGAACGCTACTAATATGATAGTACCTATTTTATGATTTATTTATTATTTAAGTTAGAAAATGTTACTGCCTGTTGCGATATCTTCCTATGAGATCAATATATATTGCTATGAAGGTTTGGCTACTCATTCGGTATCTTCATTCAAATTACAACCGAATGGAATAAGCAAATAAATTGCTTATACTAATTTATATTTGTTTAAATTCCAGTCATAAACACTCAATTCACGGCCAAAAAAAATTCGTGCAACACTATGTGAAAGTGTATATAAACTCTTAATACGATGCCTACCAAATAGCTGTAGTCTTATAAGGTAATAACTTATAGGTAAATGTATTTGAACTGATAACTATATGCAAACAGTATTTTCCTGAACGACTACAAAATGTTTTCCTAGAATGTCGATCAACATGTGCAAATATCTCCAAGTCATCGCAAGGGTATTTAAATACACTATTAAAAATCAGTCTTCAATTTAGTACATTTTTTGCGAACTTCTTTATTTTATTCATCCATCTCTTTGTATCAGCAGTGACACTTAATAACTAATCAACAGTGCATTAATACCTGCTTCTGCACCATACGAGCTGCATAAAACAACTGTTTTACGCAGCTCGTATGGTGGTAATATCACAGTACTATACTATATGGCATGGTGCTACATGGTCTTAGATACCTGGCGGCCAAAATATGAAAACGAATCGAATCACTAGTGCCACCAAGTGGCCAAAATTTGCAGGTGAATCGGATGAAAATCAGTTTAAGACCAAATCAAAATCAAATCATAATCGTATTCGAATCATAATAGTTATTGAATATTGCATTAGTGGCAGCTTCTTTATGAAACAGCTCCAACAATATTAATAACAACTTTAGCGAATCGTATCGCCACTGCCACCTGGTGGCCAAAATTTGAAGATGAAAATATTCGAATTCCTAAATCTTTTGATTTTCAGCTTTAGACGAAATCGAAATGGAACCATAATCGTATTCGAATCTTTATCGCAATTGAATCATACATTAGTACCAGATTCTTCATGAAACATCTCCTTCAATCTTAATAAGTTTTATTGAATCATATCATTAATGCTACCTGGTGGCCAAAATTTGAACATGAATCGATTCAAATCGGAATCGTATTTGAATCGTAATCGTAACTGAATCGTAATCGTAACTGAATCGTAACTAAATCAGAATCGAAACTGAATCGAAATCGTAACTGAATCGGAATCGTAACTGAATCGCATCTAAATCAGAAAGAAAACAAATCAAATCAGAATCGGATCACAATAATCGATTCAAAATAATCGGGAATCGTATTAAAATAATCGATTTCCGAGTGAATAGAATCGGAATCGCCCATCTCTACAATACGCAATAGTATTTTGGCAGGCATTTGCGATTTATCATTGCGGCAATAACATAAATGCCTTCTTTGTTTAAAATAAATTAGGGAAATATGAATCATACTTTTTTTTAGAACTGAGACAAGCCTCAATACTCAGCCACATTAGTAACCGCTTATGCTTTGCCTACAATCCTAAAGGCACTTTGCTTACCATCAAAAATGTTACTTTAAGAATTTTAAGAAAATAATGCAATCGAGTCACAGAGTGCAGTATTTTTCGCAGCAACAGTTCTTACCAAAATAAAACAAGAAAATATATGCTTAATGGAAAAATTACTTTGTGCTGTGAAAGTAATTTGCCTTGAGGGTGACGTGGGTACGTGATCGTGTGTGAGTGTGTTGACGATACGAGCTAAGCAGACATATTGTAACAAGTGTAGAGGGTTCGATAAAATAATTTTGAACGCAATATTGTCCCCAAAACCCATTTGTTTTTGACTATTTCTTTTAAACATACGCCTTCGAAATATTCATTCAACAAAACCCAGGAATTCCTGAATAATTGCCGATAAACCCTCGGTGTCGCACATGAATTTTAACTCCTGGCGGTATCGGAGTGCTTTGACCTCCTATGACGTCATTTCGAGGCCGATGACTCGGGGTGGGAGGTGACGGAGGATAAGACGAGCCAGTGCGAACGGTCGAATGCTAGCCCCGTGCTCGGTGCAGCGCACACGGTGCGGATTAATAGTACATGGAGATCCCGACTCGGGGGTCCTCGTGGGGGATCGATACACGAGACCATTCACATCTTAGCCGACGCGAAGAAGAGGACCGAAGAAGTCCTTGGGGGAGTGGTCCTGCGCTTGACATTGGGGGAAATTTTTAAGGACGCGCCAATGAAAAAAGGGGCTCACGCAGTCGGGGATCGAAAAGGGTATGGAGGATTCCCTGTGAGATCGCCATCTCTTTATAGATCGAGCCAGGAGAATTTTTTAACAGAGAGTGGCTTTTAAGGGTTAATCGTGAGATCCTTGAAGAAGTCGGAGGGTGCCTGGTGGGGGGGAGGGGGAAAAAG
>WURS02000019.1:153930-186823 GCA_011762765.2 Rhinocypha anisoptera
ACTTAACTTGTGCCCAACTAGTTGCTTGCGATGACTAACTTTGCCACTACTTATCTTTGTTATTTCTTTACGTACAGGAATAACGAACACTTCCTCCTACTCGTCTTATTTTGCTTAGTTTAATGGTTACTTTTATATATAATACTATCTAAAGACATAATTATTGTACTTTATAATGAGTGTGCTCACGAACACCATCCAAGTCCAAAGAGTAAACATGCAAGTCATTGAGCTTGGAACATATTTATTTGATCAACATGAATACAAAAACAATAGTAATTAAGTAATGATTGAATGTAAGTTGTAAAAAAAATTGCATCCAGTTACTCTAATAGGCACTATTGGCATGGCCGAATGCAATTCAAGTACTGAATTGAACAGCCTTCATCCATGATGAGTCACTTCTTGATTTCCTTTACTCTTGAAAGCAGTTGCAACAGTAACAACAGACGAATTTGTAGATTCTAGTTGTTTGGTCACTTCTCTGATGTCCCTCCTTCTGTTCCTCAGAAGATGTAATGATTGAGTGCCGTGACTGACAAACTTTTAGGAAGTAGGCAGCTGTTGATCAAAAGTGGGATTACTTAGAAGACTGCTGGCCTCATGGTCTCGAGTTCCCCTGTAATTAGACACATTAATGTATTGTAATTAAGATTAATTCAGTTAGGATTCCTAACATTTATGACCAAATGAAAAACCTGCCGATTGTTATAAATCGTATATTCAATGGATGAATGAAGTATTATGTCAAATTAACTTCATACATGAACCATTAATGAGCAAGTGTCATTAATTATGAATCCTTGGTTAATTACAGTTGACCAGTTACAACAGTACTACTTAAAATTATTGTCATATTATATTAAGATAGTATTATATTGCTTGTCACTTGAGAAATGGCAACCTATCAATAATGTGGGTGACATCACCACTTGAATGTTTGACCCAAGTATTGAATGCTAACCAAAAGACCCAGGATCTATTTGTGTAACTAAACCGAAATCTTAAAAAAATTTAATTTTTCACTCAATGAATCCTCCACACTGAATAATAATATCAATGTTTAAATACATAACTGTCCAGGTTTTATAAAACAATTACAGGCATAAATATTCACTTTCCCAAACATCTATTTCAAATAAGTTCCTTGAGGAAGGGAAAGAAATGGCAGCAAGTGAATTTGTCACCTATGTATCGGCTCATTTCTAAAAATTATTGAAGTTTCCAAGCCACTAACTTTAGTCTTGTAAATGACAACAAATTTGAATAATCAGCCAATGTTAAAACTTTGAGTACCCTAAAGTTGAGTCAAAATTGAAAGTCTTTCCTTGCCAAAAATAACTTTCAAATTAATTTTAATTGTAATAAGTCTCCCTGTAAAAAATTTGAAAAATTAAATCAAATTATTGTCACCTATCTACAGACTTATTTCTGAATCATATCTTGTAACAACACTGAAGTAATTTACAAGTCAAGTTTTGTGAACGAATTCCTCTGGGGTCTTCGACCGGGTAAGAATGGTAAAAGGCACCAACAGCTCACTCGACCATGGTCATCAGGGTAACTGAATGTTTATTTATCCATTGAGTAAATAGCTGCTCCTGGTCAGCCGTGCATTTGCCGTGTTTCTTTTAGTAATTTCAAAATAGATCTCTAGGTGTTACTTATGTGAAAACCTGAGTCCCTATTGAAATGCTTCTTTTTGAGGTGGGTTTCAATAGCCTCCTTTATCAGATGATCACAATAGTCATGTGAGCAGCAATATATATTTACACAATGGACAAATAAACATTCAGTTACCCTGATGATAATGGCCGACTTGGCTGTTGAAACATTGGTGCCTTTTACCAATCTTACCCGGTTGAACACCCGAGAGGAATTCATTTACAAAATACACCAGGAAAGCACGAGATCTTTTAAGTCAAGTGTTAATTGAAAAATTCTGACTAATGATTGAATAAAGTTTTGATGGATAATTTTCATAAGGTGGAATCAGTTGGCTATTTAAAATGGAGAACCACAATGGATTCAGCAAAAACTATCCTTTTCAAGTTGTAAAGAAAAACATATTAAATACAGATAAAAACATACAGGATTAAAAAATCACAACAACATATCGATAAAATATCTTAAAACAAATATTAATTTGTAGAATAATATAATTTATCATTCAGGATTTTTTCACCTTATAATAAAATACACCAACTGGCAATGTTTTATAGGACTAAGCCATTTGCCCTTTTCCCTAGTAACCATATTGTTTGTAGAAACACCCAACCAGTTATTCAAGCTCTCAACTATCTGTTAGATGCCAGAATTGATAAAAATTATGCATGATTGTTTGAAAAATATAATATAAAAAATGTACAAAAGCATTTGAAAAACTGGTTTGGAAAGGAGGATTACCAGCAGTGATTCCGATATATTTGTTTTTTGCTATTTAAAGATATTTCATATGCAAAGATTAACCCCACAATATTATACTTTGTGCAAATTAAATATTAAATAATAGAGGGACAGGACTAAAATAAGCTAATAATATTGCATAAAAATCTCAAAATAAAAATCTAGGCTTTTCATTGAATTGCCAATGTGTAATTCCCAAGAATGGTTGCACAGGTCAACACCAAGAAAATTTGTCTGGTTGAGTTCTCTTAGCTATAATACTTTCACCTATTTTTATGACATGATTTTCTGAGTACTATTATAGATGAATATCTTGACACCAGGCCCTGATTCCATTTCATTCAATGCCTGGCATTAAGAGTAAATATTATTCAAATCAAAACAAGGATTTGCACCTGCAGATGGTATAGTTCTGATTATATCAAATTTGTATAACCTTGAGGAAATGTTTAATACTCTAGAAGATATCAGAAAAAGAATTGGTCCACTAGTGAATGAAGAGATCAAATGCATGAAAATGTCATCTTGATAGAGGATACAAGAATTGAAAATTAATATTTGGAAATTTAGTTAGAGGGTGTCAGAAAGCCAGAATACCTGAGTCATACTGACAAATATATAAGGTTTTTGAATCCAATCTCTTTGTGATCAACCAAAGGTAACTCACTGTAACAATGCCTATTTTACAAATGTACCACTCATATCAATCATCAATGAAAAAAGTTTATTTATAAAAACTATGACAAGATCAGTGAAAATATATGGAGCAGAGATATGGATGTAATTACAGAAGGACGAAGAAATATTGACAACATTTAAAATTAAAATAATGCTCTAAAGATTAACAGAGGCTAACAATTAGAGAGACAGAGAATCAAAAAGAACTGAGGTAAATGTGAAAGTTATCATCTAGAATGGGATATGGTTACATTCTCTAAGTCACTGTGGCTGGATTGGTTGCTGGCAGAATGACCAAAATACTACTCAGCTGTAAAGTTAGCTATAAATCATGGAGAAGATGGCCACAGAATGTTGAAAAGGATCTGAGAGCAATGGCAGCCACATGATGGAGGGAGAAGGCTAAAAGAATAAAGGTATATATTTGATAGAAAGTTTTACACATCAGACAAATGAGAGAAAATGGACATCTATGGTATATTTTCAGGTAAGATTTTAAGCAATTTTATGGACATTCAGGTAAGATTTTAAGCAATTTCAATATCTCTTATTTTTAAAAAGGTGGTGTACAACAAAATCAAGAGCTTCCTGCTTTTCATCAAGGGAAGATGGTGTGAAATCAATAGCATCATTCCAGTTTAAATAAGTTTTTAGAGGTTTTTATGAGCCTTAACATCCTTCTACCCTTTCATTCCCATCATTGTATGCACTTTCTCCCAGTCTTAAGAGCCCAATAGGTAAACCTGACTTGAAACAGGTGTAGGCATAACATACCTTTCCTATAATTATACTGTTTGAAATAGGGTAGTTGAGTAGCATACGCTTTTTCAAACACCTTGTTTAAAATACTAAAAGCTCTTTGTAAAGTAATAATAGGTCAGTAACCATCAAGACAAATAGACAGCATTTGTTCTCATAAATATAGGGATCTGTTTGAGAGAATTTTAAACAGATAGAAAGATACCTTAAGAAAATGATTCATTAATTAAGTATAACAGGCTATTTGTGTAGGGGTAAATACTAAAATTTAATGGAACAGGTAAATCATCCAGCACTGTATTTTCTCAGAGTTTTAAAAATGATTTTCTCAATTCCATTCCAAAGCAAATTTGAACAAAAAAATTCAGGGGAGTATCAGTGGGCATTGATGGTAAAAAAAATTGTAAAAAGTTGAGTGAAGACATTGCTGAAATCAGAGTAGCTTAATATTGACACGATTCCTTGTTATAGGTAGGTAGGTCATTTCTTGATAATTTCCTTTGAGATGCATACATAATTTCTACAAAAAAGTTTGGGCTTTTTTAATTAATTTTATACCTATTAAGTTTTTATTTCTTGTGCCAGAATCCACTATTCTTTTTTAAGTTCTTTTTCCCCCTTTAGCAGCAGAAGAGAGACTTCATAATCATGAAACATTTTAAGGTGGAAGAATAAATTCATATTTCATTTTCAATTAATGATTTCATTATTTGTTAGTCCTCATTGAAAGTGTACAAAAAAGATTGTAGAAATTTATATTTTATCATCTGGTTATTTTGATTGGTAGATAGGCTTCTTGCATATTTACAAATCAAACTAAAATTTTAAAACTATGCTGTCAGTTATGGATTGCAAGTATAAGTTTAAAATAACCAATATTATACATGGATGAAGATTTGCATTAGCTAAAGAGAACTTTACACAAAGGAGTTGATGAGAGGGACCTTCAATGAAAACTTGAAAAAATATTATTGAAAAAACCCTCTTAAAACTTAAAATATGAAGCATAGACTTGTATGAACTGGTCCATGAGAAAGGTTGAAGGGCATAGATTAGCAGGTTTAGTGATGGATGGAGAGAAAACCTAATGACAAAGTGGCAAGAATGGAAGGGGTGATTGCTGTGTGAAATCCAAAGAAGGAAGGAAAGGTGGATGGAATGGAGAGACAATGGGTTGTTGAAATTTGTGTTGGAGGGTAGAATTCTGGGTAAGCCAGGTAAGGGTTGAGAGATAGGTGGTGGAAAGTAGATAGATTGTCTCTTTATATTGGGGTGAGATTGAGACGAGTCACCTCTTCTAATGCCATGTCACAGTTTTGAAATCTATACGACAGTTGACATAAATAATTATAAAGAAATTCATAAGAGTATTATATATATAGTTTTTTTAATAGTATTACCTAGTAGCACCCCCATTGAAATTAAATCCCCACATCCTACAATGATATGGAAAAATTCTGCTAAGACATGGACAAATAATGAAAATCACAATGAAAAATGACTCTAGATATCTGGAGAAGAATATAATGCTCAAAACTATTAACCGAGGACAACCACAAAAATAACCTTAAAGGATGTTCAATCAGCCACAAGTAAAAAACACCTGGACCTAACCAGATATATAACTGGTTTAAATACATGCCAACTACTAAAGAAAAACTAACAACTTTTCCAATACCTGCTTACATTAGCCCCATGAAACCAACTTTTTTTTAACTAAAGAAAGTACATACATGACTCTAAAAGACCCAGATACTACAATCCCAGCAAAATATCGTCCAATAATCTAATTTCCCAGAATCTATAAAATATCTAATTCAACCCTTGTAAAACAAAATAGATCACCTCACAGAAAATAAAATACTCTGAGCAGAATATAAGGATGTCACGGCTAAGGAACAAAAGAACAGACAGTAATAGACCTTGTTCTAACAAACCAAGTAAAATCCAAGAAAAGAAAAATATTCCATTCATACATTGACTACCAAAAAGTGCTCCATTCATGGCTAAAGTATGTATAAACTAGAGACAATTTTTAAAAATTTCCTATGAGGAATAATGGCCATGTAGAGAAGAAAATATCACCACAAATAAAATCCCAATCAAAAGAGGAATCTTCCAGGGAAACTCACTTATAAGTGCACCCTGGTTCTGCATAGCACTCTTCTATCTTCTCAATGGTACCAAATTTGGATACAAAATAAACACTGAATAAAAAATCTAATTATAAACCACTTGCTTTACATGGATGATGTCAAGCTTTTTACACATAATAATGAGCAATTGCATGAAATAATTAAATTAACCAAGGCAACCAGTCTCAACATAGACATGGAAAATGCAAAACGTGCTCAGGACTAAAGGCTAAGTCATCAATACATGAAGGGCACGTGGCAAAAATAAATGAAGAAGACAAACAAATAGACTCCATGAAGATGAACAATATCGTTACTTAGGATTAAACCAAAACCCTATAACTAAAGAAAAAGATATAAAATCAGAGCTAACAAAAAAATCGACCATAGATTGGAACAACTAATGAAAACTGGACTGAAAGGGAAAAATATGGTACACGCCATTAACAATCATGCAGTACCCATCCTCACATATTCATTTCACATTAACCTATATTCCCTAAACATAGGATATCACTTCCAAGAAGGTGGTACTAACATAAAAAATCTCTACTACAATAGGATAAGCAACCTCAGAGAATATTTTTAGTCAAAACAGGACAACAAGCTATAACATTGTAAATAATAAACAAATCATTGAAACCTATAAAATTAAACATTAAAAATTATAATATGAAGGAACAATTGACAACAGAGGAAGAAAAAATAGAATCGTGGAAAACAAGATATTACATGGGAAATGTATTCATCATATATCACAGCCATATATAGAGAAAGAGGAATCCAACAATGGGTCATAAATTCAGCAAAATTTTCACAGAAACAAATCATTGGAATCCAAGACCAAATCATGAAGATCAAAAACTACAGCAAGTACATCATATAGGACCTCAGTTTAAAAGATGACAGATACTTCAGAAACAATAGATCATATAATAAGTAGCTGCAGCAGTCCTAGCTCGAGTAGAATACATGGAGAAGCATGACAAACTATCCACAAAATCCTGCCAAAAAAATACAGCCTAACTAATGATGAAAGCCCATATTACTCTAATTAACTGGAAGCAAGCACATGATCTGATATCACATTAATCGATCACCTACAAAAAACCACCTTTGTGATAGACATTGCAATTCCAACAGCCTCAAACACTTAAAAGAAATGCCTACCATTACCTGAAGAAATTATAACTTTATGGAAACAAGAAACAGTACATATAGTGCCGATCATAATATCATCAACTAGAACACTTCCACACACCCTTCACAAAAGCCTAAAAATACCAGATATCAACCCAAATACATACATTGACCTACAAAAAACCGTAATAATAAACACAATACTAAGGAAATTCCTTAACCACCCATCAACAGGGAAAAATATGAACTCGATCCCTTGGTATAACATACCTGGGATGAGTGAATGCTTGCATCCTTAGAGGTTGAGAAGTGAGAAATTCATAAGAAAAAAAAAATATATATACAATAATATATGTATAGTAATATATATGATATAATAATAATATATGCAAATAAACTTACATTGACATATACCCCAAGGCACACACACACAAACAATAATACACATGTAAAAGTAATCAGATTTGAAGAGATATTAAGTTAAGATATAATGGGGAAAATATAACCTGGGACTCCTCAAAACCTACCTTAACTGGTAGCTCAAGACTGAAGAATACCAATTGAAATTAGGTCGTGCTATGCAGCAGGAATTTGTTATTCCTTGTAACTATGGTTTCTAATTTTCTGACATTTTGGAAACTTTGGCAATCTAGAATAGGAAAAAAACTTTTCAATGAAAATCTGAAATAATGGCTCTAAAGAAATTTAACTATATGCATGAGGATGGCACAACCTGAGTAATTGACCTGGTTAAAGTATTTCAGAAGTTCTCTAATGTAACTATTTCATTCTTACAAACTTGAAAGATGGAACAGAAAACACTACATTTCCACCAAAAAATATATACCGTATTTCTCAACCTATAAGATTCACTTTTTTTTACTCTAAAATAGAACTGCATATTATGGTCCGAGGGTAAATACATTTTCCTGACTTCAGGAGTAGCTATACTCATATTAAAATAATTTCATTAAAGAAAATACCATATCTTTATCATTGGTCCTACCTCTTTCTTGATGAATATCCTTTTATATAGTCAATGATTTTGGTATATAAATCTTGCATATTATAAAATGTTGACATTATCATAGGCTAATATTATTTTCTAAAATGCAACAAAAAAAATAGCAGTGTCTTATGGGCAAGGAAATACACATTGCATCACAATTTTTTACTATAATATCATTTTCAGGTAGACCCATAATGATTACATTAATTCACCTAAGATGACTATAGTCATCTTAGGTTACCTATATGTAATTAAATCATGGTTTATAATAGTAACTATTTTTCTGTTGAAATACTACAAAGTTATGTGTTCTCTATAATAATAATAATTTTATTTATGAGATTCCGGAATAGCTAGTTATGTGATCTCTGAGTCTGTTATCATTGAAATGGTCTTGTTGGTTCCATATAACACTGGCAATATGAGTCAACTTATTTAGTGATGTTTATTAAACATTTGTGAAACTCAAGTGTGAATAGTGCCACAGTTTTCTATTTATATAGATTCAAACAAAAAAAATCCTAACTGGAGTCTATAAATGTTTTGTTCTTAATTATAAGCCCATGGATCTTTACTCATGTAGAAATCAACCCTTTTTTACTTTTTTGGCATGACAATTTAAAGTGCTTTACCTAATTTACATTGCTCCTGTGATACAATATGTATTACAAAAAATTTTAAAGTCACAATGATGAATTGTGCATTCTAGTACCAGTAATTTCTAAATATAAGCTAAATAATTTCCCCATGCGCATCAATATTCAAAGATTCTGTTTATAAACTAATGTGAATTGGAAGTAACCAATACATAATTGAACTTGCAATGATAATATTTTGTCTTCAGTGATTATCACAATTCCTCTTGGACCTCTAGCCTATCAGCAGTTACCCGTATTAACTGGTTAACCTATAAACATTTTTAACTACTTGGAGTACAAATTATACTCACGACAACAACGAGACCACGGAAACAAAAAACTAATAGATACAGAAATCCATACTCACTATTCCCTCCTTCCTGTCTTTAAGTCTAGAAATGTACTCAGGGAAAGTACATTTCAGGATTACGTCCTTTGGTTCGAAATGTTTCATAAACCGGAAAACATTACTTACCCACCCATTTATATAACAAAAATGTAACTGATACATGAGGTTAATTGGCAATATAAATTGATTAACTATGAGTGAAAAGTATAAATACCGACTTTGAGAATGCGTCTACTCAGCCACAATATTAGTTACTAAATAAAATCGCAAATGGAAAATATATAAACACCATCGTAAAATAAGTGATGGTGTAAGCTCCAGGAAAAATGAAGACCGAAAAAAGGAGTGGTTACAGTGAGAAAAATAGGCCCGAATAGATGGGGAATCTAAATCGCAAAAGTAAAGAATCTCTATGATATTGAAAATTATCTTTTTTTAACTTTGTAATGATAAAGTTGTTCCGCTAACATCTCATTAAGTGATTTATTGGAAGGTAATTTACCAGTTAAGCCGGGTCATTATGAGCCACGGGTTAAATTTTCCCAGCTACACCTAAACTTCAAATCTAACCTCTTCAGATCAGCATTTCTGAATTTACTTGTGGAAAATAGAAACTTCCTCAATAATAGAGCTTAAGAGACCATTTCTGAGAATATTCAGAAGTATTTAAATGAAAGAAACGAAGCTAGGGGACTGTTAAAATACCATTATCAAATAATTATTCACTATTATTTTCCATACCCTGAGCAAGCAAGATGAGTGACTCCAATATTATATTCGCGTTCATTACATGGATTACTGCGGTAAATATAAAGTAGATGATTCTCTACGAGCAGATTTAAATCACTTAACCAATTAGCACGCCACATACGGATGGAACCAGAAGCAAGGAAAGGAATGGGTTTGGGAAATGGAATGAGTAATACATTAGTTTCAAGCTTTATTATACATTAATCCATTGCTGAAAAATATTACATTTGGAGGTGTAGATCACACCTAAACAACCTCTCCAGAAAAAAGGAACACCGACCAAAAACCGGCTATACGTCCATGATGCGACTTTCCGTAATCTGGCCAGACGATGCAACTCCCCATCGCCAAAACTTTAGGCTCCAGAGAAGATGCCGGAAAGGGAGCTGCGGTGTCGTCTCCAGCTTGTACTCCTGAAAGTATATTAAACAGTGAAAGATACGAGGCAGTCGGACATCATTCGCACACTTTCCACTCTACCACGTCACAGGTTTCCATGCAAACCCAAGAGGTACTGTGACTTTGCTCGTTGGAGTCCTTTCTGGCGGACTCCATCGCCCCCTCACTGCAGGCGCTTTCAGTGTCAAATAATACCACGCAACTCAGGAGACCAGCGCTGCAATGAGAGAGCCCTACTTTTTACCGTCACAGCGTGCAGGAACGATGCGGTTGCCTCGTTACTGAACGTTGCCTCCTTAACTTAAAGTGGCCTTAACAGCTAACTAAAATTACATTTATCGCGGACTCCATTCCTTAATTTCTCCCTCCAAGACACTTTATAAATGCCTAATGGTCCTTATCGCCCCATCGCAGGGCCCTATCAGGTTCCTAATCTCCATGACTCGAGGGGAGCTACCAACTAGACCGATGAAACCTGTAAGAGATCAGTCGATATCTATTCCCTACCTTGACTTGATTCCAACGAAGGAAGCCACAGTAACCCACCTCTCACGTCGTCAGATGACATATTGGAGGAAAATAATGGTGAACAGCTGATGCACAACACACCTCCATTATAAACGAATACGAATGACACCATACACAAATTCAAAAAACAAATAGTTACATAAGACACCTTTGGAATATTGTAGACGATCACACCACTAGTTCTGGCCACTCGAAAAAAAAAGGAGGGTCGGGAAACTAATTCGACCTTTCCTTCACTCACAGCATTAAACACACTGACCCGGTAGGTGAATGGGGTATCAAGTTTCACGTCGCACTTCGACCACATTGAGCAATTTCAAAACTAACTTGTTAATATCAAGGAGACCACAAGAGCGGAACGAAAATTACAAAAGAAAAATTATGCACTCGCGAGACTCGTAACACAGAGTCAGCCCATGGATCTAAACGAGTACAAAGAGAGCTAAATCAACACGTTCGACACATACCAAAAACTACCGCCAACTGACTGAACCACCTTGCTGGCCCGTCGTTTCCGAATATCCAGTCGAAAGACTGGGTTCGAGATTCTAGACAGGAGGATGGGGGTTCCTAAAATTTCAATACCATAAGGGTATGAGGAATCTATGATGTCCAGGAAGTTCCAAATGACCACATGCGGAAATCAATAATCACCTTAACATTTAAATAATTTTATTTTTCAGCATTCTAAACCATGGCTATATTCCTCCAAAAACATAAATCGAAATATCATTTATGGGTCTGTTAGAAACATTATCAAACTACTTTTGTAAATTTGGGACCATGTGGCCATACCACAATGGAAAATATTTTATCTTGTTATACTTGTACCACTAATTTGCTCATATTTTTCGGTAAGAAATATGATTACGAAAATGAAGGTAGATTCTAAATTTTTCATCTCTCAATGGATATGACTTCCGAATACTTTCAGACTTCAAATTTAATGTAGACCTCAATCAATATTTGAAGTTGAAAGTTTTTGTGTGCCCGATTTTAATTTTGTATCACGCCTATAATGTATTACTTACACCAACATTAAACAAATCCATTCCAGTATTATCGATATAATTTTCGTTCAATGCAACATAATTAATCACTAAAGTTTTGACATAAGGTTTTTGCAAGTAGGAATTAGTGAACGAATGTCATTAATTATCATCCTAGAAAATTAATTCACTTTCATTTTGATAGTCTATGAAAAACTTCGTGTAATGCCTGAGAGTTAGAAAATGTATGACTTTTGTCAAGAACCATGAATTAAAAATTCTATCGAGAAAGCTGAATGGGATCTTAATTCTGTGTCTTAATAATATTATTCTGACCCGAGAATATTTTTGTTTTTTCAACGAAATTTGTCATAACAACAATTGGGTAACATTGGTTACTTATTAACCTATGGTTAATGCTATGGAGGTTAATTGATTTTATCAATGCCATTGTACCTACTTACTGGGAGATGATGGAAGTGGTATGAGGAAACTTTAAATTGGATGATATCACTAGGTCATCTTGTAGGAATTGTGTTCATTTAAAGACAGTGAAAGAAAGTGTAGGAAGGAAGTTTTTGTAGTAAAAGAAATATTTTCTCATATCAGAGGAGGTAGATCTTGGAATCGTATGCATATCTCAGAATTTCAACATTTAATATTGTAATTATATGTTTTTGGAATGTTTTTCAGTTAATTATATAGACTTCCAAGGTATCAGGCCGGCATACTGTTTCCATTTCTCTGTAAAAAAATTTCAATTATGCACTGTTTTTTTCAGATTTTATCAGTTGAAATGATTTTATAATACAGTACTTGCAATTGGACCCTTGGAAACAATCTCCAATTCAAGACCAACCCATCACAAATATCAACTGCCTTCTGTTTATGGAGGAAATTATAAAAGATGATTGTGATTGACATGAAATGAAATTGAAAGTAGGTTTATCATGATTAAGACCTTGAATTATTAAGATGTTTGATCTTAGATGCCTCTATCAAACAAATGCAAAGGAGGAATATTATTGTAAAAAATCAACAAGGGAGGATGTTGAATGATAAGTCATTTAGGGGTTAAGGCAGAGCTATGAGTCATAATATATGATTTCCAGAGTTGTAGAAAAAAGATATAATATGGAGAATATCAAAAGTATTGGGTGAATAGAGAAGTTAGGCAAAGACCAATGAGAACAAGTGATGTATAAAGGTAGATTAAAAAACTGGAGTACAATGATGAGATAAACGAGCCAATTAATTGCTTTTAGGGTTGGTACAGAACCAATATTTATATTGACAACACTTCATAATGGAAACTGAAAAACATTCCAAAAGTAAGATGTTGTCATTTGAGGAATGATAAAGTGTCTCTTAGTTTAGGAAATTGTTTTTGTGAAGTTAGATTGTAGATAAGAAGAAATTTTGGAACGAAAGTACTATGGTCTTCACAAAAGTGACCAAATAATAATAATCATTTATTTGCCCAAAGATCATAATACATTCTGTATGTATGAGATATAAGGCACGTCACATTTATGTCAAGGAACATTAGAGAAAGAGGGGATTAATTACTTAGGCCCTACTCTTAACCTTTTGCACCAAATGACCAATATATCGGGCATTCAGAATCATCCCTCAGTACAGACGACCTTTATTTTGGTCACTTTTTCTTTATTTTGTTGCACAATCATATGCAGGGGCTGCATACTAGTTTAGGGCTCCGGCATAAAAGGGCTAAAAGTACATCTTTGAGTTAAGCTAAGAAACTTGAATGATGAATCACACTTTCATTTCATCTGAAGCTACTAGGCCTTTGTGGCCCTTTGATACCATATTAGACCATGATTGAATTTATTAAATACTTTTTCAGATTGCTGCAGAATATACTTTTTAACTCCCCACCCACTAGTAATTATTTAACTCATAGAACAACCTCCACAGCATGCAAAGTCAAACTCATTGTCCTCTTGTTGCCTCTGGATACTGCTTCCTCTTTCTTTGGCATTGCATTAAATTAGTCCTCTTAATGACTCTAATATTTAACTAATTAAATATTTCACTGTTTTTTTGCCTAAAATCTTAAGTGATTCTTTAGTTTATTGTCTACATATATTTCCTGCTACTTTTTACACAAAAACACATGTCTTTTAGTGTTTTACTCCAGTGTTCATTACTGTTAAATGTATAATAAAAGTGGCAATTTCTCCCCATGGGCAATCCCTCGGGGATAATATGAATTATCCCTAATTCATATTATCCCAATTGCTGTCTCCTCCACTGGTGACCATGTTATACTGGTAGATAGACTGTAACCCTAGGGTTATGGGTTGCAAACCCTTTTATTTTTCTGTGTTTTCCCTTCAAGTTGAAAAGTTTCTAAATGACTTTTTTAATCATCATACCCTACAACGAAAAAGACTGCTAGTCTCTTCCTACACCCCTGATAACAATCCAGTCCCCAACCAATGAATGTACTTTCTGTGAGCTATGTTCTCAATTGTATCTTGTAGCTAATCCATTTCCCTTTCAAAAACATCATGGTAAAAATATTTTACAAATGCAACATTTTGGTGAAATACAATAAATCATAATCCAGGGTAAGAGGATCCCTTAAAAATGACTAAGATAATATAATGATAAAATTTCTCCCACTTTTGCTCCAGCGTTCTTGTTGCCTTTTTTCTCTCACAGTACATTTAGTACTTATTCATATTGTTTCTTTATTTTCTATTTAATTGGTATAGGTTCCATTGTTCTATCCTATTTCTTAATCCTTTAAAATACTAATGAATTTTCTTAACCAATATATACCAATTATTAGCATCTGCACAATTTGGTTCTTCATGCCCAAGGTACAAAATTCTTCTAGTTGCTTCCTTCCTTAGCTTGATTTTACCACTGCAATATCTTACTCTGTAGCTTACCTTCAGACATCACATTTATTATATTTTGGTCTTCCCAGAAACTGTATTTTCTTATTTACATTTATTGAAGGTCTTGTTGCCTTTATCTCACCTTATTTATTCTCTGCTTATATGGAAATGTCCTATGCCACAAATCCCAGCATGCTAATAGTTTCTCCTTTTATCCTTACACCCCCTGTTACCTTCAATATGATCTCAATAATTGCCTTCTCAATCTGAATATATTTTAATTATTTGAATATTTGGGAGGTTGTGGTAGCCCGGTGGGTAGTGTGCTTGGCTACTGACCGGGGGACCTGGGTTTGAGACCCGGTGACGACTCCGGACACCTCCAACTAAACCCAAACTGAGTGGTTTTTCGGGTACCACATCTTTGTGGGAAACCACAGGAGGCACAGGGAAAGGATCTGGCCCCTCTACCCTGATGTGTGAATTTCCACACGCTGTGGGCTTAGTACTAGGTGAGCTCTATCCTCACTTAACATACCAACCTTCGGGTTGAATACTGTGGTTTGGTTGGTTTTTGGGAATATTTGAATATGATATTTGCATACAGATATAGACATCAACCAGTGACAGATATGGATAGAGGGGTTTCAAGTTCATAAAAACACAAAATGGCAAAAGTAAAATTTAATTGTATAAAAAATGAGTAACTCATAAATGAATACTCTGTACACTTATTAGGAATACAAAATACAGTGCAAAATGACATAATTCAATGTCAGTCATTTCAAGGCTTGTACATATGCCTTCAATGACTACCATTCCATTCTACTACTTATGGCTGAAAATAACCCTGAGAATAAAGTATACTGCTAGTTCATAGACATATCTCTCCTCTGAATACACACTTAGTGCATTATCAAAGTTAACAAAAATGAAATATTGCAAGTGTTCAATGAAAATATAAATTTTCTTCATCATGCATACTTTCTTTCCATTTAAGGAAGAACACACACACAAACACACTCATTTCTCAAACAATGTACTATTAGAATGTTCAACATCATTCAATAACAAAGCACCATATTTATTATGCCTTAAGTAAAACCTTTTTAAATGACTGAAGTTTGATGATTTATTAGGTAAAACATTCTCATACCCCATCTAAAAGTCTCTTAATCTTCCTATATAATTATTTCAGTAATACAAGTTCACTTGACCTGACTAAAATATAGTCATTTTACCTATAGCATTCATATACTGTACAATTTCAATTAGTAAAGATCCAATAGCCTTTGAGACCACCACACAGGATTAGCATGAAATCTTTGCTGGACATTCATATCAATATATTACAAGGAATTCATTACTGGTCTAAGTGTGTGCTTTGATGAAAACTTCTGTATACTATTGTTATCTCTAATATTCTTTAATGATAACCGAAAATTACTAGACTTTATATGTTACAAGCTTAATATATGCAGTGTTTGTAATCCTTGGTCATTTATAAAAAAACATTACATTTATGAACTATATCATCATTAAAAATTCCTGAAAAATAAATTGTGGAAAGCAAAAGTGCAAAGCACTTGACTGACATTTATATATATTTTTAAATGAAATTAATATGCATATACTATAAGAAATTTAAAAGCATTCAAGAGATTTAGAGGTTTAAATGCCTAAATTTATGATGGGCTACTTGTAACCCAATTTAATAAATAGTGTTCCATAGTATTCCTGAAATGTTCTGCCACTTTCGAACTCAGCATACATCTAGCATATAATTTGTATGTCATTTTCAGAAATAAGTACATACCACGGTGAATGTCAGCTACATATGCTTTTTAGTGACCATTTTCATATTTATACACATTTAAAATATAACTTTACTTAATTGATAGTAAAGCATATTGTAAAAATATTCACTAGTACATAACTATTTAAAATTTTCATACATTTTCTGCATA
Source organism: Rhinocypha anisoptera (assembly GCA_011762765.2). Classification (NCBI taxonomy): domain Eukaryota; kingdom Metazoa; phylum Arthropoda; class Insecta; order Odonata; family Chlorocyphidae; genus Rhinocypha; species Rhinocypha anisoptera. Next base: position 170,548 of record WURS02000019.1, read on the forward strand.
GGAAGATGGTAAAAAAAAAAATATATATATATATATAATGTATTTCCTAGTTAGATATAACAGTGATTTCATGGAATCACTATGAGAGAGGCCTAATATACTAAAATTGAGGAACTTATTTCGTCCATAATCAGTCATTATATCAGGCAAATTATAGTCTTTTGCCTAAGAAAAATCTGAAAATAAATTTATCTTTGTGACTTCTAATCATTCATACCCATGGTTTATCAAGGAATACTATTCAGACTATATTTTAGTTTTTAATATTTGGAGTGAGTTATTTATTGATTAACAAAAATATTGAATATATTTCTGAAAACGGTAAAGGAGATGTTTTACACAAATATGACTTACAATTCCAGGTAAATGAAATTGCCACCCCTATGCTGGCCAGTTTAATCTGAGAAGATAATGTTCCCATCTTTTAACTCTAAGCTCAACAATTTAAGTATAATCTGGTGCATAAATGTTAGGTTAATGTAAATGCCTTGGTTTATTGGATGTCTGATCACTTTATGAAATAATTTTTTAATTTTCTAATGACCATACAGATAAGTGGATGGTTCTTCCAGACAATTTCTATTTTCCAATTCTTTTTGGATTCAAGCTATTATGAAAGAAATATACTTTAAAGTTCCCACTAAAATTTTATGTATGCAGTATGTACAAATATTGACTTTCATCAATGAGATTTATAGTAAAATTCAGGGTCATTTCAATATTGTATGGTGGATATTCGTATTAGCTGCTGATAAAAAAGTGATTACATAATAAATGACAACTTGGTCATTTTCCTATTTTTAGTAACCTTATTTTTTAAAAACACAAATTTTACTGCATAACATAATTTGACAGCTCTTCTGCATATATTAATATGAAATATGATCATATTTCAAATTATGTGGCAGAATGAAAAGACACTATATTTTAACATGAATTAATGTTTACAAATTTTCCTTCCCATTCCTTCAGACTTGGTGGCCATCACAATGACTTTTTTTATTTCTGTGACTTAATATTATATACAAAATGCATACTGGTAAAGGGTGCCCAATATGTTATAGAAATATTACGTGTGCCTATTATGTATTGAACAAGCATTAGCTGTTGCCTGCCTTGATATATTATATACAAATCATGGGAAATTGGTTGTGTATACCTGAGTGATTTCAATTCAGGATATTAATACAAAAAGTAATTGCTTCTCTGCATAATCAATCAATTGCTGTCATTGAATCAAATCTTCTCATTAAATTAAATTTACTTATTCCTATGCCTATATAGAAATCACCCAAAATACTAACCTTATTCTTTTCAGTTAAGATTGACAGTTTATTTTGGCCATAATATTATTTGAATTTCAATGAGAAATATTGTCATATTTCCAGTTATGATTATTAATAATGGTACCATCCTTAAAGATGACTACTTATTTACAGAAATTTACATACTGATTGGTTGCCAGAGAGACATATTCTGCCCAGAGAAGTACTCTGGGATAACAATAAATGACTCACATTGGTCCTTATTGGTACTTAACCACTTATGTTGTAGCTTTTTACTCATATGTTTACACCTGCTGCTTGTGCTTGACCTCCACCAACTGATGCTTTCAGCTCTAAGTACTGATATGGCACATGGAGAGTGCATGTGTTATGCTCCACCAGAAGGTGACCTCTGCGAGGAGACGCTCCAATCACAACCACCGATTCTCCTTTGTGAAGGGTACTACCAGCACCATCAGCATTACTGCTTCCTACAGCACCTTCATCTGTTTTGAGCACATTAACAATATAGTGAAAGGGAACTCATGTTGAGTTTACAAATAATTCATTATATGTATTTCACTTCAAAATGTATTCAGTGATGGCATGTCCCCACTCTGACTAGATGAAAATCAAATGGAATGTGGGTCATAAACTATGAAATTTTTTCCACTTCCAAGAGACGTGAATGATTGTATAATATATTGAAAGTGTACCCATATTCTCTATTAAGTGAAAAAAAAAAACTTCCAGAGCAAGAAGAATATCCTTACAGACATTCTCATTCAGTTTAAAGTTTAATTGTTAGTTCAGGTTACAAAATCAACTGTCTTAATTAATTAAATCCTCATGAAATTTCCAGATGTTTCGGAAGTAGAAAGAATTATTGCTGAAAAACTTTACTGCCAGAAACAGTGTTACATTGGTTCCGAAAAAGTTGACTGGTGCAAAAAAGAGTGAAATCAAGGAATATGACTTGCAATTGTTGATCATGACAAATGCATTTGTGACTGGAACTATTTAACTCCCCTGCACTTAATGATTTTAATATCTTTATAAAAATTAAAACCTCCAAATGTGATTTGGTTTGAGGAGAATACTAATTTTTAAAACAAAGTTCTGAACTCAGTGAAATGCAAGTAGCAAATTTTAATGAACATTATGTACAGTCTTGTTCCTAGACAAAATAATTGCTCATAAAACAGTTGTGACATTATAGATAATAAATTAAATATGTAAAATTATTGAACTAGTAAAAGTTTTACTACTCTCTGTGTTTACTTTGATTCCTAACTTCCACCAAAATTTGGCATATATCATGTTAATCTAATGTTATTGGCAATTACTCCGATTAATACATTTATAATAACTGAACCATGTGGAAACAGTCTCTCATCTTAAATAATACATGTGTTATTAAGATATATATTAAAACAAGAAATTTCTTAAGGAAAACAATCACATAATTGACAAAATTCATGTGTTCCATTACATATGAACATAATTCATTTTCAAGTTTGTATGCTTACCACTAAATGACATCTTCATAACTCTGGTCTGAGGATATCCCAACTTTGTGTTCCCTGCCACTGTGTAGGAACGACTTGGAGGAACAGGTGGTGGCCGCTCCTGTGAAGAGTGATAACTCTGGTAACATATTTTCATTCAATATATTTACTGCATTAAATAAGTGGAGTGATCAAAAATGTCCATTAGAGCCATAAGTTAAATAGAAAGATAGAAATTGTAGGATTGATTTCATTGGTGACATTTCCGAAAATATTTCAATTCACACATGCACACATGAAATGCAGTGTGTGGGGGCAGTCAAGTTGCAACACTCATCCTGTTGTTGTTATATTTGTTATTTTATATACAATTTTCATAAAAACTAAATGAATATATTCTGTGAGAATAAATATAATATTTTTAATGGTAAGCTTATGACTCTTCATTAATGTACCCCCTTATCATTTTTCCTCCCACTTCCCAACTTGGTTTACTAACTCACTTACAAACTGAAACTTGATCATGCTGACCCACTACACAAAAAACTTCCTGGTGACCCATGCCTTTGAGTTTTCCCTCCATATAACCTGTAGTTTTTCTTTTAAAGCCTAATGTGTCTTGGAAGTGGTTGGGAGTTTTCCGAGTTGCATACGAGCAATGGCTTGACCTATTACTGCAAATAAAAATACTGTCATCACTTGCATTTGTATAGTGTGGGAGTCAACCTATCCTTCATGGGCTTGTGACCTGGCATCTTCTTTTCTTCTGCCGTTATGTAAGTTTTTCTTAGCATCTTCTTACAGGATACCCTCTCTTGTCATAGTTGAACACTTGTTGGGGATGGATCCTTCCGCTTCAGTCGATTCGGCAAAAGTATTTACAAATTCCTCAACTACTTTAGAATCAGAGCTGCCACACCATGCCTGACAATTGAGTGAATGGTGGTCCTTTTTAAAAATTTTTTAACCAATCCCATCCGGCTTTGAACTGCTCCTGTGCTGAAGTACCTTGGCTCTGCTGCAGAAAATCTGCATAAATGACTCATGCCTTCTCTCAAATTACAGTCTGTCACGAGGTCTCCAGCAAGATGCTTCTCTGTCAATCACAAAAACAGCAGATTCTCCATCTTTTCATGGACCGAGTTGCAAAGCTCTGAAATAATTGTAATGCCCTTTGCCAGAGTTATAGTTTTAATTGTGTCTTCCTTCAGAATAGTACATATTGTAAAAATTGTGTGGTTATAAAGTTACAAAATCTATTACTGTTACTCCTTTCCCATGTTTGTCTATTATCTCATAATTTAATTCTATGGATATCACCTTTTTCCTTTTCTCACACTCATCTTCTTATGACTCATGGCTATATGAAAGCTAATTAGCTAAATAATGATGCATACATATGTACAAAAAAACAAAATTAAAACAACAGAATAGAAATGCTTCTGCTGCAAATTAAACACCTGAATGTACAAGACAAGCAAATCCGAAGAGTGGCTCAATCCAAATGGCTGTGATGTCACCAAGGCTGGCTTGTATCTCAAATTTTGGCTCATAACTAAAGACCCTAATGATGGCTCATATCTCAAAAAACTCACATTTCTGGGCATTTGTATCTCATGGTACTGATGTACTAATGGATAACATGTTATATTTTGTGTAGCAGCAAATTTCCTTTAGATGGTGACAATATAGGACAAATACCTGGTTAGTAACCTATGGCATACAAGCTTTATGGACCCTGAAAGGTCTTGTCATTAGCTACAAAATATCAGAAAAGCAGCACTGGATGGGAAGAGCAGTAATGGTAGCCAAGCATTGGATGAGGATAATTTTCATGATGACCCAAGGTGACTCTAAATTATCACTAGTGCCATACTTTCGTAAACTGAAAATTGATGTCTAAATAGCATTATTTGCACGGAAATGTGTGCAATGATAACAGTAAATGTTGCATGAACAAAATAAGAAAAATATAAATAATAAATCATTTGTGTGTCAAATAAGACTAAAAATAAATTGCTGGCTTTGTAATCTAATGGATTAAACCTATGTAAAGGCTTCTAATTTATCTTATCCTATTTTATCTAAGCTTATCTAAAGGCCTAAATAAGTTTCTAGCATAAATTTAAAAAAAGTAAATAATGCCCATTTATGATTAAATCCCACAGTTTTTGCCCAATTTGTTTGTTGGATGCTTTCAAAAAATCAAAAACATGAAGACATGCAATGAACTCTAAATCCTATTTTCTGCATCATATGCTGAGTTATGCTCCTCATTCTGAATTCAAATAGACGATCAATGAAGTAATCCATTTGCACTGTCTTTCAACCTGGTTTGAGGATTCTTGGAAAATATTATGTGCATGCAAGTGCTAGTGATTAACTCACCAGATCCAACCCAAATAGAGAGCATGTCTGCTGAATCATCTTGTGGTCACACTTTTCTACTCCTGTTGCAAGGGCACCACCTCCGGCACCATTGCCTCCTGGTGCTCCGGCACCATTACCGCCTGCCCCACTCTCGTCCAGGGGAGGTGGCGTTCCAGATATGGGTTGGGGACGGGGACGAGAGAGGGATCCACCTTGGTTCCCCCCGACTCCTGCTGCTCCGGACGCCCCATTTGCAGTGAGTTTCCCAGTGCCCGCATTGACTGCATTGGCCCTGTGGAGAGAGGAAAATTGGTGTTCTTCCATTATGAGATTCTCTTACTCAAAAGTGTATGTTATGCACATTATAAATATCCTGATAGACAGCCATCCTTGTATGAATAATTCTGGATTGAATGCAGGATGAAATTAGCTTCTGAGGTTAAATCAATAGCAATACCCATATTATGCATGAAGAAGTCATCAGGAGAAGCACCAAGATCTGTTGTTTAAATGTGATTTGAAACAGTTAACTCTGACTGTTAGAGGGTTGCTTTTTACATTCGCATTCATTACAATCTCTTTCGTGTGTGGAATTATCTCAAAATGGCTAAAGAAGCTGCTAGAAGAGTGAAATTGGGTATTTTCAGGCATTACTTTGTGGAAGCGATTCATAATGAAGATGAAAACACTTGGTTTTTTTATAAAAAAAATTCTTCATGTGGAAAAACCAAGTGTTTTCATCTTTATTAGAAGAGTGGACAATTACAGCCCCTGATTTTTTTTGTTAGTCAAGTTTTTTTAGAAATAAAGACAGAGTTTTTCTTGCTGTATTTACATTATCATTTAATCATCCAATAGAATTTTCTTATAAAGATTAAAAAGAGACCACCTCAGACAGTAGAACCTAGGATGTAGCAACAAATGGATACAAGCATGACCTGCTCCTCATGAATGATATTGCACCATGAAAGTTTTAAATGTACATTGGATTAATATGTGCAGGTACACAGAAAAACTATTTTTTTGTTTTATTAGAAAATCACACATTATTTTATGTTAGAGATTAGGAAAAAAATTAATGTGATGTTTTTACATACATCATAATGTTTTTTTAAAGTAAAGAAAAAACAAGTTCAAAAATAAAAGAGCTTCAATTTAAACAATACCACAACCTATTGAAACAAAACTGTGGTACATGTGATTTTTCTAGCAATAATGTGGTTTTTTTATTCAACATGAAGCAGTCCAGCATGTAAAGCCCTGAAAAATATCACTTTCAACTAGTAAATTATCTGTATTTATTAAGAAACTTTCCTTCACTTCACAAGATGTAAGTGAACATACACGTACCCCATGTTTGGCAGAAAATGTACCTCACATTTGCTTCACACAAAAAGGTGATTTTGGTTTCTCAAGATAGAGTACCATCCAATGTAAGGATGGTAGACAGTTCAGTAGTTACCCTAAAGGTTTAACCCCGAGAAAATAAAGTGGGCAATTTTGCATGTAGGTATTCAAACTTCACAGCCAACGAGGTATGTTCCAACTTGGGTACCTGAGTCTATGCATAAGGGCCTTAGGTATTCTTGGGCATGGGCACCAAATCGTCATTGGGCAAAATAGTCACAGAGGATGATGTTACTGACCTCGCAGCTGCAGTCGAGGCCTTCCCTGTGGTTGGACAGGTCAAGCCACCGCCAATTTGTGCCAGCTGAGGAGGAGGTGGGGGAGGTGGAGGCGGTTGGCTCGGTGGTTGTGATGATCCACCTGTTTGGGGAGTCACTCGTTGCCTGACGTCTCCAAGACTGATCCGCAGTGTTGGCCATCGCCTCCTCCTGAAGTGCCAACCTCGCCACGTACTCTGAATTGTCACGGCAGCACGACGCAAACGCTCCCACCGCATCGCTTCCAGCTGCTGGCGAGCACCCTCACTGAAAAGACAAAAGAGTCAAATCTTGATGGAGAATCTTGTTCGGAATATTGGTTAAATTTCAGTCTTTCGATTCTTCATTTCAACTTGCAGTCATGCTTAATTCAAGCCATGACAATAGTTTAAATGGAATAATAATGCATTTTAACATTACTTGGCTTACCTGAGGAATATGTGCCTTTTTCCTGTGGCCCAAGCTGTGCTGACATTGGACATTGGGATAAGACCACTGCCGGCTGCAATCATTCCCAGTGATAAGCCTTTACCCAGTTGCTGTGACTGGTTTCTGAAAGATGAATTCACCATTAGCTTGGGGATTGGAAATGATAAACTCAAAGCACAATACCATTACCACAATAATGATAACACATGGAAAGTTTTAAGTCAAATGACTGGAACAAGTTGTGGAAGATATTCAAAACATTAATCTAGCTTTTGGGGATTAATATAATTTTAAAGGTATCTTCTATTTCCTAATGCCTGTAGTCAAATAAGTGAAAGGTTGCCAACTTCCATTACAATGTATTTGACAAGGAGTGATGGCAAAGGAACGCAGAGGCAAGAACTGAAATACGAGAATTGATAGTGGAATGGAAATGACCCATCACTAATCCTAATTCTAAGTAATCATGGGTTGGGGTACAGACTCAAATACTTCAGTATGTACCAAGGAAGTAAGAATATGTAAATCATAATATTAATGGAGCATGTTAACCTACCGGGTTATGTGCTGCGATTGCTGACCAGCAGTGCTCCCTGCAATCAAGAGGGCTTGCTGGAAACACTGGAGGATGAGCATGCACATCTCGGCTCCCTCCTGCTGCCCCCCATTGCTCCCATCCCCCCCGCTAGGGGGTGCACAGGGCCTTTGACCAGTACTTCGCAAGCAGTGGGAGGGTGCAAGGGAGCGGTATCGGTTATTGAAGGCCTTGAAGCGCATCCTATGTGGGAATCCTGAGAACATAAATGAAAATAATATATGCAACATCTTTTGAAAATACGAATGTTGTCTGTAAATTATCATAAGAATTTATTACAGAGTAGAGTGACTGCAGTAGCCAAAGTGCCACCAAAAGCATGTTTAATAACTATGGTGTTTTCCTCCTACTGAGGTTGTGATTTTAACCCTTTGCATTCCTTCAATGAATGCTGGCCTGGCCTCCACAACTCTATTTAAGAGATTCGCAACAAGAGAAACTGTCACAGAAAATATGTAATGAATGGACACAAATTGACCTGAAATGAAGTATTTCCCCCAAAAAGTGCATCAACAATGTGGTAGGGGACACCACTGTTTGGAAGTGGGCCATCTGTTGAGCTAGATGTGAAATAGAAGCTAAAAAAAGACGTGAAGAAAAATGTCGAGTCGGACTTGACATGGAGTGAAACTGTTATTTTACTTGTCGAGTGAGATTCGACAAAGGAGTGCAAAGGGTTAATGTAATCAGTTTATTTATGTAACCTGTAACAATGAAGCATTCATTTAAATGACCACGTGATGTATTTTTGTAATTCATAAACTGTGTATTCAAGGATGTAACATCAGCTATGTAAAGGTATTATTTGATATGAGCCCTAAGAACATAGCTCAACATTCCTTTGGGAGTAAGAACTAACTCCTTTATCTTCAGCCCACAAATTGCACTTAAAAGTATCATTAAACCTCATCATTAGCCACTTCTACATTAAATCATTAGCTGTGGAAAATGTACATCTATGTTTGACTGCAAAACTGCAGAGAAAACACTTTTGTACTTTTAACCACCACCTTTGTATGTATCCTCTCTAGTCCTTCAATTTTTATGGCCCAACATTTGTAAGAAAGGTTTGAATGGTCACACTTTCTTATTGTTCTGAATTAGGGGGTTCCCCTTTCCAGTGTCACATGGGAAGGTGCATAACTCTCTGCTGAGGTTGACCACTGCGATCCCTCTGCTGGGTTTTGTGAATTTCTTTCCTAAAACTCCCACCGAAATTTACCTCAGTTGTCTCTGAGTAATATGCACCTAATGCACCCATACCTACACTTTAAGGAAAGAATATCCTCCCTACTTTTTTCACACATACAGTGAGTAAGGAAACTCATCGTATTATCTATTTGATATGCCATGAAGCTGAATTTTGGATACACTATAGTCATTAAAGATCTCTTTTTACCTCCAGCCATTAAATTGACAGTCTCTAGTATTTGCAGTGATCTAATTTGCCTCCTCACTGCTTGCCGAGCAAACTCCTCTGTTGGATTGCTTCCCTGTGTGCTTGCTGGGTTGTTCGAAGTACCATCCTCATCGGCTCTGATGCACCTCACAAAATGTGGACGTGCATGGACAAGTGTCCTGAGGAGATTATCTAGTCTTGTGTGGAAGTCCTGTGTCAATGTCGACACTGGTTCATCCCCATTTTGTCTGAAAAATCCAGCAGAAAACATCATTGTCTTTAACTCATTACAAAAGTGCTCTTGATACTCTTTCCACCATATAACCATAAGATAAGGTAATTATTTCAAAATATAATCTATGAAGAATACCCCAATAGTTACACCTCTTATGTATTACTGAATTAATCACCCACATATTATTTTTTACATCAACAGAATTTGCAAATGACTGCATGAGTAACAGAATAGTGCTAAAATACTTTATCATAACTAGGCATTGACCACCAGATTACCAATATCCACTTGAACAAGGAAACCAAGTGCGACTATATGGATATTGGTTCCAACACAACACTTTTGAGGTTTTTCATACCTGGGTTGAGTTAAAAATATGAAATTTTAAAGGAAAAATTTGCATATTAGGATATGGATTGGGATTAACTTCCAATTATCCATGAAAATTGATCCTTTGATACATACATTGTTTGTGAGTTTTGATATTCAATTATGTAAATTGTCCATTTTGAAGGAAGTCGAGGATCTCCAATTATAAAACTTAGGGTTTAAGTATAACAAGACTCAATAAAAATTAAATTTTTTACCAAGAGATCTAGGTCAAACTATACTTAAACATACAATGTACAAATATATAAGATATTTATATTTTGATTTTAACTGTGGTTGTGAGCATTGTAATTAGGTACATTCTTTCTGTATATATTTACTTACAAATCAGTGTGTGAGGTAGGTGATATTCTGAATGCAACTCCTCTAGGCATGATGGCCCCTCCCTGCTGATGGGAGGATTGGACTGGAGGTGTCATTCCAGGTGTGATGATATGGGGAGTGGAAGTAGACAAGGCCTTCAGCTCACTCCCAAATAAATGTGTTGCAAATCCAAAATTGCAGTGGTGTCGGTGGAACACACTTACAAGGTCATCTGGTACTACATCACGGTTAGTTTCTGTGAAAAAATACAATTATTCATTTACTTCAATAAAATGAATAAGCAATCAAAATAGAAGATGAATATTATTAAGTGGTACATTTTCAGCTCTCTACTTCATATGACCCAAAACTTATAACAGACTGATAAATTCAAATACCAACACCATATGAATTAATAAGATGATCTGTGAATATATGCAATACTATAATAAGTGTTTTCTCATCTTGCATTACAAAACTAAATCTAGGCAGGATTTTGAGTCATGAGTTTGTTGTATTACATTGCTTGACTTTCATAGATAAAGTCATTTGTTTTAAATTTTAATAGGCAATTTCCTCCTAACACTGGTAATCAAGTGATAATTTTTAAGTATTTACACTGTTAGCAAATGGAACACCTCCTAACTAAAATTTAAGTCCTTTAAAAAAATCCATTAGATTTTATGAGCACCTAGCATGATAAGCCAATGTCTATCATGTATTAACAATAATATAATTTTAATTACAGGTATTGAGCTCTTTTACAATTTTACATTGGATTTACAAATTAACATAATAAAACAGAAAGACTATAGTAAAAAGAATGAAAATCCCTAAAGCTATCAGTCATTGTACATTAAGCCTAGATTCAAACTACATTTAATGGAACAATAAAGAATTATGGAGGGAGAAGGTAAAAACGCAGTAAACCTAAAAATTATTTATAAACAAACCATTTACTTTAAACCTGATATTTGTCATTACATACCAAGTTTTTGAAAAGGTTTAAGATTGATCAATTGTATTTAAAAAATCATATCTATTACAATATTGCAGTACCACATTGTGCCCTATACATTGGGAGGTACTTTTGAAAATATCTATGAGAGAAAGAAACTTCAAATATAGCACAATTCCTGGTATTGGCTGAGGGAACCCTTAGGGATATCAAAGATAGTCGCTTTCAGATACTAAATTGGCCCAGTTGACATTGTATAAATAACCACTTAGGCCATCATAATCACACTTCTTAATATCATAGAGAGTAATGGGCTTAGAAGCACTGTTTGTAGGTTTCAAGTTAATGTTACATGGTGGATGATAAGAGTAACACTTAATTAAAGGGTCAGACTCCAAAATACCTGTTCACCATTTCAGAACACTAAATCTAGTTATGTACCGAAACAGGTATGTACACAATTAATTTGTTTCAGTTCCAAGAAGGAAAAGCATTTAATAATCACTCTGGTCTATAGAGAAAATCCAGAGGCAGGCACATCTTCATTTTACTGTTCCCAGACAACATCCGGTAAATTGTAATCCCCCTTCAGAAGAATGTGATTACAGGAACATGACGGAAGTATGTTTTCAACAGAGATGCAGTGGGATTCATAATCACTAACAGGTGAACTATGAGGAATGTAAGCTGAACTAATCAAAGTTTTCTTCAAACCAATTGTAACAGCTACAAAAATAAGTTCAATATTACTGTCAGTTACACTAATTTCATGAGAGTTGAAGTTGGATTTTATGGCAAATAGCACTCCATTACCTCAGCTCCTATAAGAAGCACAACTACTATGATCTTTACTATAGATAGTAAAGTCCGGCCAGTTGTTCCGAAGGAAGTATATTCCCCATTAACCATTTGAAGGGCAATACTTTTATAAGCTCCATATGCTTTTACCACAAATTTAGAATGTTACATCATAGTAATAACTGGATAACAATCTTGGAAAATTAACACAGCTGACAGTCTAAGAGAATAAAGTAATGCTACAATACCACCCAACAGTTGTCTGAATGAATATGACAAAACTAAAATTTGATAATGTTGAAGATGTTGTTGAGAACATGATTAGATGGAATGTCAATTGAATCTATATGCTTCTCACAAATCATAGTATGACTGGATAGTAAGACATTTAAAGAAGGGAACAACTTACCAAGGAAATTGGCTGAATCATATACAACAGTGCCAGCAAAATGCCTGATGGCGAAGCAAGTGGCTGAGGACGAGTTCAATGAATGCCGCTGTTGCTGATTCTGCTGTCCATATTGATATCCATTCATATGGTGATGAGGACCTCTGCCATTGTTATTCATGGACACCTCAGCCACAAGGCGTGGGTTATGGCGATGCTGAACACGAACCTTCTGAACATACGATTCTGGTGTCCCACGAACTGAGCATTCCACATCCAACATGCTCAACAGGCCAGTACGCTGAGAAAAATTCAGGTTAGAATATATTTAGCAATATGAAAGCACATATCAATGACTTGCTCCAAGCACTAAATGCATACAATTACCAATAACATGAAGTAATAGTTGCTCCTCAAATTAGAAAAACAAGTGGAACCAAAGATGAAGACTTCATGCAATAGGAAAATAAGCATGACTGCTTTCTATGCATCACAAAAGTATATAGTTGACAATATATTAGTATGCATGATTAAACAAGCAGTTGAGCATATGATAAATTGTGAACAGACTTAGCATGCAGTGGAGTAAAAACTATGAATAGTAAATGAATTTTCTTTTCATTGGAAGTTGATTCATTATGAGTTAACAGTGGTCCTGTCAATAAATGGAGATACTAGAAGTCAATAATTAGTTATCCAGTTCCAGCTCCAGTTAATATTTCTTCATAGCAAAATTACTAAGCAGATGCTAATTTTAAAGTTTATTTAACTTGGTTCTTATATCTATGAAAATGACTGATATCTTACTCAGATGTATATTCAGTGCTTCTTATTTGATTAGGTACCTACTTGCTAAAGAACCCTAGGCAAACCAGTAAATAATGCTAAGATTTTTACAGATTCAGCAGTGTATTGAAAAAGTAATGAACCAAATCAAGGTTCCATTGAATAGAGAAATTGAAGTAGACAGGGCTGTATGATCTGTTTGACAAAAACCAGATGACTGGATATAAACTCCAGCTCCAGCATATAAACCACAGTATTACTTATGGACTCTGATGAATGACAGCTGAAAAAATTGAAATGAATGAAAATTTTTACTTACCAGTGATGATATAAGGTCAATGCAAGGCACATTATCAACATATTCTGCTTGGACACTGCACTGAATACCCTCATCACGACAGGATTCAATACTGGACTTGAATACATGGGTATTGTAAAAATGTTGCATTGTTTCTGCACATAGGTTGATACATAAGTGCTCCAGTTGACTTGGCTAGTGATTGCAAGAATAAAGAAAATAAAATTTATTTTACCATTAGCTTATACAAAGATATTGTTATATATTTTATCAGAATAAAAAGATAAATCATAAAAAATAAAGTCATGCAATAAATTAACTTCATGGTTAAGCATATAATTAACCATAGAGAAAGACCATATTAGGCCAGTTAACCTCATATTCCATTATATTATTTTCAGAGGAAAGAAAACTAAGTTCATCCTAGGTTATCATTTTATTGTGCTGCTTCAAATTTATATGAAAGTAGGTTCACATTAAGCTGATTCTTTAGTTTAGTTATGCTTCCTGATGCCAACAAGTAATGATTAATGTTGTCCCTGAAAGTAATTTAGTACATAGTTACCAGTGCTCTATAGTTTTTCATTCTCTCTGACATTATAATATGTGGAATAGAGGACAGCAATGGAACATTAAGCAGGCCCTATTTCACTCCCTTAACTATGGCCTTTGTGTATACTAATGCACCCAGCTACATGTTTGAAGAAGGCTTCACATCTTTAAACAAGAGATGTGTGATAAAGCTTTTTATTGAACATACTGAAGAAGAAATAAAAAATGTACCAACCTTTGGATCTTCAAATCCAAACATGTCAAGGATTCCAATGAAGCCATGAGTTGCATGCCTGACAGCATTGTTTAGTGCCACCATTGACTTGCTTGATTTAGAACCAGCTGTCCCTATTGTTGATGCATGCTGACTGCTCACCTAGGAAATGTTGACATATAATAATTAGTGACACTTTTATACTCATTATTTCACCAGAGCACACACTTGAAAGCATTCATATAGTTTCCAAACTATTATTAATAATTAAATAAATTATATTCTATATTTTCAGGCATAACTATGTGGAAATCCATTTCTGAAAAAAAGGAATAACGTACTACGTATTTTTCCACCAAGATTTTTAATCTGGTACGACTAGTTTCAACGCTACGACATCATCTTCAGGTCATACATAAATTATTATACCTAAATGATATTAATATGCTAAAATTTGAAAGTGGTTACATCAATATTCAAGTGGAATTTAAAATATTAAATAATTCATAATAAAAGTTATAAACTACAACATCACAAGTCATGAAAGATCTATACTGTTATGCAATCATGATACAAAATTACAACTTCTGATAGGTTCCAGGTTATCTTGGAATCAATGAAGATGAATAAACCAATGAAAAAAAAGCAACTTCAGACTTTGGAATCTGTTAATGAGGAGAAAGGGGAGAGTTTTGAGGTCTGATAGATATTTTATTCTGATGCTCAATATGACTATCTATGGAAGTAGACTATACTCATTCTATAATATCTTTAAGAGGATGATCAGTAAGTATTGTATGAGATGTCAAGTTAGTCAAGTAAGCAAAATTATGACCAAAAGTAATGAATAAATGCATATGGTTGATTTCTCTTCATGTTTTTCATATCAGAATCAATAATTTCCACACTAGTTAGAATGACAGGAGTGAATATTTGAAAAATTAATAAAATTTATGACTAATGGTTAGCCTACCATATCACAACAAATATGTGATAATATATACATACATCTAAAGCAGCAACTTGATTAATAATTAGATCTTGTAATCAAGTCATATAAATACTGTTTTTATTTTCTTACCTCTGCTGCTTGGTTATGAACTGAATCATTTGAATCAGAGCTAAGAGTCCCTGAAGTGGATCCAAGAGGCCTTTTCAGACTGTTGGCTCTTCGGACAATTGTTGCAACAGTACGACAGTACAATGCTTTGGCAAGAGAATCTCTTGTGGCATTACACTGAAAAAAAGGAGTGAATTATTTTTTGCATATGTATCATGAAATGTAAAGAAATTTAGTCTCTTAAAGAGATCTACTTTTACAGAAATAGAAAGTTATGATGTGATTCCACATTATGAATAATGAATATTTTATGTATAAAAATAATTGTTTTAATTCCACTTTTATACATAGTTACAGACAGTAGTATTGCTGGCTAGTATAAAATAAAGAATTGTGCATTTTCAGATGATATTAAACTTTATATTTAGCATGAGTCATTGAAAAATAGTCTTAAAAAGATTAAAATATAGGTACAAATAATTGTTTCCGTTTGGTAAAGTTGTCTTTGGAATAAGATGATGATTTTTGACCTAGTATTAAGAAAGACCTAACACAAAGATCAATTTATTTTAACTATCGAAAAAACGAAGTACTTAAGTTACTTCAAAAAGTCAAAGGTCATTAAATACATCAAATAAAAATCAAAGATACAGCTTACTCCTTTGAATCAATCATTTATTTATGTGAAGAGGAACATTTAAATAATTGAATGTGCTGCATCTTGAATTTTGGTTCAAGAAATCCCAAACATATGAAAACCAACTTTTTGTGAAAAAAGCATGAATGTGACTTACAACATCTGCATCAGAATTTGTCCTGACTAGCTGCCCTCTAACATTCCTAGTCCTCATGGTCAAGCCTTGCATCAGGGAATCAGGGGCAACGCCCAGAAGCGAGGCCACAGAGGCTAGGAGCTCCTCCCCAGATCCCACGCCTCCTGCCCTTCTGACTCCCCTGCCAGTCCTCCTGCCGCCCACCCCCACTCGCCCTTAACCCCCTCCCCCTTCACCTCTCCCGCTTGCTGAGTTCATTATGCCTCAAAGTGCCCGTGTTGGAGGGGGGAG
>WURS02000019.1:196054-214211 GCA_011762765.2 Rhinocypha anisoptera
CGTGACAAAAAAGACGTCTACATGCTCAGCACAAAGCATTCAAATGCTAGCATGATGGACACAGGAAAGAAGAGAAGAAGGAAGGATGGTAGCAAAGAAGGTGTTTCAAAACCAGCTTGTGTGATTGATTATAATCGAGGAATGGGGGGTGTGGACAAACAAGACCAGCAGCTGGCATGCTTCCCCTTGATGAGGAAGTTCATGAAGGGATATAAAAAAATTTTCTTTTATATGTTTGATATTGCACTATTTAATTCTTATACTTTATACTCTAAAGTAAGCAAAGAAAAAACTAAGAAAAGCATAACTAATTTTCGTTTGGATGTTGCAGAGGAAATATTGGCAAAAGTCACTCTACCAAATTACAATGTTCGTGGACGACCTTCACATGGTGACATACCTGTCCGTTTACAAGCAAAAAAATGGGCTCATTTTCCTGAACACATCCCAGCAACAACAAATAAACAGCATCCAACTAAAAGATGCCATGTATGCTTTAGGAATAATACCAGAAGTGAGACAACCTGGCAGTGTAAGCTATGTCAGGTACCTTTACATTTGCCAGAGTGTTTTGAGAAGTATCATACTCTTTCTGATTATTAATTATATATATATATGTGTAAATATATATATTATGCATTTCCAATCTATTACGTAAGAATGTTGTATTAGTTTAAACATGGATATTTTCCAATTTTGAACTTTATGCATAGATTTTTCAATGACATATGTGTAATTTTCTTTTTTGTTGATATTTAATATTATTATTCATATTGTTGTAGTTTATAAGAAAAATGTCTTAATAAATAAAAAAGTATTTAACTATATACTTTACAATATGAATTAATAATCACTTTTTATTTCACTGTTTCACGTTGATTACAAGCTAGAAAATATCATTTCATTACCTACCATTCCATTTAAAAAGTACCACAGAAAAAATAAATAGTGGATAAGAGCA
The DNA here is from genome assembly GCA_011762765.2 of Rhinocypha anisoptera. Taxonomy (NCBI): domain Eukaryota; kingdom Metazoa; phylum Arthropoda; class Insecta; order Odonata; family Chlorocyphidae; genus Rhinocypha; species Rhinocypha anisoptera. The sequence continues at coordinate 197,016 of WURS02000019.1, forward strand.
CGATGTTCAGAAAATAAAATGAAGTGGAAGGGGTTAAGTAAAGTATGTAAATCCTAGACTTGAATAACATGGAGGTTCATATTTTTTATTTTCAAAGTTAATTTTTATATTTTTTGCCACAAATACGAGGGTGGTCTGAAAATTTTCAACCTCAACGTGAAGATGGCAGCACTAAATAAAAGCTAGTGAATTTTGTTGTTCTTCTGTTGACAGTTACTCACCAAAGTTTCAGCTATTTTGGATGTGCAGTTGTTATGTAACAGTCGTTTGAGTGATACGTGTTATGATACAATCGTACAATACAGTGTTATGGGAGTGGAAATATGTTGAGCATAAACTTTATAGATTCAATCATTGAAACTGCTCCCAATAACACAAGAAACCTTGTGACTTAACTATTATGGTCTCTTGTGTTTCCATGTATTTGTGCTGTACTAGCACTAATCATAAGCTTTAGAGCCTCTTTTTCCATTATGTAACACTTTGGTTATATTTCCATTGAAACCTGAAATATTGATTGATGATTATTACGGATTTTTGAACAATGAACTGAGCTACTTTACATTCAAAAACAGTAAAACTCCATATAAAATCACTTTTGGGGAGAAAAGAGTTAAGTACGTAATAAGAACAAGAGTTAAAAGTAAGAGTAGTAATGGGAAGAAGTGGCTAATGAAAGAAAAATATTACCTTTCCTTAAATTCGTATAAGTTTTCCCCTTAAAGAAATGTGATGTGATTATACAGTTGAGTATGAGATTAAAAAATGATGAATGGGTACTATGTGATCATTTCAGAGAGAAACTGCATCATCTTTATCCTCATCTTCATCTTCGTGGGCAAACACTAATGGTGGTCTTCCTGGGATGTGTGTCCCACATCGTTCTGCACGCAATAGACTGATGAGCACAGGTAATGAGCTGGTTTCATTTCTGCGGCTGCAGTTGGCTGAGGCTGTTAGCCTTCATGATGGCATTCATCAAACAAACACAATCCACATCAGGGAAACATTACGATGTGTGATGGCATTTGACAATCAACGGTAAGACATTGATTGCCAGTTTAACTGTTTGATACATGTTAGTAAAGGGTTATGATACATAAATGCAATGATCAAGAGTGTCATTATTCAAGTTTTAACAGTGTGTACATTTAAAAAAATTCTCCTAAGCCCTATTGTTTACATTTAGTAATAAAATGTTGGTATTATCACTAGGTACAAAAGTATATGAGACAATTGTAAGAATATTAAGTGAAAAGATACTAACAGGTGAATTGAAATTTCAGCTGCTGCAAACTTTTCCGGGCCCTAAGGGATGACTATCGGAGGAGAGCTCCTTACCTAGCATATTTAGTTCGATGCAAGCAGGGACTTCTGTCAACACTAGCACATTTGGAAAGGTAATTTATGTGAACGTTTTTATTTTAATGATATATTTTGATCCATGATTGTTTAATATACACAGGAAAGTCAATAAGTAACCCTAATGTGGTCATCAAAATGTTGAAAGAGACTCTATAGTTTGTCTTGAAGGGCACAAGAAACTTGCAGTGTAGTAGACACCACCAAAGTAGTCCGCTCAAGGTCACACTACTCCCACTTCCCCCTTCATCCCACACGGAGCAGCCTTGCCGGAGGTTGTGTGTGGAGGCATGTATCATACAGGATTTTCAATCCACAAGTTTGTCACTTCAATTCATAGAGGACTTATTTCAATATACATATCACTTCAAAAATATTCCATCTCTATCATTACTACAAATTTTTTTATTACACATCACATGATGTGCATCTTTTGAGACCTGACATTTAATTATTTATCTCTTTGGAGAGAATAGTATTTTTTAAATAACTAATGAGCGGGGAATGACCATGTGCAGACTAATTTACTATTGTCTACTATAGCTATTGTCACACGCACACTAGTATCAGCTGAGTAAAACAATCATGGCAGAACCCTTCGAGACATGATCTAAAGAAGAAAAGTTTGGACCGATGTGATTTTTAAGTAGTGGAGGTGAAGAACATCACGCTGATGTGTGATGTTTGTGACTGCCCCCTCTCTCAAGTATTCACACCATCTCTTGATGCAGTGTGAGAAATGCTAAGATGAGCACAATAGCTAGACATCAGGGCAAGACTATCTAGATGTCTTGGACTGAGCAATTAAATCTGTAAAAGAAACCAATCTTATAAGATGGCTTTCAGAGTATTTTCTCAACTTTAAATCATTTGGATACTTAGAATTAAATGACCTCTCTCTTGTTATAAACACCCCTTCCTAAAATACTTCTTTTGTTATGTCCTATGAAGATTATAAATAAAATATAAACATTGGTAATTCAATGGCATTGGAATCAGGTTTGTGGAACTTCCTGATGAAGTGAGAACAAAACTTTTGCAATTCAACAGTGTATTTATTGAAATGACACATTTCTTTGAACATTGTAATTATTATAAATTTAGCACAGAATAAAGTTTTGGTGTCTTTTACCCGTATGTAGACCTAAAGGATTAACCTTTTGCCTGGTTATAAATAGTGGCAAAAGTTAAATAAAAATTAACTGATATAAGTTAAACCAATGGATTTCTCAAGTCTCCATAGGTTTAGTTGATTAAAGGATATTAATCTTATGATCCAGTAAAATTACTGTACAATTTTCCTGAGAAGGAATATAATGGTAATGACTGATAGCACATTTAATACATTTACTTGGTGTGATATTATAAGCAGTTTAAAGGATGAAGTTAAAGTTTATCACAAAAATCATTTTATCATGAAATAACTCTTGGTGGTTGGGTATGCTTTGTAATATTTCTCCACGCCTAATTGGTATGAGTTATGATTATTTTTTTTTCAAATAAAGGCTGCTTGAGCGAACTGGCAAAGAGAAAGTGGCATGCAGCAAGGCACTCATATGGGTGTGTGTTCGATTATTTGTGAAGCGCCATGAGAAAGAAATGACCAGTTTTATTGCCGATTTTGGACAGCCTACAGCTGCAGTGGATGAAAAAGCCGTACTCATTCGAACATTTCTCAGAGAATGGAACTCACAGATGGAAGAGAATCCTACATGGCAGGGTGAGAATGTCTTAATATTTTTTCTATTTTTATAGAAAATGTCATTCATTTATGGATCATTAACTCCAACAAATTTGTAAATGATGAATGGTTCCACTGTTGTTGCATGTTTAAACATATTAAAGAAAAGGGAATATTACTTCATATATAATTAGTAATGTAATTTTAATTGCATACATAATTGAATTGATTGTCCTAACCATAATTTGTTTTTGCTTTAAGAGTAGATTGTATTTTAGTTTTTGGGTGATTATGCAGTGAATTTCTTTGTAAATTGCAATTAGCTACGTGTAAAAATGTTTTACTCCATCTTCAAATGGTTTACTAGTTTTATGTTTCTATTTCATACATGCATGGACAGTTCTCAGCTTGACCATAGATGGGATTACTATCAGTACTTTGTATTTTTAAGTTAGTACACTCAAGCATTCATGTGGTTCTATATATCATTTTGTTGAGTAGTTTGCTCTGTATAATTTTGAAACTTATAAGTACTGATAATTTTTCTTAATCCCTCAGGCACAGCCTTTTAAATATTATTTAAATCCCCGAGGACAGAGGAGAATTAATTTTAATAATAATTTGAAATTATTTTAAATTTAAATTAAACTTATTAAAATAATAATTATCAAAAATATAATGTTATTATATGAGTGAAACCGTAGGACTAGTAGTGACTACGTCAGATGTCCCTTGGAATGTATTCCACTTGACGTAGTATCTTCGTTGGACATCCGTGAGGGGTTAATATGGACAACATTGAGCACAATGTGATTATAATTCTTTGAAGTAAAGGTTTGACACCAATGAAAATTGAAAATGGGCTCCCTAGTTTAAGTTTAGATATATAGATGTTTGTGTGTGTATATTTAAGTGACTATAGGTAATTTTCAGTTTTTCTGACAAATCCTCACAAAGACAGGATAATGGTACTGGAATTTCATTGAACTAAGAGTATTTAACTAAAGAATAATAGGTCAAGAACTAAAATTTATTTTCAGTTCCAGAAGCAATTATTCTTAACTATCTTCGGAGGTTTTCTGAACATACTCATAAGGAGTTACTTAAGTAAAAGTAAACAGTAATATTTTGAGAATTTTGGCAAAAGTTCCCTAATGTGTTGATGTCTTAAATGATAAAGAGGTAAATATTTATAGCTCTCAATGTGCCTTTGTTAATTCTGTGTTCTTAGCTTTTTATCATTGCTTATTTCTTAATGCTGTACATATTTCTATATTTCCACTTAAATGTTTATGTTTCAGTTGACTAGAAATGAAAACTAGACTTATTTTTGTTAATATTAAAATAAAAATTAATTCTTTAATTTTGAAATAAATTCCCTTCTTCTCTGGTGAACAATGAAGATTTTTGCTCTATGAGGACTAATCTATTTGTATATCATTACCGTGAGTTGTATTGAATACACCATATCAACTAAGTAACTGACAAAAATGTGCTTATCTTCCAAAATAAGAAAATGTTATGAAAACTACGTATTTTGTTTTCCACCAAATCTTTTTACATGTTGCTTACTCCTCTCTCTAAGATTTTTTAAGGTAAATTTTTTTTATGCCAATATCTTTTATTAGACCTTGCCTAACAGAACCTACATTTACTATGGTGTAATCAATATGTATAGCTTTCATTTCCTGTTGGCTCATCTTCCAGGTTTGAAAACACCCAAGCTCTCTTCATCTCTCTTGAAACTGACTTCACCACTATTACTTTTTAATTAATACACATAAACAGTGTGAGAAATAATGTGACCGAATGATATTGTATTCAAATAATAATAAAAATTTGTTTGAATCTATTGTAGGGGCCAATGAGGAACAGATTGAACTTGCCAGAATATTCTTGGAAAGGGTGGTCATGGGAAGAGTTTATCTTTATGCACTTTACCCTAATGGAGATGGGGATATATCTCGAGATCAGTAAGTGAACTGTTACTACTTTGTTCATGTATTTTTATCATAAGATTTTAAAGAATTTAATTACTTTTGAATCATCAATTGTAGAGGGTAGTAGACTAAGATTAGCACACTCTTGTATGCACATTCAAGTTTTATTTCCTATTTACAAATCTAGGGTTCTTCATGAACACATGAAGAAACTGTCTAAAGTGATCAAGCCATCCCATAAGGATCTTAGGATTCCCAAGGCAAGTATTCAGTTTCAAAGCAAATGAACTTTCATTTTACATTGTTTCTGTTTTAGGTATAGTTTGTTCTGCTGGTTAAAAAGAAACAAGTCAAATTTTAAATAATTACCTTGAATAGAAAATTTTCTATTAGAATTTTTTCAACATTTTTAAATACAATTTTTTTGATAAGTAATGAAAAGACCAGAAGATAATTTGGTTTTCCTTTAAGACAATTTTAAAATGCACGAGTTTCAAATGGCTGGACCCAGTGTCTATGAAATACTTTTTTTTTTTGGAATGTGTGTCTTGACATAATCTGGCAAAGTAGCTGTGGATAACACAGTTCCAAAGGCTCAAAGAGTTTTGAATTTCTTCCCAGATTGCATGATGTAAGGTCAAGTTTATTTGGATCTGTAACTTGGTGGGGTTCCAAAAATTACATTAATTCATGAAGAATTAGTTATATGTATTGGAGTTTAAATTAGACTTCAGTTTTGATACATTGATATTAGGAAAATTACAAATGAATAAATGCATTAAATGTGAGAGTCAATGGATCTAAAAGATAATGCATGCGTTCATTCCAAACAAACTCAGATTCTCTCATGCAATATAACTAAGAATATTTTTTTATTCTTGCTTTATTTTTGTTAATCAATGCAAAAATTATTATCTTTTCTTTACAATAGGCTTTTTGTCGGGAATGTCCATGGCCTAGTGCACAGGCTGAGATATCTGCATTAGGAAGCTATTGCACCCCGAGAGATAAGGTTGACTGTGTATCTCGCACTTGCCTAGCCCTCCTTACTCTTTTGGCAATGGCGACGGAGAGAAGTGGTACACCAGCTGCAGATGATCTTATTCCTGTTCTAGTATATGTGCTAATCAAGGTGAGGAGTCTGTATAGAGAATATGTAGGTATAGTGAAAAAAATGCATACTTTTAAAATAAAATCTCCTTCTTTCAGAATGATGTGCATACCTAGTTTAGAAACTTGCATTTTTCCTTAAGTGTCCATTTACATTCTTCTAGCTGAAAAAGAAACAATTAAATATATAATAGATTAGTAAATGACTAGTTGAAATGTACATTTCACACGCAAAGCAATTGATTCATTAGCAATTATTGCATCTTACTTGCATAAGGAATTTTTACCCTTTGTTAACCATCCACAGATAGGTTATGTCAAGTCTGCCAAGTACATTTTCATGAAGTTTGTAAGAATTAAGTTTACATTATTTAAAGTCCTTAATTTAACCTGAAGTAATAAGTTTTCATGTTAATGTTGATGTTATATTTTAGTTTCAGAAGGATGATAAAATTATGCATGTTGGTCCTCACTTAAGGGAAGTAAAAAATTTGTTTGCAGAAAGAGCTAACCTAATTTATATGAGAAACTAAGGTATTCAGTTTGACCATGAAAACATACCAAGATGTTAGTGGCTTATAGGAAAGGATTGTATAGTTTAAAATTTACTCTTTCAAGTATGGCATTTACATTATCATTTAACATCAAAATGTATTGATTTCTGTAATTTAATATAATAGTATTTGTATTTTACACTATATATGCAAAATCTGAAAAGCTTTAAGTTTATTACAAACTCAATATGCTTTCCAGGCTTAGTATTAAAAATGTAGCATGGTGATGAACTAATATAATTATTGAAAATACCTGGAAATAATAATTTTTAAGAATGTGATCCAGTTTTTTTAAATTACAGGTATAATTTTTTCAGTTTCTAGTAAATGAGAATCAGATTTAATGGAAATTTGTGTGTTCCACGAAATGCATTGTCTCAGACATAACTTGGTGGAATTTGCTCAGAATATTGAGGCAAAGAATACACTTGGTAACTCTACAGAAAAGGAAACTTTTCATTGGAAAAAAAGAAGCTTTTTCTTTGCATCAATATAAATATTTCACCCTTTAGAATGTCAAGGAATTCAATGATGGATGTGAAGCCAATACCTAAAAAAGTGTGAACACTAGTATTTCATTTCACCAATAATCTCTCATTTCTATCTTTAAACAGCAGCAAATAAAATAACCTTTACAGAACTCATCTAATCTTAAATGATGAAGAATAATAATAAAATGTTTTTATTGGGGAGTGATTGAGATTAAAACTATCCCTTATTCTGCCAACTCCCAAATGATTCACCTTAAACCCTTATAGTGTGCTACGGGTTTCTATCTATCTTTTGGTGCTGGTGTATGCACAAACTGAGCTGATTTATCAACTCTGTGTTTTTATAAAATAATTTTTTCCTTGATTGCATAATAGGAAAAGATTTTAATAAAATATGTTTTATTTATCCTGTGAGAATTTGGAGTGTCAATAAAAATATTAACTTCAGCATTAATATTAACATATATTATATCCTTTTATTTATTACATGAAAATGTACAAATTCTTCAAGAAGAAACCCTGGCATTTTTTTAATGTACCAGGTAATGAAAGCTAACACTAAAAGGGTTAACCGTATGAAAGATAATGATAATTAAAGGCCTTTATTGGGTGGGATTGAGACTAGAACAGTCTGTTCTTCCACCTACTCTCTAAATAATTCACCTCAAAATGAATTTGTAACTACCAGTGCAATGCCATTGTTCATTTAAACAATATTGCATGTTTGTGTTTATTTTTTTCAGGCCAATCCTCCCTCCCTTCTTTCTACTGTTCAGTTTGTTAACAGCTTTTACGGATCCAGTTTGACCGGTGCCGATCACTACTGGTGGGTGCAGTTCTGTTCAGCCATTGAGTTCATCAAGACCATGGATTACAGTGACTGATCACTTCACTTAGGGAACTTGTCTTTGAAAAGCCATCCTTTTAGACATTTTGGAATTGTTCCCCAGCTGATGGGAAGCTTTACAATGCCTGTGTAAATTTGGTATTACAGATATGTTAATAACTGGCGTTGCTGAAAAATTGACTGAATATGGTGTGGCAGCACTAATATTCTCATCACCTTGATTTAAGGTTTTCATGTGTCAGAATCAAGGTGGAGTAGATATTAAGCATTCGTGAATAAGACTGTTAAAGATTGATGAAATGTTATATGCATTTGATATTAATGCCCAAGGGCATGGCTTTACACTGTTAAATACCACTTCTTCCCATCTCACAGCAGTTAATTTTTTTCCTGTACAGAAGACATAGAACTATCAGATAATTTATTTCTGTAGGTAGTATTTCTTCTTCTTTGACAAAAAGAAAAGAGGAATGCTATTCCATAATTTTTCTTGTTGGGGTTGAATCTTCACGAAGAAATTCCTGAAATTTAAGTAGTTTGCCTGTAATTATTCTTATATCTTAATATGTCTGAACCTCGCAGGTTGCTCCTCATTACTCTCATCAGGGTGTGACTATTCATACGTAACACAAGGTTAAGTAGGGCGATACCCCCTTCATTCTGTATAAGTTGGCTCCTATGTGCTGAACCTTTTGACTGTATGTTATTTAATGCACCCATTGACTTGAAGAATTTCACCATGAGTATTAAATATCCCCCTTGAATCAAACACAAAACTTACTCTTCTAATTAATCTAGTTATGATTCATAAAGAACCCTTTTCTTTTTTGAAGATAAATTGGAAAGGTTCCTTTTTTTTAAAATATGTATTGAAAGCTGTGGAATTTTTATCACTAAATTTATGTTGTCATTTTCAGAGGTTCAGCATTGAGATCAAACATTGAAACTCTGCCGTAAATATATGGTACCATTATACCCACAGAAATTAATATCTAAAGTACTTAGATCAAGTTCAAAGGAGTATTTTACGCGCACAGACTGGAATGTAATCCAGTTGTTACCAAGACAACTCATTTGTTTTGGTTGTGGAATATTAATTCCATTATTGTGGCTTTATCGTATAGTGATTCAGTGTATCTGTATTTTTTCCTTTCCCTTGAAGTGGTAATCATTATTTTTGACATTCTTGTGATTTATTATTGTAATTTCTCCGATGCTTCCCCACTGCTTGCATATAATCTGAGTAATTTGACACTAGTGAGAGTATGATTTTTTTTACTCTTGTTGATGTCATTTAGATTTTTAGGCATAGCCTTTATAATAAGGGGTGACAATTTACCAATTTTGATCAATTGCTCAACACATATTTTTATTATTGCCATTGTGCCAAGCATCCATGAATGACATATTTAGAATGCAGGCTATATATATAGTCTAAAGAATATTAATGGAGCTTTGGTTGGTAACTGTTTTCAGATTTTATCAAATTATATGAATTTGGTTATTAGAAATCATGATATCAAATGTATTTACTAATGGCAATATTTGAGACATAATTTTGTCCAATTATGTAGAAAGTTTGGTTGGTGGGTAGGTGGCATACTTGATGCTGAGCTTTTGTTTACTCATTGCTATTTACACTTAGTTGGTGTATCTAGTTATCCTATTGATCGTAACTGTATGCAGTTCTGTCAGTGGACAAAATTGCATCAGAAATTATTTATATGTAAAGTATATTGAGGTAATTTGTCAGTTTTTGTTATCAATGCAAACTTCTAATGTATACAGAGTACGAGCTGAGAGTTTGGGAACAGTGGGGATTCTTTGTGCAATTATTGTCTTTTTGCCTGGTGTATGAATCTATCATGAATACTCAATTTTTCTATGAATTATACAGTATTTCTTGCCCACAAGTGGGTCCAACAAAAGTGCAACAAACTCAGACTATTCAAAATGCAAGAGATGATACATATTTTTTTGTTCTAATATTAAAATATATTCAATGCACGTACAAAATTTTAGCTACACTTCTAGAGAAGGAGGGCCTATGAAGTGAGACTTCAAATTTATTGACTGATGCTCCAAACATTGTTGGAAATGATTTTGGATTTGGTACTGGGTCTTGTCTAGTGCATTTGACTGAATGAAACAAGAATACTTATTTTGTATACTATAAATTTCAAACTGGGTTTGAGGTTATGGTCAGGTGCATGTGTGTATATATAAATATATTTCATATTAACTCACAAGCATTTTACCACAAAGACTTATGATTTATTCCTAATTTGACATTGTTTACTGCTTTACCTAACATTGGATATATTGAGTTTGGTCCCTCATCAAGCTTATGTAGACATCATATGAACTGTATCTTATGGATAAAAAAATGCTAGACTTTTTGTGATTTTTTTCCACATTCCTTTTTATGATGAAAAGTCTGTGATGATAAATTGAGAGCTATCTTATTCAGTAAATGGAAATATATATTCTAATGCATTAGAGGTTTCACTACATTTCCTTTAATTGGCTTACCTAGGTCAGATAGCACATTATTCAGGTTCAAATTAAATTATATTCTGTATTTCGTTATTATATATATAGATCTATCATGTTTGGAGTAATGGTTTTAAAATTATTTTTGTGAGATTACTACAAATGAGTACAAAGAAAAACTTCTACTGTATTTCTTTAGTGTCACTATGTTCTTGTTACTTTTTACCTATGTTTTCAGTGATGTTTAGCTTAATTGAAGTTTTTTCCTTTATATTGTGTACATAGTATACATATAAAATGCAGCTATTTAACTAATAACTTTTGAATGTTTTATTAATTCCTACCACAATTGTTTCTTCTGGGTAGGAGAACTGGGATCATTGCTAGCATGGAAAGTCTTCGACAGTGAAAAACTCATAAGTTATCAATTTTCATTTCATGAAGAAGGATAAACAGCCATTTGATTTGGTAGCACATATTTCTTATTGTAAAGTTATTAATACTTCCAAAAGCCTGTGATCCACATTGCCACTGTTGGACAAGGGCATTTATTTCTAACTATTGGCAAGAGTCATAAGAAGATTATGTAAAAGGTTAGTCCACTCTACTTTCAGTTGTTGAAACAATATATAATTACTTTTTATGGAATTGTATTTTTCATATCTTAATCCATTTTTTTCCCTTGACGTCATAATATTTTTCAGTAAGATGTAACTTCACTTATGTTATTAATTTCTTCACCCATTGCAAGTTCTTATAACATAACAAAGTTTGAGAATTATATTTAACCAACAGCTTGGGAAGACTTCAGGGATGAAAGGAACTGATTAGTTTTTAAGGTGCCTCTTTGCTCCATCTGCTGATCATTAACTAATGAAGTTAACATTTTTTGTGCCATCATCAAAATCACTTTTATGTTCCAAAGTTAAATGGTTGTGACTCCCTTGGCCGAACCTTGTTGCCTGTGAAAATACTGTTGCAGGTAGATATCAGCCACATTTTCCAACCAAAACGCTTTATTAACATTGGTTTTTTATATAGCATTAAATAAATGAGTTATTTTGTTGTTAGTTCAATCCTTATAAATTGTCACAATGGAATACGTTACAACAGTGCTGTAGCACTAGTGTCATCAAACTTCTGCTATCTTTACAAGTTGTCAAATGTGAATGTAAGACTAATTATAATGGGGATCCTATACTGTGATAATTAAAACTGAATTCAGTGAAACATTTACCGTTAATTCTCTGAGATGATTATCATGTATTACAAAACGAATGTCACTAAAGTAATTTATGATAAAATGTTTATGATAGCACAACTATTTAAATGTATAACTGAGATTTGAATGACCTTAATGTTCCACTTACTGGGATGTCATAAGATAAAAATAGAAGTTCTTCATGTTGCAATATACATCTCCATTGTATGATGTAAAATAATATTTGGCATTGTGTATGATGGTTGATAATTGAGGAGCACTGGGGGCATATGGTAATAGTTATTGCATCACATAAATTGAACATTACTTAAATGAATGATACTATGAAGGCTTTAAAGCAGTGAATATAAAAGAAACTACAAGTACACAGAGTGACAATAAACAGAAGTCTCACTTTAAATTATTAATTTTACTAAAACATTTTTCATTATACTATACGTTTTCATTAAGTTATTGACATTTATTTAGTTGTTTTTTAACAATAAATACAAATGTTGATTGTATGAGAGTGAAAAATAATGGTTAAATTTTGGTTGAAAATTAATCCAAGGCAATCACTTATAGTGTATACTCATTCTTCTAGAGATGCCATGTGATGGTCCATTAATTAAACTAGAAAGGGTATACATTTACTTATACTAACCACAGTATAATAAAATCCTTAAGTACATATTTTGCATAAAAATATCTTGCAGGAAGTCATTTGATTTATTAAAAATCTGCAAATTTTTATTACAGGAAGATGTTACACATTTAGTGATTAAATAGGCATAATCTTAGTTGTAGCTTTGATTTTTAGATAAACCAAACATACTCACTTTAATTTGCTTTCTCTTATTCTTTTATTTATTTGTCTTGATTTTAACCTTCGACTCTATTGAAGAGTGTTTTAGACATAAAATGAATGAAATATTGATTGCCTGATATATAATTCCTATGACATGTACAGACACTTTCCCGTTATGGCAAATTGCAGGCACATGTCTTCCTGTTTCCACAAAAAGCTTCTTTGATGGGTAAAGCCACTCATGAGCATCTACTAAAAATACTGCACCATCTTTTGATTCCCTTCCTTCAGTGAGATATAATCAGCACAGATCACAATTTTTATCTTTTAGGTCAATTTCTACTATGTATATACTAACTTACATATAACATTGAACAAAGTCTCTTATTATTATATACGGTATCAGGCTTCACTTCGTGGAAGTTATATATATCCATGTTAGGAATAAATAAACTTTGTATTTTTCCACAGATTTACTAAATCTGTGGAAAAATACAAAGCTTATTTATTCCTAACATGAAAGTCTCTTATCCTTAATCTTTAGGTTGTGAAACAATAAGCTTCTAGCAGGTGATTCATAGCTGTGCATGATATCTGTGCTGGTCCCCAGTTGGCTGGTTGAACTGAATCTTTTTCAAAGAAAGCCTTTAGCTTTGTTAAAAACTCACAGTTATCATCCATACAGTTACAATCAACTTTATTGGAGGCCATGTCAATTATGACTTTGTGACAATTATGTCAATTGATGTCTTGAAGACCTGTACAAATTTCCTACGATTTGAACCACAGTTTTGACCTAAAAGGTAGTTTAAAATTTTTCCAATGGATCTTGATTTAAATTTTTTGCATTTAAAAGCCAAAAATCTTTTTCATGTGAAATCATCCAAAGCATACATATGTATATGTCAGTGGATTTAATAGAAGCCAACCAAACAACTAGATTCGGTGTGATCTTCGAACCTTTATTACTCGCCCTTGTCCTCAAATGCTCCAGAATTTAATTTTATTGAAAGCCTCTTTCTCAATTAAAGTTTTCGCTCTCATCAGAAATTGTATGCTGTAGGGAATTTTTGTGTCACTTGAGTGGTCTCCATCCAAACTCAAAAAGCTTATCTACCTTCAGGCATAGAAGCGACATGGCCAAGGCATCGGTACCTAAAATGTGAATAGCAGCACCATGTTAGTGATGCTTGAAAGCATGAGTTCGTCATGGAGAATAAAAAAGGTAATTGACTTACTCTTTTGGATTAGGTACCCAATTGCAGCACCCGCATGCCTACTAAATGATGTGATGCCAGGCTAACGTTCATCTTCTTCCTCCCTTGGAGAGAAGCAAGTACTTCCGTCAAGTTGATAAGTGGCGAATACAGAATTAGTGACAAGGCTTATTGAAATTACATTCTAAGATAAAAGAAAATATTTACAGCTCTAAGAGGTACTGGATGTTACTCCGTCATAAAGTGTGTTCCCACCGAGCTATTAATGGAAGTTTGCCCTCCAACAGGAACAGGTACTTCAAAATTATAGTTAAGAAAATGAGGAGGATCGAAAATGTAAAGATCAAAAAGAAAGGAAGTATTCCCGTAAACTCCTCTCATAAGTACAAGAGCCTTTAACTTGTTCCTCCCCATGTCACAGACAGTGATAACATTCCACTCTTTAAATCACCTTTTGGAATTGTAAATAAAAGCGACTGTTTCACTTCTCTAAGAGCTCTGAAAACGGCTGGAATGCTCCTAGCATTAATTTGTATATTTTAATGGAGTCTAGTGTGCTAACTTCAGGTTCAGAAGCTTACCTCATCAATCTGCCTCAAAAGTGCATAACTTCACAAAACTATGGGGCCACATAGACGACCTCCATTTTATTTTGTTTATAATATTGAACATAGCTACTGCATAAATACTTTTTAAAAGATAAAGCTACAACCAATAATCTGATGTATAGACAAAAGCAAAATATTGTTTTCTTCTTCAGTTATATATAAGATTCTTTAAATTGCTATGTAAATAATTAACCAATAATATGTAATAATAATACTATGTAAATATATGCAATTGAGTAATATTTAACAAAAAAGAAAAGCTATTTTAAACAAAACGCAGCTACATTTTTTTAAATTTTTGTGTTCACATTAACAACCTTTTTCTTTAAAGATAATTGTTTTAAAATAAATAGTTGATAATGTGGCCCATGTACTCGTAGTTGATGAATAGCAACATAGGAATACCCCCAGTTTAAGAATACCCTCAATTATAACTTTATGGGAATACCCGCGGCCATTGTTGAGCGGAGGTAATGTAACGGAAATGAAAATCACTGGGTGAACTCCACAAATAATTTTTAATGCGACGACCTAGGTTTCGACGCGTTGTCATCACCTGATGATGACACAACGTGTCGAAAACTAGGTCGTCACATTAAAAATTATTCGTGGAGTTCACCCAATCCAGTGATTTTCATTTCCGTATTGGATAACTTCCACCATATCACGCCAGAAAATATTAAGGAAGTAATGTTGTTGCGTGAAAAATTTATTTTAAACAATTATGTTACTTAATAATTGCAAACAAATATATACAATAAAAAAATTATCTTAAATGGGTACAAAAATAACATTGTAAAATGTTATTTTTGTAACGTAACATTGGAAAACGAAAATGGCATGTGAAATATATTTACATTGTTAAATTTAATTAACAATTTCTCAAAAACCATCCGACGGATCCCGAACAAACTCGAGTCCAAGGTAGAGGACGAAACCTCTAAGGATTCAGAGTTCTTGGACATGATTATCGAACGTGGACATCGCCCGAGGATTCGGGAGACGGACCATGGAAATTTTACTGATTTAAAAATATTATCTCGGTCTCATTGTTCAACTCCACGCGTAGTGACTCACGAATCGTAAATTTTAAACAATTTCCCTTCGTCAGATCATCGTTCAAAAACCTTCACTTGGACCATACGTTTTTCCAGCCCATCACAAAGTTCCTGTCGCCTCCAAACTGGACAATTTTTAATGGCAAAGAAATGTCAGCAAGCTCACCATATTCATGGAATACATTGCATCTCCAGTTATCGACAAAAAGAAGTTTTAACAATTCCGGCCATCAATATCTAGATCTTCCACGATCGGTTAAAATCCATTTATATATATATGTAAATCTCGAACAAACCCCGAGTAATTTTTCTTTTATCTTAAAATTTGTGGTATTTTTGCATTTAAGGTTGTGTTGACGTATATCGTTATCCTTAAAGAAAATCCAATATTACAAACGTAATACCCATGATCGAGGCGTGGTTCGAATCCGTTAACCATGGGTTCCAGCGTGGTGCTAACCACGGCCGTCTCAAGTAGAGTATCTTGCTGTTATTAAACTTATTTTTAAAAGAAGATGCGACTAAAGTGAAAGTAATTTAAAATTCATAAAACTTTATGAGAATATTCTCTTTCGTTTTCAATGATTTAAGCTGGGTTGTATGCATTAAAGCGTGGCCGTAAAAGTCTTGAAGATGATCCACCAGAAGTACGCCAAATAAGTGCAGCAAACTATCAGAAATTATTGAACAGCGCATGAAATTGGAATTTCTTAGACTATACGCAAGGTTATTCTCTCACCTGCTCACAGCGGATTCAAAACGAATTCGCATGAAAAATTTCGGCGCTTCAGTTTTTATTATGGAGAATGAAACTGATTTTTTTTTCTATTTATAAATATGGCTGAGTGTTAAATTCACCATTAAACTGAAACAGTCGACGGAAGCCTTCCGATTGGCGCCGTGAAAATGGAACCCTCCGATGCGTCGGTTCAAAAGCTGTTTGCAGAGGAGAAAAATCATTTTCCCTCCGAACAATATGCACGAATCCACAAGTGTTCTGGCAGTAGGAAAATCTAGAGATCCTTACTGTCAATTCTAGGAAAGTCCACCTAAGTAGGAAATGTTTATTTTCTGAAAATTCAAGTAAAATTTGAATTATGTAATGTAAATATGTAATTAAGGATCTAACCACCAAACATTTTAAGTGGGTTTTGCATAATCTTTTGGAAATCTCAATATATTAGTACTTTGCAACATTAAATAGAAGTCGGTCGCAAAAAACTACTCTCATGACTGCTTTGAATTTTAGGTGGCGCTACCGTGCTACCATCTTCTTTAGAGGCTAAAATGGCTCTTCTAACCTCTGTCGCGTTGTAGCATCACCGGAAATTTATAGTAATTGTGTTGTATTTGTGTGTCTTTAAAAATTAATTCTGATAATCAAGGGCCAATTGTTCATATTTGAGACTTTCGTCTGTTATTCCTTTAAAAGCCAAAAAATCTCTAGACTGTGGTCTAAATAAAACTCATTTGAAAAATCGCATTTGGTTCCCTTTTTATTAATGCGGCTGTGATTTTATAACTATGATACGTAGATTTTATAACGAAAGACGTCTTACACGTTTCCAAACATTCTCGTGAACCCGAAACTCAATGGGTCCACACGAAGCCACCAGTTTGCCTTTATCATCTTTCAAATTCCCGCCGCTCCGCCGTCGAGTTGAGGTAGCCTTCGCTCCCCTCTTCCTCCTTTCGCCAGTCAACCTACCTCCACGTCCCTCATGTACGCCTGATACAGAAACTTTTAGTCGCGGTGCTTGGCGGCGTTGGCTCCCGCGGCGACGCGTGCGATAGGTGCCGGTCGAGAAGGGTGAGAGCCCTGGGCG
>WURS02000019.1:215676-232008 GCA_011762765.2 Rhinocypha anisoptera
AATGACAGACGAGCACTGATTCCAAGATAAGTTGTTGAGTCATTCCCCAGGAAAGTCTGTGGCATACAACCACAAAGGATCTCGTAAAGCCTTCCTTACAATGTGGATTCGCTAGTTATGACAATATAATGCATGTTCATATCCTGCGAGTTAATCAACCCGAACGTCAACCACGGCAAAATCTACTTGCTATAGAGATAGTGCAGATGTGATCACTCGTAATAACCGGCGGAACTCCCTATGTTTTAACACGTGGACCAACCAACGCAAAACTATCACTTGCTATAGCGACACTCTCATTATAAGCCATACTCTCTATAGCAGACTTCTACTGTATTTTACCTAATGATGTTCACTAAGTGAATGAAACTGGTCTTAATAAATCAATATTATTTTGTGGAAATAATTGGTATTGATTACAATGACATAAGAGTAATATTCCAACTCTACCAGAATCAAGTCATGGCAATGAAACTTAAAAATGGAAGAATATGAGAAGATAAAATAAATGAGTCAGACAAGGATGTAACCTCTCACCAGGGTTGTACCTAAAATATATTAAATAAAACATACCTAAAAGAAGCAATAAAGGAAATAGTAGAGAAGGGCATCGGAGGTATCATAGTCAATGGAGAAGAAATTAACATGCTGATTTCGCAGAAGACATAGCAGAGAAAAGTGAAGACATACAGGCTACCTTGAACACAATGGAATGAGTATAACATGAGAATAAATAGAAGGAAGATTAAATTACTAGTAAGTGGAAGAGAGAAGCTGAGAGCAGATGTCGAGCTACAAGGAGACAAGTTGGAGCAAGTGAAATCCTTCAACTACCTGGGAAGCAGGATTACATGGGATGGGAGAAGTTCTATGGATATCAAGAGTAAATTAGCTCAGGCTAAGAAGGCATTTATGTCAAAGAGGCAACTACTATAATCAAGGAAGGTATCACTCCAAACAAGGAAGTAATATGTGAAAACATTTGTATGGAAAGTAGCACTGTATGGATCAGAGACATGGACCATTGGAAAAACAGTGAAAAAGAATAGAAGCCTTTGATACCTGATGCTGAAGAAGAATCCTGGAAATCAAGTGGATGGACAGAGTTGTGCCATGCGATGAGGAAGTGTACAGAAGAGTGGGGGAAGCTAAGTCAATGTGTAGTACTATAAGGAAAAGAAGAATAAAGTGAATAGGATACACCCTGAGGCATAATGCTTTGGTGAAGAATAAAATAGAAGGAAAAATGGAGGGGAAGGCCCCATGAAGAGGGGCAGGGGACATATATAGGGTAAATTACTGAGACATTAGAAAAAGACCTATCGAGGGGTATGAGGGCTAGCACTGGATAGGAAAGGATGGAGAGCTGCAGTCAATCAACCTTCGGATTGATGTACCGTTGATGATGATTTTGTGGAATTATCAAAAGTTTTATTTACCCTGTGGAAACATCTTGATTATGTTCTATATTCCATTCAATCAATATATTTTATAAATATAGTATGAATACCATTTTATAGATACCATTGCAGCTAATTAGTGAATTACAAAAACATGTAGAGGTTAACACAAACCTCTCACAAAACAGATGTACATGATTTAGTTGAAAAGGAAGTTAAATATATCATTACTTATAATCCAGAATGTGAATTATAGTTATGTGAAATTCTGTGTTAATCTTTCCCCTGAATTAATTCTTTGTTCTTCCTTCAGCTATTCATGTGTTTACATAAGGATAAGACTATGAATAACACCGATTTTAAAATACAATTGACTGTACACTTACCTTGCAATTTCTCGCACAAGATTAGTAACTTCATTCTCAGGAAGAAATAATGGCTCACAGAAAGATGGTAGTGTAATGCCTGAGTTCTTTTCCAAACTGCATAACCGACTGTGAGTGTACTGTAATTTTATGCCAGTGTCTCCATCAACCTATATTTAGAGATTTAAAAAGTCTTCCTTAATTTTTCTTATGATAATATTCTCATGACGTGAGTGCGGCAGGTGCATGCTCATTAGATTCCACAATCCTAAGTGCAAGGAAATAAAAAATCATTATCACTTTCTTAGAAAAAACACTACATGTCTAAAATTCAATGTCCTAGTATAGGATCTAAAATAAAAAATGCTTAAATAGTTTCCTATTCCAACTTTAGTGATTGAGTCTTGCACCTGCCTATTCAGAGGCATGGGGCTTCAAGGTTTCTGCAGCTTAAAATTCCTGTTTCATGAGATAAAAAAATGGATTAGACTTTGAAAACAATGAAAACATTTTCCTATTTTTGAAAAGAGTAAACATGAGAAAAATAATGCAACATCAGTCAGCATATAAATATTGTATGCAGCCAAGATAATTAAATTTGCTACACTTATTATTATTTCCTACACACTTAAATTTGAAATTAGCAGAAATTCCTCTTGTTAAAGCCTGTACGTAGGGCAAAGTTACTGTGTCACCTAAATTAAGTGTGTGTGAATCATAACATTTTTCCAGTTCAGTCAGGGAATAAACAAATAATCAGAAGATCTCACAATGGGGTTCCCCCTTATCACTCCTACTGGCTATTTATATGGATAATTTTGAACAGTGAGTGTTCTCATGAATTGTGAATTGAAAGAAATAAACTTTGTATTACAAAGAGATGCCTGAAACTAGTGAGTTTATTGAGATATTTTATGTGTGGACAGGTTCTCTCGGACAGTGAATATGTTTGTATCATGGTTGAACTCTTTAGGTGTGCACATCAAGGTCTCTAGTGAAGTGGAAGTTGACAAAACTCTAAATTATCTAACCATCAAAAAATGAAATTAGACATTTGAGTTTGCCATCTTATGGAAAAAATGTTACATGGAACAAAGTCATACACCACATGTTAGGATACCATTTTTCACAAAAAATAAGTTCCATTTTTCATTCCATATTACACAGGCTAAGAATAATCCTCATGTCAAACTCTAACAGAAAAAAAAGAACTAAACACACTAAACTAAACTAGAAGTAGAATCACAAGAACTAAACAAATAGCATTCAATAATGGCTATGACGATAATTTAATTGATAATATCATCGAATAAGGTATAGGTTTACTAATGGGATCCTCCACTCTGCTCTTCTGCCAGCTACTCTCTTTTTGTGCTCTTATTTTCCTCCTACTTTGATATCATGTTTGACAGTGAGACTTAAAACACGTGCAGTTGGATGAGGAAGCTAAGAAGCAAAGTGAAGTAATATGGCATATACTAAACCCAAAGGCATGTGCAAGAGGAAAGTTGATATATGTGAAATTTCGCTGATGGTACCATTTTCACTGTAGGAACTGTTGACATCTATCAGATTGAAAGCAAAAGAAAAAAGGTATTACAGTTTCCCCATAAGGGTTAGCCCTCCATATTATTCTATGACAATATGTATCGCAAAAAAATAAATCACCTTGCTATCTCCTCCATTTATAGCCAAAGAATTACTGTTAAAGGTTTCAGATTGGTGCAGAATCCTATTCTTGGATAATATTTTGTCCACCGTTAGCAAATTATTTCCCAAGGAAAAAATGAAAGCACCTTTTCATAATTGCAATTGCTTGGGTATTCTACTAGGGAGTAAAAAGGACCGGACAAAGCAATAAAACAAAGCGGTGTGTACAAACTCAAATGCCAAGATTGCCATTCATGTTATATAGGATGTAACTTTCAAATTAGGACCAGAGAGAACCATTCATGCTTCCTTCTACTTGAAACTTCCTATACCCCCAAAGCTTTATTTATTAAAAATAATGATAATGTTTCCATTTGCTCTGCTTACATTCTTTCTGGCAATAAGCTTGTTTCCACTTTATTCTTCTAGTGCCCATCTGTTTCCTACAGGCACCATCCCAATCTAAGTGATATTTTTAAGAAAACCTGACCTCTTCTTCTCAAATCCTCCTCACTGTTAAAACCCATCCCATGAACTTCAACCATCCAAGATGCAAAGCTTGCCTAATCTTCACTGAGCCACCCATGCACCTACTTCATCTTCTCCACTCACTCCATATATTTTCATCATTGGCAATACCTCCAGTGCAATTTCTGTCCAGCCCTTTATGTCAGTGATTGAACTTAACTCCTAAACATTAGAATCAATAATCATTGTACTAATACAGTTGATTTTATCAGAACATTTACCAATTTTTCTTGGAACAGAGCACAATGCCACTTCTGGTCAGTTGTAAGCAATTGAAGCACATATCTTGTGGATAAGTTTCTCCTATTCAAATGTTAACGTAAAATATGGCACCACACCACATTGATGAAATTTTCCTTAGTTGGCCACATGATATCATTTCCTGGATTATTTTATTTCCTTCCTTCTTTTGTATCTATCACTTCTTCAATTACCACTATAAATTTAAATTCTTGTATACAAGCATATAACTCTGCAATCATAATTTTATTACCTTAGTATGCCTTACCTTATACCCAACAACAAATAACAGTACCAAACAAATAGAGGTTGTCGCTTGTATGTATTTCCATAGAATAACAGAAAACATGACCAGTTTCTGCAATAATTGTCATCATCTAGTGATGATGACAATTATCATTGAAACCAGTAATGCTTTCTGTTATTCTGTGGGCATAAATACAAACAATGACCTCTATCTGTTTCATTATGTAAAACCACTGAGTGACAGATTCCACAGTGAATTTTAAACAACAGTACATCTTTCACCCTTACTTTACCAAATGTTCTATATTCTATTCCCTCTCCATCCATTTGCTGTAACCCTAACTTCCTAAATTATTTCCTGAAAAAACCTACAAATCTCTCTCCTCTGAAATAGTTATCCCACTACTCTTATTGAATATAAATTCCTCAAAACTGCTATAACCATAAAGTTGCACCTAGGAAAAATTCGTCCATTTAAGGGAAAATTACAATGGGTGAAGGTCTCATGCATCATTGCATAATATTCTTTAAAAGTGGGAGAACAAAAGTCTGTGATGAGGAAAGTAGTGGCCTTGCATTTGATCATGATGGTTAACTCAGGGGCGGATCTTTCAGCAATTATGATTCCTAATTTACACTCTACTTTTTAAAATTTTCTCTAATATATAGCTGCGCACCTTGGTACATAGCTTACATTAACATAACAGCGATGGGAGTCACAACATAATGGTTTGCTTAGACACATTAAAGTCCTTGAACCAAGCATATCTTCATTCTACTCACAAAACCTTTTTACCAAGTTTAATGTTTTAGTCAATATTTACCCCACAGTAGAATTTATTTTTCTCAAATAAATAGTCCGCGTCAAACTACCAAATTCTATATATTTATGGAATAACAACTTACTTGGAGAATGTGGCTCCATTCAAAGGTATAATCCTTTTGGCGTCTCTGCTTGAGATCATTAACAATTACTGCGGATGTTCCCAGTATGTCTGCAGTAATATCAATCATGTCTACTGGAACCTTAGTATCTTTTAGGATATAAGAAGAAGAATTAGCAAATGTAATAAATGCAAATAGAATTATCAGCTCTTTTGCATCTGGAGACAGAAAAATATTACAATATGATCAATATCAGAGATCAGGTTAAAATATGCAGAGTTAAGTGTAAATGTATAAACATTATACTACATATTGATCACAATAACTAAGCAAGGATTTATGTTTAATTAAATTATCAAAACAAGGTAAGAATTATGTTGGCTTTTGTGTTTTGCACAAAAAATTCTTGAATATTTTGTTTTAACTGTAGGTGTTACTTAGATTTTACTGACACTGTATTTGAATAAACTGAATTAAACATGTTATCATAGTAGTGATTTTTTCCCTATTTCTCTCAGTTTAATTATTGTGTTACAGTTTTCTTTGTTATATTCCATGATTTTATGATTGATTTCAATAAGTGGTGAATTTATGTTGTCTGAACCTTGGTAAAACTTTCTACGAAACTTAGAAAATTTTTAAGCCTAAAATCAAGCCTACAATAGAGTAAATTTGAGT
This sequence comes from Rhinocypha anisoptera, assembly GCA_011762765.2. NCBI lineage: Eukaryota > Metazoa > Arthropoda > Insecta > Odonata > Chlorocyphidae > Rhinocypha > Rhinocypha anisoptera. The sequence goes on from WURS02000019.1 coordinate 221,669, forward strand.
CAAAATCGGTGTTAAAAGTGATTGAAATGACTCAAAAGTTATTTGATTAGTAATTATCATCAATTGTGAAAGATTCCAAAATAAATATGAAAAGTAAATTGCATTGCTTCCTCAGTAGAAATACAGATAAGTGAAACATTATGAGGAAGAAGACAATCTTCAGGGAAAACAAACAAAATTTTGATCTCAACACCTTTAAAGTATTTTACAGGCTAAGAGGATGAAGTTATCATCATGAGTGCCTTGAGGAATATAGATATGAACTAGAAGAGGGGCAACTTACTGGAAACCTATACATGTTTCAGAGAATGCAAATAAGGGGAGTAGATATAGATTAAGAGTAGGTCATGGTGCATAGAGTAATAAGATAGGAGTGTCTGTTATCAACCCTCCTAAATGTTTATACTAAGGCAATGATAGGAAAGGCATAAGAAGAAATGGAGGCAGAATTGCAAGTTGGTGGAGAAACTATATAAATATAGCTCTACAGCATTGTCTACCTTCTAAAATGCAAATTGTGTCCTGCCTCCTGTGTTGGCCAATGCACCACACCTCTTGTCTCCGAATCAACAACCACAGGACCTCCTGCAAGCCTATTTCAATATCAGCTTCCCTCCCAGTCCTCAAGCATGCCTCCCTCCAAAATCTTGATTTTCATAACTGCTACAATGTAACTCATTGATTTTTGCTTTCCGCTCAGCTCAGCCCCCTGCTCCTCGTGTTTTGTGGTGGAAACAGGTAGGGGAGTCCTTGGTTTAAACAGCATAAATACTCATTCAAAAATGTGGACAGCAATTCCCTACTTACCAATCAATTCCAATGCAATTAATTCTCTACTTGACAATCATCTCCTGGAAAGTGCCCATGGGAGTGATTTTCAACCCGAAATTTCACATTAGCAAAGGGCCTAAAATTAGATGCTTTGGAATAGATATGATATAATTATATTATAATAAATTATATAATTGTCAAAAGTATAAAATGTTAAAATATGTTTGCATCCTCCCAGGCCCAAAGTACTTCTACAATTTTTCCCTGACTCCAAAGGGTCACTGTTCTCACTTTTCTCTTTCCACTATTTCCTGTTCCCTGCATCGACCACACACTCAGTCCTTTCCCCCTCAAGTCCTCGATTACACAATCTTTCCAACTTTTCTTTGGTTTTCCTCTGTGTCTTGTGGACCCCACCTGAAGATCCAGCATCTTCCTCAACACATGGCTCTCCTCTCTCCTCGTCACTTGTCCATGTACCACTGATGGCGTCTTTCCTGAGCCTTCTTAGATGCCTCCGTCACCATCCAGCCATCCCACGAATTTTTCCATCCCTAACCCTGTCCTTTCTTGTCTTTTCCACTGTCCATCTCAGCATTCTCATCTCTGCCACATCCAGTTTCATCTCCAGTGCCTTCTTCAAAGCCCATGTCCCAGTGCTGTAAATCATTGTAGGTCTCACTACTGCCTTGAAAACCTTCCCCTTTGTCCTTTTCTTTATACTTTTGACACACAACACTCCAGACACTCTTTTCCAATTATCAAACCCACTTGAATTTTGTGGTTTTTTCCCTTTCCAGTCCTCCACTTTCTGTGATATAGGAGCCAAGGTACCTGAACTTCTTCACTCTCTACAACCTTTTACCCTGAACTCCATCTCCCCTGCTCTTCTCCACCAATCCACAGATATTCTGTCTTCTTTCTACTAATATTGAGCCCTCCTTCCTCCATTGTCTCTCTCCATTTTTCCAGTGCCACTTCTGGTTTTTCTATGCCATTTTCCTCTAAAACAATACCATCTGCAAAACTACCAGACACAAGTTCTTAACTTGGAGCATGCTCCCTCATACATATCCATCACCAGTCTTAACATACTCATCCTCCCAATGTACTTAATATTGTTAATTTCTTGATGTGTCCTATAGTTGTTATGCAAATTTCTGGACAAATAAACATTAATATGTATTATTAATTCACACCCTACCACTATGTCCTTCCAATCCCACACCCCCCCTTAACATTTTTATCTCTCTGCCCCATCCCCCTCCTTACATTTACTGCCCTACATAACCCCAGCGGATTCTTAATTAAGGGTTGCTGATAATTTTTGCAATCATAACCCCACTCCAAACACTATTCCCTGTTAGACTTAGGCCTCTATCCCTAAGGCCCCTACTGTTTTTTCAGTTCCTTTGGCTATATATATGTAAGCGAACAGCTTTGGAAAACACCTTCACTTCCACTCATTTCTGAAATTAGCCATGAAATTACTCTGATAGGTCATTAAAAGGGAATGATGTGAGCAAGCTTACAGGAAGAGAAAAATTTATTGGATAGATATTAAAGACATAGAAGACTATAGTGAAGGGAGAGAATGGGCATTTCAGATACAACAATGCACAGTAGCAAGTGTGCAAAGTCGAAGAGAGATTTATGTTAAGGTGAAGGCTAGGGAAATACTAATCTGGAGTTTATCAAAAACCTATGTTGACTGGTAGATCACCCCCTTCACCATCATAACCACCATGTTGAAGACATTTCAATTGCTGTATGATACTAATGAAGCATGCACAAAGCATGACAGAAAATCTTTCTTGAAATGAAAATTACTTACTTGGGGAGGCCACAATCTTTTCTTTCATGATAACCTGAGCTTCATCTAATATATCTTTCAAAAATACTGAAGTGCCTTTCCTGGTGCTCATTCCTTGAACTCTTCCAAATTTAACATGTTTCATTATTGGATAATTTTCTTCCTTTCCAGATGGAAAAACTCCAAGTCTCCCCAAAATGGAAAATAAAGCTTTAAAATGGTCACTTTGGCTATTATCAACTATGTAAAACATTTGGTTAAAATTATATCTTCTGTATCGTTCAATGGCACAAGCTATATCTCTAGTTAAATATAAAGCAGTGCCGTCACTTTTCACTAGTGTTACAGGCTTTTTAAAACCTTCTAGATTCACTACCTGAAAGAGATAGAATGAAATGTTAATTTTTCTCTTGTACAGCAAGTGAGGGAAATGAAAAAAACTATTAGAGATATCTGAATGTAAAAATATCATCCATACTTTTTTTCCATTCTCTTCAGATTCCAAGAGACCTGTATGCTCCATTCCATTGAGCAATGGCATGATGTTAGCAGTTCTGTAATCTGACTCCCAGGCATATTCATCAAATGTTACCCCTAGCCTTTTGTACATAGTGGAAAGCTCCTTTTCAGTATACTTCCTAATCTTTATCCATTTTTTCAATTCTTCTGTAATGTCATTAGATCTCTGAGAGACTTCTTTGGCACTCTTTTCCAAACTATGAAATATATCTCTTGCTGCATCAGCTGTTGCTGGATCCTTTGGAAAATAGTATAATTTCTAAATACGTATGGTAAATTAATAATTATTCATTCTACACTAATTCATTTTAATCTGTGGAATTCGGAATGGAACTAAAAGGAATAGGTACCTGAGATGCCATTTTGTTCGCTTTAACATATGCAGAATACAAAACATTTATAGGATCCCTTTCCATACAATCATCCGTCACATCATTGTATCGAAGTCCTAAACTTAGCAGTCCGAATTGTGTGCCCCAATCCCCTAGATAGTTAATTCTAATAACATTATGACAAAATGCTTCATAAATATTACCAATAAAATTTCCTATAATGGTAGATCTGAGATGACCTAAGTGAAAAGGCTTAGCTATGTTGGGTGAACTGTAAACATAAAAAAATACGTTATTGCAATATACGTATCCAGGCAATTTCACCGGCATGGACTCAAGATTACTAAGGTAGAAAACAAATTCTATAACACTCACCTGAATTCGACCAGAACTGTACCTCCGTCGCACACTTTCTCTAAGTGACTGAGGGCATTTTTATCTTTCTGAGATTCCTTTATGATACTTCGAATAAACCCCGTTCTGTTGATGGAAATCACCGCCTCGTTATTACCTTGAAAATGTAGTTTTTCGATGATGTCATCTGATCCAACAGGAAATAACTCGGATGTTCTCTTAAGATTTGAAAATTTCAATTCGTTTGCCGGTACATTCACCTGGAAAAAACCATTCTTCACGCTGGATATATACATTCCCTGCAGGATTTTCTTCTGGCAAGTATACAGATTTTCGCCTTCGTTTCGAGCCGCATCCAATATCTAAGGAAAAGTATATTTTTTTCTCATAATGCCAGATCCACTTGAAAGGAGATTTTATTATAATACGTATATAATAATATAACCAACCTTCTTGAGTACGACTCTCTTCAAAGAAGATGCCATTGCCAATTAAACTTTCATTAAAAATTCATCCGTGCTTCTCTACGTTCTCTATGCACAAAATCGTACTTAGCTCTTCATGTATTTCGTTTTTCTTTTGTTATTCATTATAATTTCGAATTTCAGGGATATATGAACATTAAGAAAAAAAATAGCTATTATTTTTTAAATCTATTATATAATGTCAAAGGAAATAAATGGAGGACATTTATAAGATGGAAATTTACAACTGACTAAATTCTAGTTCTGACGTCACCATCTGTGCTGTAGTCGCCATCTTACACATTTGGAGTATCGTTTTGTACAGCTGACCTGTCAGGCTAAAGCCTCATTTCGCTGGTGTTCGTAGTAGGATTTGGGCTTTCTAAGCCCGTCGTTGTATATAGGTCTATTTATTTATTATGAGTGTTAAAATGGCCGGACAAACAATTAACGACAGGTTATTGGCAGCCAGACATAGCATTGCCGGCCAAGGTTTGGCGAAGTCTGTATGCAAAGCTACTACAGAGGAATTGATTGGACCCAAAAAGAAGCATCTTGATTGTAAGTTATCTTTATGACAAAATAATTATAATTTCGAGGTATTTTTCCCACGAAATGATATTATTTCTGTGGGCTAAAGTAATACTTCCAGTGAGCTTTTTATTACTTGATGCATGTGCTCGTTGGTACAGGTCTTTAGTTTTTTGAATGGGATGCCTAGCCCCAATTTAATTTAATCTGTTCACAACCATTGTCTGATTTGTATGACGTGATATCATAGAAAATCCATTGATTAAAACTTTTACTTTCATTCGATCGATGGACGGTAAGGTTATTGATGATTCAATGGTTTCTCACCATCGTTTCCTCTATAAATGTAAGTTCGTGCATATGTTAAGTTAATGTTTTAAGTTTTAATATCCTTGATTTTTCTTCCGATACCAAGATGAATTATGAAATATCATGTTGAAGTGAAATTATCTTGGTGGCGGTTTTTCTATTATTCCTTACGAAAAAAAATAATTGTGGTAAATCACTCGTTGTATGTTTCCTCGGTTTTTGTAAAGTGTAACGTTCCTCGGTGTGATAAAGTGGAGTTCGTACTTGTCATGCCAAATAATTTAGTTTTGCATATTTTCAGCTGTTGCTATTGTTTAGGTGAAAAATAATTGAAATTTTCCTATTGGTGTAGTGTTTGTGTCAAAGGTTTATAATATTGTGTCTGGCTTTTGTTGAATTGGTTGTATTATTGAATTTCTCCTGCCTATTAAAACGAGGGTTGTCGGACTTTTCTTAAAAGTTAGTATTTACAGTTAAATTAATTTTCATCGAAACACTTGTAGTATTGGTTGATAAATGTAGTGTTCCCTTCCATATGTCACACTACAGCCGAATGAATCTTTCCCACCGTCTCATTGAACTCCATAAATAACCATTAGTCGCTCTCCAGTTGTCATATCTTTACAGTGGTATTGTTGAATACCCCACCAATATTTCCCAAACAGTCATGGCAATGTAATTACAGACTCGTTCCTTGTCAGTTAGTCGACTGTGTTCAAGGTTCTGTGTTCAGGCCGGATGTCATTTGGTTTTTCATGTAATTTCAATTATAAATTTAGGAACTCAGATTTCGTATCACACGATGTATATTAACCTTTGATCTGCAGTTTCCGAGTCACTAGTAGTAATATATGTTTTTTTCTTTTAGTTATGGATTACATTTAAATGACCCCGATTTACCGCCTGTTATTACCCTTTGGTAAAGCTGACGTGACCCCATTGGTTCTCGTCTTCGAGTACGTGATTAAATGTCATTTGTTCTCGAGGAAAAGGATTCGATGATGATGTATTTTCATTCTACCTTCTGATATGGTCTTGCATATAAGTTAGCCAATCTTTAAGGGTAACATTTTTTATTCTAACCTCATCATTAAGGGCCCTCTTTGACAGTTCATCGGCCTATTGGTGGCCGAGCGATCGAAGGAAGTGATAGCTTGTGTTGCTCGGTGATTGTATATAATATTTTTAATTTTAAACGTTCTGGTTTTAATTTGATGCGGTGTTGGTAAAATGATTCCTTAAAAATCTTCTCTCTGGTATATATGTGGATGAGCGTTTAATCACGCTCAAAGGCTCTGAACGATGGAATCGAACCTCGTTCCAATTCGTCAGCACGAAGACTTAAAGTGTCTCTCAGGATTTATTTTTTGTGAATTTTTTTGAAGGGGGTCTGTACTTAGTCGCAACATCCCTCACATTTTTATTTTTTTGGCGTCTTATACCAAAGCGATTGAGTTGGAAGCGCTATTACTCTAGATGAACCCGGAGAAAAATTTCAGAACGCGGGTGCCTTAAGAATTTTCTTCCTTTCGGTACATAGTCACGACCTCTTTCCCATTCCACCCCGTAATTCATCCACCCTTGTAGCCCTCCCCCCCCCCTCCCGTCCTTTCCACCCCTTAGTATTTCGTTGAATCGATCGGCCGCTACACAAGCGAGCGACTTGGGTCTCGGGCTACTATGGAGGCGGCAGCAGCCGTCTTCCCCTTCGCCTGCCATGTTTCTCGATCCCCTTCCTTCCCTCATCTGATTCTTGCCCCAGTGTTTTCCTATATCGTTATAAATACGGCACTGGTTTTCAATGATATGAAAATACAAAATTGTACGTAACCCGTGGGTGGCCCTGCTCTAGTTGTCCTCCTCATTTTCGGTTGTTTTCTTGGTGGCATGTAGCGGGCAAGTGAGGCACTGGGTCATGATTCGTTCAATCGCCAGGGGAAAGTAGATCCCTTTCCGTCTCTTCATTATCACCTTTCTCCTGCCACTCGTCGCGCCCTCCCGAGTTCAAGGGGAAGTTTACCTGCTCGGGGATTAGCTTATTTCGCGACCAGTTTCGATTCGTGGGCTTTCTTTTAAATGAAATGCCTCGAAATCATGTGGGTTGCCTCTGAAATAAGGGGTAGGGAATGCCCTTGCTTATTGTTAGATTTGTTTTGCAACTTCGTGTTAATGTTGGTGGCAAGGGATTTGGGGACCTTGCGAACATTAGACGCCCTAAGAATTTGTTCTCTGAAACCAGCAAGGCTAATCTTGCACGTTCGTAAACATGCCTCCCTCAACTAGAGGCTTACGGATGGAGCCCATACTCATGAAATGTCATGGACCAGTCTGTCTAATTTGTAGTACCATTTAAAAGCCAGCCAGTATCAGTGGGATATCCCTTTTTAGTGAGTTTACCACTCTCCATTTATTGTGTAACAATAAAATCAGAGTACATACGCGCATAATTAAGCACGGTTGCTCGAAGGCCAAATGTGTATATATGCCCTCGAGTTGTACCAGTAAGAAACGAGTACCCCTGTTACCGTAATATAACAATTAATTTTTTCCAAATAAATACTTATGCTTTCCAACTTTAATCATACAACAAACGAAATTTACCGCCCGAATCTTTTGGTGAAATCGATCCCCTTTAGATTATTTGATTTCGAGCTTACTTTAATGGTGCTCAAAAGCACTCCACTTTCACTCATTTTGTTTTAGTAATCGCAACAACGTTTCGCAATGAAGCCGTGTTGTTTTAACCAGAGGATAAAGCAGAGTCGATTTTGTCATTCTGTGGCCAAGTACATACTTATTTTTCCATTCCTTAATGGTTTTCCTCAGTTAAAATGGATGTCCCAACCTAAGAAATTTGAGGGTGAATGGTCCCCGTCAGTTTCGTCGAGGCATTCCAATTAGCGCTTCGAAAGAATCCAAGGAACTCATCCCCCCATCGTTAAAGTCCACCATCGCCCTAGCAGATTTTTGTCCTCGCGTCCACTCACGAGCTGTGCGTGCTGCTACATTCCCCGTGGTCTTCCTCGCGTGGGTGTCTCCCGTGAATGATTTTGCTCGTGAACTGGTTACCCGAAGGGGCAATTAATTTGTAATTCTATAAAACCATTAAAAAAAGGTTTGATCCTCGGGGGCAGAAGGCTGGTCTGCGCCACTTCGCGGTTCCCCTCCCCCCTCATCCAGCGGCTACCTTTTCATTTTGTGTCGGTACTCTCTTTGACAGGCAATTAGCCTACATCGTACCAGGTAAAATCATCTGGGGTCTGGAGGTCGGCATGTCGTTCGTGCCTTTTTCGAGGAGTAAAGACCGTCGCCGACTCCAGGAAGCAGATCGGTCGACGGAGGAAGAATGGAGACTTGAGCAGTGGCATCGGGAGTCTAGCATGATTGGACTCGAGAGAGAATGGCATCGATAGATCTGTAATGATTCACGCGTTTGCTTATATGTGCCCGTTGTAAATTTGTTCGTGTGCCGTTTTCAATTTGAATTGGGTGAATGATGGTGATTATGAATAGGAAATTTTCCCGCCGCTTGCGACTACTAAGTGGTGTTTGTCCGACTGCCATCTCAAATATTGTGGGTTCCAGTCCCGCTCCGTGCATGGGTGTGTTTAATATGTGGATATAGAAAAAGGTTAAATGCAAGAGAGGGACTCGCGGTACTAATTTCACCCAAATAGACGCAAGACGGAATTATTATTATTATCGACGCGAGGGAGTGGCGCTCGTCGGCGTTCTTTCGTCTCGCACTCGAAGGGAGGATCCCCGCTCTGAATTTTCGCCATGGTGACCAGTGGCCGTGTGTCGTTTCGAGGTGAATGGCACATCTTTGGCGTCTGAGGTGGCTAACCTTTTCCTTTTATGCATTCCACTCGTTCGTGCCTTTCGAGTGTGACCCTTAAATGACTTGGATTAGAAGAGGTTGTCGAAGGGGGGGGGTGTATTGGGTGCGGGTGATTCTGGGGGGAGGGAGGGGGACGAGAGGTTCCGGCGGGCAACTTCCCCCAATGAAGAAATCACGTCTCATCAGCCTGTTGAGTCGTCGTCTCGCGGGTCGTAGTTTGGAGTTGACTTTGTGTGTGTGTGTGGATCACTCGAGTGAGCGCGTACCGTGCTACTATCGCCGTCAAAATCGTATGCTTGTTGAACTAGGGTATTTCATGCAACAGTCACTTGTCAAATCTAAATCGCTTCACCTCAAAGGTTTTTTGGAAACCTCAGATTTTTGTAACATAGTTTTTAAAAATATGGTTCATGTAAACTAATACAAGGGACAATATAATTAATCCTTCCGCGTGCCCTAAGATTAAGCCTAAAGCGAGTTTCTCCAGCTCCTGACTTTAAAAATTCTAACATGTATGTCCTAAAGTTTGAAGATATTAATAAATGAATTTACAAAGTGAATTTGCTGATTTCCAAAAATTTCTAAAAATTATCTATTCCAAAAATATGTCCCTTATGGAAAAATGAAATGACAGATGTTCGTCATCATTCATTCGTAACTGTGACTCCGATCCTCAAATGCATATGTTGATGAGCAATGACTTTACCACTCCGGAAGAGTATCCGTTCCTTCTTCACCAATGCTTGACCACGTTTTGCGCGCGGACCACATCGATATCAGGGACTCCAAGGTTGTATCATATGATTGTAGACCATGAATAATTTTCGATGCCTTTTTAAAATTCCAAATAAAAGTAAACTGCGTGTAAGGTGGTGTCACGACCTATAACATAATCTGTAGTGTGGTTCGAGAAACCTCTCTACCTCCGCCCCTGCCTCTTATATTGGCTAGGGCGGGGGTCTATACTTGACTATAGTCAAGGTCGCCTAAGCTGCCCTCCGATCACCTATAACGTCCATTCATACGGAACGTTATTCTGTCAGTTAACCGATCATGGATAAAATAAAATGCCATCATTTATACTAATTGATGTGAAAGATCCTTTCTCTGCTGTTGGGGACAAGCACCTTGGTTCATGCATTGGAGGAGTGTGGGGTAACTTTAGATACTATTGCGACCAAAGGTCCGTTTTCAGCTGCTTGAAAAACGTATTGACAGTTGTATTTACCCTCCTGTCCTCACTTAATATGCTATTTTGCGATCTTCTTTCATATAACGGTAGTAAAAATTATTTTGAATCAGCCTGCAATAAAATATCCAGCATGTTTCGTATTTCTCGCATTAGTTTTTTGCATGATAGTTTCTTTTTTTGTGTGCGTAATGCATGACCTGTATCATGTGCATGT
>WURS02000019.1:232108-251142 GCA_011762765.2 Rhinocypha anisoptera
TCCAGCCATACGCGGTCGTCTCTGTTGCTTTTTTCGTGGGTGTGTGACAAGGATACACTGCACTGGATCAGGTGGGGGGGAGGGCGGGGGGGGGGGGGGGGCGGGGGGGAGGGGGGGAGAGAAAGTGGCCATTGGCTGGCGACTGAATGGACAAGAAAAGAAATGGAGGGAGGGGAGATTGGAAGAAGGAATGTTGGGTCTGGGGGTTTGGAGGCGCATGTCAGTGATTAATTTGGCTCTAGGTTTGGTACTTTATATTATCTCTTGTGATGGGAAACAGTTGACAACCTATATAAACAGTTCTAATGGGGGAGGGGGGGTGGTGGACATGTAGCACATGGCCATTGGTGGGTGAGTTGGGGTCAAGGGAGTGAGGTGGTTTGTAGAAGGGGGGGTTGGGGAAGGTGCTCGTTGCCGAGTAATTTTTTCCCATATTGGGGGTTTTATAGGGCATCATCTTCTCTCCTTGTCTTCAAGATGTAAGATTTGCAGAATTTAGTCACTTCGGTGGTTCTCTTCCTGGAGATGTTTGGTGAACATTGAATACTACTTCCCTATATCTAAGCATTTTCAATGCTCTTTCACCATAAGGGTTATTTTCCTACTCATTCTTCCTATATATTGAGCTGGGCATTCTTTGCATTTCGACATAAACTTACCACTTTTCATTGGTATGAGACTTTTATCTTTGACATTGTTTTCCCAAAGCCCCTGGGACATGAGCTATTTGCTAATTGTCTCTAGGAATCTTCTTCACAATTCAGTAGGAATTATCTCCTAAATAGGGTAGGCTGCATCAAATTCTATTTTTATCTTCAGGCCTTAAGGTTGAAATCATGAAAATGACTAATTTCTGAAGAGATTTTTTTAAGATGCTATCGATGAGAGTCCCTTTGCAGACATTATTTGTTGCTGTGGATTTAAATATTTGCATTACTTCATCATGATTGGTCTTTTTAATGGGATTTTTATTAATCTGTTTATCATCACATGTAAAGATGTGGTTTTCTGATAATGGGGGTGGCAGTAATTGGTAGGGATGACTTCTTGTTGTCATAGGTTTCTTATATATTATAATTTCATACACGATATTAATTAATTTTATTGTGATTATCCAAGGGGGCTGCCTATTTCAAGTGTGAACTAGATTATCTTATGGACAATGTTTAAAAGTTTTAAGAATTTCTCTGTCTAGAACTCCCCGTTCAGCAGAAGAGTACATCATCTATATAATTGTGGCAGTAGACAGTATTATTAATTAGATACAAACATCAGAAAGAGAAGCTACCTCTATGCATAACATGTGACATACAGCTGAGTCTGAAACACCTCATCATGGAACGTGATGAAAACCAAAATGCAAGATCAGCCTTAAGAATTCCTAACAAGATCCACATAGATCTGGAAGATTATTCATCTGTGACTGACAGAGTTTTAAAATTATTTAAACATTCAGATTTTCAATGATTTGAGATGATGGTATCTCCATAAAATAATTTCATGCCAATTTTTTTTTCTTTTTAAGGTTCTAAAAGAAGTGTGGTATCTTGTTTATTTTTCATTTTGTGCCCACATTTTATTTATTTTATGCCTTAAAACAAAACAACAACAACAGATTGAACAATTTTTCTTAGTTTTTCAGCTCTCATAGAAAGATTCTATAAAGTATGCCCCAAACTGTGAAATGTTACATTTGATTGATTAATTTGCTGTAATGTTAACTGTTCCATTGTATTATAACATCATTTTATTATGATATATTTTTCACATTCTGGAAAAGTGGTCGTTTCCTCTGGTTAAACAAACACCAAACCTATTTTGTTGTAATATATGTCTAAATATGCTCTCTTTAACTAGTCCTAAAGTACTGCTTGTATTTAAAAACCACTCCCTGAAATATGACCTTGGCCTGGTGATAGGTGCTTGGCCATTTCAATGACCCATAAATCTGCACTGGCTGGAGCGCTGGTTTTTGCTCCTGGAAGGGCCTTCCATGTCAGATAAATCAAATGGCAAGTCTGATGAAATGTAGTCCATGCAGCGTCTGTTCCTCATTGAGGCAGCTGCAAAGGCATCTCATCTTCAGAAGGCATGTCACTAATTTATACCAAGGAACCTCCTGTACAGCTCTGAAAGTGTTTTGTAATAGGTACTACTTGAATGAGTTATTTATATGATATTATAGCAATAAATGAAGTGTTTGCAACAATAAATTTACAATTTCTCCTACACAGGAGTTTTGATAAACTGTAATTCAGCAAAATATTGAAAATATTATAAGATTTTGACATAATTACAATTTGCTGGTAATGACTGATCAAAATAAACTAAATATCTAAGATGTATCTTTTATTTATGATAAATGGATTTTAAGATAAGGACACACTGAAAATGGATCATTTCATGAAACTAATTAATTGATGATCATCACACAAAATTTTATTACATTAAAATACAAAAGTTGAACATTTCATAATTATACAGAAAAATTATCATTAGTGAACATTCTTAAACAAAATGGCATCATTCATGAAAATTTACATTATTTTCAACACACACTATGGGTTGAAAAGGAACATTGTGCTACTGCTGCACTTAATAATGACTATCATGATAACATCATTGCAATTATCATGTTTGAACAATAAATAAAACATTTTAACCATGCTCATAGAGAAGTTTTTTTGAAGAGGGTATGATTTGGAGTCAGAAAGGGAAGGACCGGTGGTTGTGCAAAAGGTATCTGGCAAAGGAGAAACCTCCCCAGAGGTGAAAGGTATAATGTAATGAAAGGTATAACACTTAATTAAATGGTTGCATTGTAGCTACATATCCTTTTAGCCAATAAATCTCTGGAGGTTTGATTTTTCCACTAAATTGCAGCAGTGATGCAGTATTGTTATTCTGCTCTTTAGCAAATTTCATAATTTCATGTTCACTTCTTTTGTTTAATTTCTTAGTTTGGAATGATAAAAATATGTACATATTTCAATAATGGTAGACAGAAGTGGCAAATTAACTTCAGACCAAAGGATTATTTAATTATCATTGCTTAAGTAATTTTCAGATATGTGGTATTTGACATTATCTTAGTTGGTTTTCATCAATTCAGTAACTGTTTCTAAAACACATAATTATGAGCACCTTGAGGCTTTTAGGCTGAATATGGGAAGATGATATATTTGGATCTTGAGGGTTTAAGGGTTAATGCTTCCCTGATTAATGTCTTTTTAGTTTCTTTAATATTTTTATACTTCTCTCAAATGAAGTAATGGTACTGCTAGGTCTCTGTATTTAATATGAATCAAATCCATAGAAATAATATTTTCATGTGAATTACTAAAAAAACTAAATTCCTTATCTTCTTATTTTGAAGTATTTAAGTCAGTATTGTAGTAAATGTGGTTCTTGTTTTCTGTTCAGTTTAACTGGGTAATGAAGTAAGAAGATACATATGGAACATGAATGTGTAATATTAAGAAAGCAATTTCGTTCAAATTTGTAATTGGATTATCTGTGTGTAAGCTTTCAAATTTCTTGTTATTCCTCCTTTTTTGGACTCATGTCTTTGTCTTTTCATTTCAGATTTACTTCATTGCACAAATGAGCCAAATGTCTCCATCCCTCAACTAGCAAATTTATTGATAGAGAGATCACAGAATACTAATTGGGTAGTTGTATTTAAAGCACTCATAACAGTTCATCACTTACTTTGTTATGGAAATGAGGTCAGTATTAAATTTGCTATTTTGATCACTCATTTTACTATTAATACATTCTAAATTTGTATGTATTGAGCATTAACCAAAATCTTAAAGCTGTTCCTTAACTTGCAGCGTTTTACTCAATACCTGGCATCAAGCAATAGTACATTTCAACTTAGCAACTTCTTGGACAAAAGTGGAGTTCAAGGTAAGTTTATTGAACTTTTAATAAACTAATTATAAAAATAAAAATTTTTATAAAAATTAAACTATTTATAGGCCTTTTTTTCCTTTTCTAAAACCATGGATTCGTGAAATCAGACCTAATTTTTATATCAGTTATTAAAACATGGTGTAATGTTATGAGAGTAGAGCTTAAAAAGAGCTTGGAATATTTGACCATAAAGACAAGACAAAATTATGTATAAGTAAATATATGAATATAGATTTTGTTGTTTAGGAAATAGGATAGGATACTCCTACAAAATTAAAAGAATAAACTTGTAAATTTCGAAGTACACACTTCGAACCAGTGAGAATCCCTTGCAGAGTCCAAGTAATATAAAAATGAATTTTGAAACAAAAATATCACAGTTTTAGCATTGCATTTAAATACACATTAAGGAAAGAAACCAATGTATGAACTAAATTAGCAAATAATAAAAATCAAAGGATGGGAGAAGGTAATGCAGGAATGTAAGACTGATAAGGCAAAGAAAGTATCCATTTTTTATATGGAAAACTTGTAGAGGCAGGGAGAGATAGGTGGACAGGGAAGTTAGACTTTTTGAGGAATAGAAGATGAAATGCATTGTCTACTTCAAGAGATAGGTCAGAAAAGACTGGCAGAATTTTGTTTTACAAATGTCACTTCAAACAGTAACATTTATGCTTTATTATTTATGTATTTACACTTCTCACAGTTACATTGGTGGCGGAAAAAATTTACTGCCATCTAGTATTTGAATATTATCTTCCAATGGAAGTAGATAGTTGGCTCATATCATATTATCATTTAGTCATCATACACAAAATAAGATCTGAACCTACATGAAATTAAAGGAAAAACTTTGTATTCCACATAAAGGTTTTTATTAGCATGACCTAGGTTTCATTGTGTCTACATCTACAACATATGAGGTTCAGAAGGTTGATGAAAGCTCTGGTGTCTTCCGAGTAAATTAGATGAAAGGCTTAGTCCTTTCAG
Source organism: Rhinocypha anisoptera (assembly GCA_011762765.2). Lineage (NCBI taxonomy): Eukaryota > Metazoa > Arthropoda > Insecta > Odonata > Chlorocyphidae > Rhinocypha > Rhinocypha anisoptera. The sequence continues at coordinate 237,020 of WURS02000019.1, forward strand.
GTCTCCAGTAAATTGCAGGTTCTCCATTGTACCTATGCATATGACACAAATGGTGTTAGTCTTGAACACAGGATGAGTCACTCAGATGCCCTGAAGATTTTCTCATATTTTTATATGCTGCTTAAACTGCTGGGAGTCAAGTAGTGAATTATTGCCAACAATGGAAGGCCAACAAATATTGCTGAAGAACCAAGAGGAATACATTTATAGGATGATTTTGAAACATGCTTGGATATACCCTAGTACCATGTGTAATATGTAATCTTCTCCGACAAATCTGCAATGGCTTGGTCATTGTGTGTTCCTGTGTTTTTTCATGCTTTCTGGGATTCATTTAATGATCAAAACATATCAAGGTACAACTTTGAAATGAAGATATGTTTACTGAAAGATAACAATGCCCAAATACCCTTTCATAGATTTTCTGGTAAGCCACTAGAAGGGTCTGTAATCATTACAAACGTCCTAAATTGAGTAGATGTGTTTCTTCTTTTTAAGAAGTAGAAAGAGAGAAAGTTTCTTTTTTTTAACTACTCTTTCTTATTTTTCCCATGTCTCATGCTCTATAGGTGCCCGTGTTGGTGAGTCAAAACCTTTTCAGATTAACTCTGCTGACAAAAGAGAGCATGTTTGCTTTGGCTAGATTAGATATGCACATTATATCACAATGGCATGTTGTTTTTTATATTCAGCAAATGTACTTATGCTTTCCATTTTTTTGATGAAAATATATTTATGTAATGCCTTTTAATGATTTTTATTGTTATTTAGAAACATTGTATACCTGTATAGTTTTGTTTAAAATTGAAAATATGCATTTACCCAAAGAATGCATGATTATTAGTCCTTCTGATATGAATTGTTTGACATAAATAATTTATACGATATGTTAGCAGCTGCATCCTTCTCCTCATTGAAAGTAAACTCTGATTTTCTATGCTTAGAGACAGTTGTTTTCATTGTATATTTATTAAGGATGATTTATATCATGATTTAACCTCAGTAAGTTGCCTAGGTTATATCTACCTTTACTTCTTAAAAGTACTTTGTAATTATGAGTGATGTATTAGTAAAATGTTCAATTGTATTTAACAGCATATGCAAAATATATATATTTTTTATTTTTATTAATTTTTTTGTGGTTACATTTCCTAACTAATGTTCCTTCCTATCTTACTTCATTTGTGACTGTTAATGTAAAAAACTTATCTTGGCTTGAGACCGCCATGCTTTAGGGTTAGCTTTGAGTAATTAGCAAATTATTTTTCCTTTGAATTTTGACAAGAATCGTTTGCTATTTTAGCAATGCATAGCCTACTTTTCCCTTTCCTGGGATCCCATGGCTCATTATTGAACCGAAGACTTAAGAGAAATGAGTGTTTTTCTTGTATTCTCAATGGCTATGTAACTTTTCTGTTATTCCAAGGGGGCTAGCCTCAGGTGGTGATATCTGTCTCAATTTCACAGCAGTTTCTATATTCTTCCATTAACATTGTTGATCCCAACTCCAAGTGAAGCACCATGGCTAATACCAAAGACAGTGCTGCAAATTGATATCTGAAGGTTGACATCTGGTATAGTGATAGAGGTGGCACTTTGGAGTTGCCCATCCTCGTTCCCCGTCCCTCTCTCTCTCCTTGCCCTTCTCCACAATTTGCCCACTAGCCAATAGAGGTAAAAGTTCCTTGAGGTTAAAGTTTCATATAATCCATCCTTTAAAGGTTGAAAAAATACAGTGCTTTTTCGACATAAATATTTGTTGTTCAACCGGTTTCATTACATAAATAACAATACCAGGTGATATCAACTACATAAGTTTTCTTTATAGACTGGCTAGGAGGATGTGGGGGATAAATGGAGCGGAGAGATATGGTAGGGGTGAAAGCATCTGGGTAAGGTAACCGGGATTATTATTATGGCCATGTAACCTTACCCAGATGCTTTCCCCCCCCCTACCATCTCTCTTTGCTCCATTTATACCCCTCCTAGCCATAGTCTTTAAAGAAAACTTCTGTATGTGAAGAAAATACAGGATGTTTTCCCGGCGTATTGCATTGGTGAAGGCTATTCGGGTTCTCCACCGGGTCCCTCTCTGCATTTCTGGTGACATTTTGATGGTCAAGTTGTCCATCGTCGAGGACGATGGATGACTCGGCCATCGAAACGTCGGCAGAAATGCAGAGAGTGACCCGGTGGAGAGCTCGAATAGCCTTCACCAAAACTTCGATATTTGATATCACCTGATGATGCTACTTATGTAATGAAACCAGTCGTTTAATAAATATTTATGTGGAAAAAGCAGCATATTTTTTGAACCTTTAATTATGGAGTTCCAAAAAAGTAGAGTCAAAAACAGTATATTTTTTAAAATAATCCATCCCTCACAACGTGACAATATCGTTAAAGTTTTTGATTTCTGAGCGAGATAGGGGAGGGTGGTGACCTTCCACTCTCATTTTCATCTCCTGATGCCCCAATGCTCTTGGGAGCAACCTCAAACTCTTGTGGATATGGGTAAGGGGTTTCTCCAAGTTCAGGGCCCAATATACTATAACTCCTAGTCTGCAAAATTATGCCTTAGCCTGGGCTTGCCCAGAGTACCCTCTTCGGTGATGCAAGGAATCTTCCAAATAGTGGTGCTATGGTCAAGCTAAGATGATAGGCCAGTTGACAGTTAAATATCCAGCCATTCAGCAGTCATGTCGCTTGAACTACAGCTTGAGACATTCCATGTGCGTGAGAGATTCAACAAATGATTGGCTGAAGATGTGAAGATAAAACAGCTTGAGACATTCCATGTGTGTGAGAGATTCAACAAATGAAATTTGACTGAAGATGTGAAGATAAAACATGATGCAGCTACATTCATAGCACTGTGATTTTCAATAACTATAAAAGTGCCAACCATTTGAGTTGATGCCATTGATAGGAAGAATGATTGGAAATTGATCTGTCCTCTTGTCAAAGTCATCATGGGCGACCATCGATGGTATTATGGTTATGAACATGGAAAACGGCTGCAGTAGAGCCAGTGGAAGACTGGTGCATCACCAAGACAGAAGAGACCAAGGCAGGTGAGGTCCAGCGTGAAGACAATACTGGTTTGTTGCTTTGACATCAAGGGGATTGGCCACTATGATAGGTTACCAAGGTTAACCAACCAACCAAAAAGATTGAGTGATTTGGTGAGAAAAAACTGCCAGAATCCTGGTGGTGTTGCAGGAGGGGGTGGGGGCTCTGCTTCTACCACCTCATCATCCCTGTGCACACAGCTTTGACTCTCTGGCAGTTATTGACCAAAATCTGACAAACAGCACTCTCCCATCCTGCAAGTTATCATACCTTGTCCCCCTGTGGGTTCTCTGTACTTCCAACTGTCCTCAGGTTCAATTAAAGGAAATTTGGTGTGGACACATTGCTTCAGTGAATTTCCTATTGTGCACTGTCACCTATTCATGAAATGGTGGTAGAAAAACATAATTCTCATTTGTATCTTCAATGCTTGCATAATTTATAATCAGATGAAACATAAAAATCAGTAATAAGATTTAAGAAATATATTGCTCGTGACATGTCTGTTATGATGGCTGTATGGGAAAAAGATCTGAACAAAAATTCTACATGTTCTGGAACCATTATGTTATGACCTACAGGGTGGCACTTTCCTGAAAAAATTTGAGTGCCAGAACACAAGAAGAAAAAGCAGATGAAGTGTGCGCAGACTGAGGCAGACTCAAAAAAGATGATGAAATATAAATAATGATTTTTTGTACATTTATACATAGGGATAAGAACAAGAATCCTCATGAGAAAAAGCTTCAAACTGTTTTGTTTAAAACATTTTGAAAATTTGAATGCATACTTTTTGTGACCAGCATTTTTTTTTCAAATAATACCTTTATAATATGTTGTAAAATCCTGTACCTGTATTGTGTAAAAATATTGTTTTGTATTTTATTAAAGACAATGATGTGATCTTTAAAATGTTATGTTATTCATCCAGCTTTCAAGAACTCAATTTTTAAAAAAATCCAAAATTAAGTGAAAATTATCAGTTTTTCATATCTCTGATTTTATGTTCAGCCCTGTGTCGATATGCAAACCTGATCTAAATATGAAAATATTTCAATTGCCTGATGGCTGTGTAAGTGATGCATGCCAAGGTTCCTTTCTGCTGCCACTTCCACTGTGATCTCTGCCATGACAGTAAATGACAGGGACTTAAAAGCCAAATGATACTCAAAACTATTGCGATAAGTCAGGCTGTTTACTACTGAGTGTGTGGAAGCAAGTATATTGCAAAGCATAGTGAATTATTCTCCTGGTGTAGTGCTGTAATTAATGTGTGGGGCAGCACTGGCCAGTTCCTTTGATCCTAGATCTTAATTTAAAAGTACCTATGCAATTTGAGCATGGGAGAGACACACTTCACCAAGCATGGCTCCGTACTGTTTTATCTAGCAAGTTTGCTTGCTTCACCCACCCACCTATCATCATTAAGGGCATTTTTGAAGGAGTCAATATTGAAAGACTCCAAGATCCAATTGGTTCAATCTTTTAATAATAATCAAGTCTACTTATCCATTATGTATGCCATTCTTCGCTAGAAAAAAAATTTTAATCAAATTTACCTTTATAATTATTTGGATGTTAATAATTTCTTTATAGTCTTGTCTTTAATTTGAATTTGGTATATTTGGTACAAGTTTAATTGATTTGGCTCCTGTGTGATGCCTCTGCAGCAGCCATTACAATGTTCTTTCTCCTACCCCGGCTTCTGATAGTGAAAAATGCTTTTCATAAAGGAATTAAAAGCATTCACATGCATAGGAAAACAAATAATTCCTGTGTGGGCATGCTATGGACTCTAGAAAGAGGACGAGGAATGCGTTGAAGAATAAAACTTGCATCCTCAATGTGTCCAAATTAATGTCTGTTGCTTGCATATTACAACATTCTCGGAACTTACCACTTAAAAACATCTTGTGAGCAATTTTTCTTTTAGTGGCATGTATGTGGCACCCAATGGCATGTCCAGTATTTCTGATAATCTCATTAGACAATCTTCTCTCACAATGTCGTCACAGTTGTCAATGTTCACTAAGAGCTGTGACTGGACCTCTGGGTCTGCTTCCCTTTCAAATTAGTTCTCCTCCCACCCCTTCAGTCATTTCAACCTAGCTTACAGCTGTGCCACAGGGAAGGACAGACTATTCATAAGGCTCTTGTGGCATTAGATAGGTCTCAGTTGACTATTTCCAAGTAAAATTTAATGACAATGTATTGCTCATTGTATCTTATCTTCTTCATTGCAGTAGGGAAAGTGAGAAAGTTTCAGCTTGTAACGGTTGTCCCTCCCTGTAAAGTACTGGAGTCAGATCGAGGAAACCTGTGTCAAATTTACAATACACATTTATCTGGAAATATAATGCAAAATTTTTACCCATTCAATTGCACCAGTAAAAATTTTATGATCACTACTTATTGTAATGGCTTCTTAGTTTATGATGATACCCATATGATTATTTTGTTTTCACTCCTGTAGTCATGTTTGGATTGAAATGAACTTGCTTTTGGTTCTTATAATATCTTTATAAATTTTTACATTGGTATTATTAACCATTTTAACTGTTTTCATCAGATAATTGGTACTTAATTGTACATTAAAATTTCTACAATAATGGTTTTCTCATTTATTGTAGTAAAATAAATTCAAATCTCTTTTAAATGTCAAATAATATATTAATCTTGTGCCTTTCAAGACTAATTGTCATTTTGTTTCCATTAATATTTGTTAATTCTTTATAATTCTCCATCTCATTTAAAATTTAGTTGACTGTCATGCCTCTTTATATCTCAAACAATGTCTGAAGTAGTTCATATTGATAAGTGTTAGAATAGGATATCAAGTGTTGTTTAACTCGTGGATAATTTTTTCCTTGTCTTGCTTGCTTTGAAAGGCAATTTTGTTGCAGGCTATGACATGTCTCCATTTATTCGGCGGTATGCCAAATACCTGAATGAAAAGGCTCTGTCTTACAGGACTGTAGCATTTGATTTCTGCAAAGTCAAGAGAGGGTGAGTAAAATTTTTTATATGAAATTTAAAGGGAAAATGTACAGTGAAACCCCTCTTAAGCAGTCACCACTCAGTCCACCAAATAATGGCCACTGAAGGAGGTGATCCCTTGGAAGGATCCCTGAAGGAAATTTACATGGCTCATATGGGAGAAAGGTTCTGGAAAAATGTGGCCACTTAAAGATGTGACCACTGAATAAAGGTGGCTGTTGAGGCAGGCTTTACTGTGTATTAAATATTGAATCGTACACTCAGGGTTGTCCAATTTTATTTCATCATATGGTCATAGCTGACAAGTTATTTAAAAAAGTTTTGATAATGTTTAGTAATAACTTTTCATATCCACCTTAGCTAAAATAAAATCGAGGAAGGTTTCAAATAGCAGGGGCAGGTATGAGATTTTTCTACATGGATGTTTGGTTTGTAATCTATTTTGTGCCCATTTGCACCCATCAGGGGATAGGTTTGTGGGGACAATTAGGTGTGCTCAGATCTGATATATAAGATTTGCCAATGATCAGACTTCTCTTAACCAATTGGTCACTGGATTATGATTATTGTTGTACATGTTACACTGTGGATGAGTGATGTACAGAATTAATATAAATCACATGGAAGTGGATGAAATGAGAAATGTTTATTGAGAAATGAATTAGAATTAAGGAATATGAATGAAACAATGTGTGTTATAGTCATCGTCAAGGTTTGCTTGGTAGGTTCTCCCTCGACATCAAATACCTCTTCCTTTCACCGTTCATGTTTCATCATTCCCTTTTCATCCAAAAACTGATCTTGTGATGAAGTTCAGATCAGAGGTTTATGACCTCTGGATTTTTCGAATGAAGAAAATTTGTCATAGACAAGAAGCAATAAAACTTACATAAGGTGGGAAAAAGAGGAAGCTATTGGACAGCAGGGGCAGGATAACTACCCTAATTGGGCAAGCTTCTACCTCACAACTACCCTTATTAATACATTTTATGGAGTTATGAATTATTTTACTGGAAATTCATATTTATTTACCACTAATCTCCTAAACAATAGAGTTTTGTCTGTAGTGTAACTTTTATAATGTTCATTTACTCTTGACACATTTTTGAAACAAAAATTTTCTTTTTTATTAAAAACTGTCTTTATAATTATTGATGGATATTGTTGGGTGTAATTTTGTCTTGGAATGTTCAAATACCAATTTTTTTCTCTGTTGACAAGGTGAAATCATACCATGTCAAGCTGTTTAGAATCATTTCTGTTTATGGACAAATAGAGCTTTACACTTAGTTCAACTTATTGTATCGTAAAAAAAGAGATTTACTTTGGCTTTTTCCTCATTAAAATGTCAAATGTAACTTGTACTTGCAGGAAGGAAGATGGGACTCTTCGAACGATGAATGCAGAGAAACTGTTGAAGACATTACCAGTATTGCAGAGTCAACTAGACTCATTGTTGGAATTTGACTGCACTGCAAATGACCTCACAAATGGAGTTATTAACATGTCATTTATGCTTTTGTTTCGTGATCTAATCAGGCTGTTTGCATGTTACAACGATGGAATTATAAACTTACTTGGTAAGTAGAAAATAATTATTCATAAAGGAAATTGAGACCAATAATCATAAAGGTATTATGTTCATAGTCCTTATAATTTAAATAATAACAAAATGCAACTTTGCTTAATAATTTTGTATTGGAGAATGCGATTCGATCACCTCAGTATAATAATGTAGTTTTTCATAGCTTTTGTATATTGGCAAATATTTTGCCTCCCTTTTTAGAATTTTTCTGCTTTAGTAAAATATATTTGAGAGAGGCCCATGGTTTCCACAAGATAGAATCAATCCACAATAAGTGTGTATTTACGACTCCTCAAGACTCCTCTGCTTGCTCTTCACCTCCCTTGTTTTCATAACATAAGTTTCATAACTTTAATTATATGAGATTAACAGTATCAAGCTGGACATAGTGGAAGGAATCCATAATGAACAAAGGTCTGCACTTTTCCACAAAATATTTATTGCATACAACGCACGTTTCGGCTTGCTAAGCCATCGTCAGGTACAAGACAGATGTTTACAGACAAGGCAGAAATATATATACCAAAAAGGGAAAGGTATGCACTCCTTTTTGGTATATATATTTCTGTCTTGTCTGTAAACATTTGTCTTGTACTTGATGATGGCTTAGCAAGCCGAAACGCGTGTTGTACGCAATAAATATTTTGTGGAAAAGTGCATACCTTTATTCATTATGGATTCCTTCCACTATGTCCAGCCTGATACCGTTAATCTTATCTAGCGTTCATTCTTTACACTTGATAGAATTATGTGGATAAATTAAACTACGTAGTTCACAATAAATATCTTATATCCCATATCTGCGTATATATTTTGTATTATGTAAATCACATTTACAAGTATTTTTGAAAAACACTTTCCTGATAATTTTTAATATTTAGCAGCATACTTGCTTGGCCTCAGGAACCGTGGGTCTCTGTCATCTTATCTTCTGTTAATCCAAACGTTTCTCTGATTTTGAGAAGAGTTCAAGAGAGACCTCATAGATCGTTTCAAATCTCCTTTCCCTTAATTCTCTTCTCTCCGTCAGTTGTGACACTTTTGTGATGACGACATCCTTTAAATCCTCCTTCATAAGGATGAAATATCAGAAACACGAGATGTTTTTCTGCCTTTTGAATATTATAATCATCAAATAGTAGACAAAGTCTAATGAAAATATGTAGAGTCTATATTAGGTACAGAACAGTGTTCTTTCACAAATATTTTAATGAGAATACTACGCTTTTTACGGTGATACCACATCATCAGACAACGTTACCTGACTATAGATACCTACCTTGGTTGCCTGGTAATGATCCATAGGCAAGTTTAACTGACGACTCCGTATCACGGTGAAAGACATATTATCCTTATTAAAATATATGGAAAAGTGCATTGATCTTTGTCTTGAATATTAACTATTTCCTCGTAGTAAATCCTGAAATCATTAAATTCATGTAGAATCCAGAAGAACAGCGAAATACAATGAACTCCAAAAATAAATATATTTGAAGGGCAAATACACAGTTTCATCTAGGTAATGAAATAAATTATGGATGGTATTCAATTGAAGTTAAACTGTTTTGGAAATTTTGTTCCAGGTGTAATAATGAAAGGAGCGTAGGAGCAGAGTGTAAATAAGGCAAGATGCAATCCGGAGATATAAAAATATTAATGGCCAAATTCATACGGGGTGGAGAAATATATTTAGAATGGAATATAATATGTGATATAATGTCCTATAATATGTGATATAATGTTTTTCTGATGCTGTGTTTTTGTATGAATCTCTTTATTATCTTTTTGCAATGTAATGGATTATACTACCACCTTGAAATGTCCTATATTTGTGTAAAACAAATCCTGGGATCAATAAAGTATTATTATTATTATTATAGGTAGCTGAGTATTGTGAAGTACTATATTCCCTTAGCGCAGCTAACAAAGTAAGAATCAAGGAAAAGTTCCTATTATCGGACTTTAAACCTTAATATCCCTACGTCTATAATCATAGTAACGATCCAAACTTTAACAAATTGGTAGTTATCATGAAGTGCCGATACATGGACAATTTTACAACAGATCTCTTACGAGTAATTTACTTGACAAAACTAATATTTTATCTTTCAATGCTTTCAATAGAATTCGTGCTCACGAAAACTGTAACTGTTTGTAACTTGAAAAATAATTTCTGGAAAACCATGGAACTAAGGGTTAATATTTGCAACTATTCGGTTATTTTCTGAAAACATATTATAACATCCAAGTATAAAATAATGCACGGGAAATGATTTCACAACCCATATTTTCGCCATGGATTATTTTGAAAAATACTACCGTTAATCCTCAGATAACAATAAAATATAGAGTTACATGAGCATGGTCTAACCGGGCCAAAAAAAGTCCACGAGTCTAAAATACAATTTTTTTCCAGGGTTAACGTATCTCATACAAACAGGTAGGACATATTGTTTGATATCCATTCACGCATTCCCCATTCATTGACCAATTCAGTAGGTTAGCTGGAAGGTTTCTCTATGGCACACTAGATTTGGCAGGCTTCTGTTTGAGGTTCGAGAGGAATTAATAATGGCAAATATTTACAAAACACTGTCGAGTCAATTGCATGCCTAAAGCTCTTTTGAGTGTCAGTCACATTCGAAGAAGATTTTTCGAAGAAGCAATTGAATCATCTCATATCCTATTTCAGTTCTTAACAACACCTGAATCTTGTCCGTACTTTCTTAAGTAATCGTATCAGGCTGTCATGGCGAAGATGCTATCATATGGCGAAGCCTCGTTGGTCGCGTTGAAATAAATATTTTTTTTGTGGAATTACAGTGTTTCCTTCAAAACCTTTTATATTTTCTTAAGTCACATTTCAGTGCATTCCTAGAGACACGAGAAATCCTCATAAAAGACACTCTGGTTCTGAACGAAGTACTAGAGCTTTATTGTGAGCGATAAATTTAACGTAAAATGCTTATTCCTCCAGCAGGTTTAATTGAATCACTATCGGTACCTCGAGAAACTCAAACAACGACAGAAGAATATTTTTATGCTGAATATACTTTCAGCACAAAATATATCTTTCCCATAGAGTGGCGCAAACTTCTCATTTCCGCAGCATTCTTCAATCCATGGATATTTCTGTTATTGCCTCATGATACATATGTTCCATTCCATTCGCTACCATTGGAACTAGTCCCTATAGTTCCCTAGAAAGATATTGAACTATCCTCTTGGCAACAGGAGATTTATTGGAAGGTATTTCACGCAGGACACTAAGTGGTCAATGGTAATATCTAAAAGCATTTCGGTGTTTACTTCCTTCCTTGTTTACTGACATTAATTTGGTCCTCGCTTAATCTTGGGGTTAGTAGTAGTAATTTTGTTTAAATGATGATATGGTCAATTTTCACCCCGTCAGTTCGAAGATAAAACCCATTCGGACAACACAACAACCATGCCCTGGGCGGGATTCGAACCCGCGAACTTTGGGTTAGCCAGCGGGCGTGCTACCCACCAGGCTAACCCGGTCGGCAGCCTAATCTGGAGGGTAAAGATCTGGATCCTTAATGAAAAAATAGGATACCACGCAAATATAATTTCATTTGATAAATAATTTGATACACAATGACATAGGACCAACTTCGCTGCGAGATCAGTCCAAACTGCCGTCTTTTGTTATAATGCTTATGGGGGTATTTTGGATGGTCGATAAATTTACTGGACCTTATATATGTCTTGGAAGCTCATTTGGATTGGTTAGCACAGATGATGATGATAATGCGTCCACAATAACCCCTGACTTGATAAGTAGTTCCTCACCCTATATATGCTGTCCATACACTGTCAAAACATGTATTATCATATGGCACCAGGCATTATTAATAGCTATAATTTCTCAACAAAAAAAATCACCAATTCGGAGCTCTAGTTTACGTTTATTTTGGTTACTATAGCAACAACATCATGGAGGTCATAGGAAAATTTATTTTTCATGTCAAATGGTATCACTACAGCAAGTCAACTGCAACCCATGGGCATTTGAGTTACTTGCCCAAAACTAGCCGAAATTACAGACTCATTTATTCTACATCCAGAAATTTATGCAAATGAGTATGATTGAAAAAGCATTGATTTTTTCATTCATAGAAAATAGTTTCCGTGTAGAAACGAATAAGTTGTCCTATAAATGAAGCACTCTTTTTCGAACGTAAATAGTTTGCTCCCCTTCCAGCACTGGTGATAAAGAGTCTGTCTTTTGGAAGAAATCTCGAGGGGAACGGAGGAGTGAAACAACACAAACTAAGACCGAATAAAATGTTACGCGAGAGATATCATTAATCCATAATGGCCCTTCCCTTGTAATTTAACTGCAGGGTAAAAAGGAAGGGAAAAGTAACAAGGGGTGGATTAAATTCGTCTCGTAGATAGTTCGATAAATTTGTTTTGGCTAGGGATTCAGTGGGAGGGGTGTGAATCACCCCGTCGTGGGCATAATTTAGGATCCTTACATTGGCATTATTTGGCGGAGGTTCAACTTCAACAGGTTGCTGGCAGCCTTTTATAAATGCCTACTTAAGCGTCACCTAATACTTCAACCGAAATGGGTAATATTTTTCAATATGCCAACTCTTTGTAATTCATCTGTTGAATTTAGTTTGGGGAAACAGAGAGACATTGCCAAGAACAAAATATGGCCACTATTTTTCAATGATTAAAAACTCATTACTTAAAACTGAATAGAATGAATCCGTTGAAACCCTTATATGGAAAGACTAATGGAGCAAGATGGTATTTCAATTGGTTGATCTTTGACTTCTTGAGTCAAGTGAAGAATTTTCGAGAGCCACCAATGATAAACGTAATAAATAAAACTTAGTATTGATAACTTGGAATGGATGAAGACATTTTAAGATTATATTCTAACCTGAGGAGCTACTATAAATAAATTTTCCTACTGATTACCCATGATGAAGTTCATTCCATCAGCCCAGTTTTCTTTCATACTGCCATTCGACATTCTACTTAATTTAATTATTTTCTAGGTGCATTAGGATAGAAAAATAATATAACTGCATAAAATAATATAACACATCTTAATTTTTGAATGGTATCAATTAACCATTTAACGTTATGTCAAAAACATTATCGGGTGGACCGACCATTTTTTCATATTTGGTGAGAGCTGAAAAAGATGATTTTTGCAGTATTTTTTCCCGTTTGCACTATATAATAGATTAAAAGTTTTCCCACCAAAAAATAGGTGTACCGTTTTTATCATTTAATATACCTATATCTATTAATGATTATTATGGTAGTAGTAATTATTAATATTTTGGATACAGTAAACAACGAAAAAGTGTTGACACTGCTTTTAGACTGAAAGAAGACGGAAGAAATCCCCTTACCCCTTCTTATTGCCTGTCTGAAATCATTTTAAATATTTTCGAGGTGTTAATCGTGTCCATATTATAATATAAAAGCTTTTCATTACGAGGACTAGAATATTTTTGCACGAATCCTAAAAAAACATTTGAATGAAAAACGATGATGGAACTTGGTAAGATGCTCTATACCAAAAGTGGTTATATGATTGGGGGGCATCAGGTAAAGAAGCAACACTATCTGAAGGAGTGAGTCAGGCACGCATCATTATTGTCGTTGATTTTTCATCAGTAAATAAAAATTATTAAGAGGATTAAAGTGAAGTTGAATGTGAGATGGCATAAGGATTAGGGTTAGGATTAGAGTTACGATTAGGGAATATGAGAGGGAGTAAGGAGTAGCCCATTAGGGTCGCGAAACCACTTCATTTCAGGTAAAAGTTAGTCATGCGGGAAAGAATTTTGATAAGTTAGAAGGAGAAGAGCTCCCGTTTGGATCTTGCATATTGCGAAGGCATTTGTAGTTGTTTTCACGTATGTTTTTTTATTCAGAAGTCTAACATTGTCCCGCATGTTGTGGATGCTGTTCTACTATTTTATTTTATATTGCATGCGGGTTGCTTCATTCTGAGTGCAATTTGTTTCATATTCATTTACGTTTGGGAGTCGATTTGAATGTATGGTGGTCGATCACCCCCTGCCACACGCCCTTGAGGCGGTTTCCAGGGTAATCCTTGGAAGCAGAAGTAGAAGGATAAGGAGGTTAGCAGTTAGCAAGCTGTGCTATTAAGGTGGTATTGCCGTGCTGACAGAGAAAGCAAGCTGCGCTATTAAGGTGGTATTGCCGTGCTGACAGAGAAAGATAGCTGCTCGATCTAACTATTCTAAACCTAGGAACGTCGAATATTAGAAGTAGTTGGAAAATGACAGAATATCTTAGACTAGTATAAGTACTTTTGTGAACAGGTTTTGTGGGAGGCTATTCCACTTAGCATCTCCTTCAATCGAAGAATCGAAACAATTAGAGATCACAATAGATGTAGTCCAATGTCCGGAGTTAGTATTCAGGATAGTTAGTGTATATATGTATATTT
>WURS02000019.1:260190-274393 GCA_011762765.2 Rhinocypha anisoptera
CAATCACCTTCGTGAACAATTATTTTGCAGAGAAAAACGCCGAGTACTTTTTGGACGGGTTACAGAGATGGGAGCATTGCTGGGAGAAGTGTGTAGAGTTACAAGGAGACTATGTTGAAAAATAAAAAAAAATTTCAGAAAAAATTTCTTGTATTTTTGTTGGGTCAGAAACTTAAATCTCACACTTAAAGAGTGGAGGAATTGTGCCCTAACTCCCTAATGGGTATGCTTTCTCGTAGTAAAAATTTCCGCTGTACTGCAATGAGTGTGACACTCCCCTGCTTGTTGACTACATCATGATGGAAAATGATAATTTGCATGCAATACTCGAGACTAAATATCATCTGCACCTGGGAGACCTCCATGATAGCCTTGGTCACGTGTCACTTTTTTAAGAGCATCTGGAATTTTAATTAAATTTTCAAGTTTTTCATGTATTTATTTAATTATCATTTAGAGTTGATTATCATGGGTAACCAATCCCTGTTGATGGCCCTGAGATTCTGCTGCCTTTTAATCTTTATAAAATTGTAGGGGAATTTATTAATTCTAGTTTAAAAAAATTATTTTTTTAAATTCATTACATTTAATAAATATTTATTAATATTTATTTTTATTTCTGAATTATATGAATTTTTATACATGATATTTTTAAATTGTTTTACTCTGATCTGGAGAACATATACCTTGGTATATTAGTAGTTTGAATGTGATGAAAAATGACACAAATCCTTGATACACCATAATTCTAACTACGATTACTATGTAATATAATTTATGGATGTGTCATCTAAAGAACATACATAATAAATGAATTAAAAAATAACATTATTTTCAGGAAAATGCTGCCAAAGGCCAATCTCCGACTTCAGCACAGGCTAGCACAAATCCGTTTCTCAGTTCATCACCAACCACTGGTTCACCAATGTCTTCACATCAACCAATTGTTGACCTTTTTGGGTCACCAACTGCTTCAACAGGCAGTGGCGCTGCACAGGTATATACTCTGTTCTGATGTGTACTTTCAATGTGTGTGAAGCCAATTTTTATAAACTTAATGATCGGTAATTGATTTTCAGCTCACAGTTCAACTCAATTGAATCACATTTTCAGCACTTTAAGTTTTCCACGGTGCTGTTTTTCAGATAGCAATTGTGTTATGGCCAGATTATATTGCTACTAAAAGTGTTTTCAAGTTAAACTGGCGAAGTAAAAGCCTGTTAAAATTACTCATCTTAAGAATTATCATTTTCTCTCAACTTGTGAATCACACAGGCACAATAACTTGAAATGTTTTCAATTTGTCAGTGTGGCAACACTAATGATGGAAGACCCCAAAGAGATCTTGTCACTTGGAACAGCTGATGGGTTTGTATCCTTACAGCTGTCATTCCCATGCTTCCTATCTCATGGTCACTGCCTTCTTCATGAGCATTTTGGTGTGTTGTGGTAGTTGTGGTGTAACCGGTGCAGTATTCATGTCGTAAACAAGCAAACATCTGGAATCCATGATTAAATAACAAGATGAATTATGTGAGAGTAAAGTAATAAAGTAAACTATTAAGAAGCATAATTTGTTACTTTCAAATTGTACAGTAGTATATGGAATTCAAACAAAATTAAAACAAATATTCATGGAAACCGTTGTTACCAAAAACAATGCTCAGTGAAATACCCGGAAGCATGCAGCCTTCACGGCTTTCACATCACAAGAGCCTTCGCACTGTTTTCTTGTTCCTTCACAGTATATGGAATTATTTTGAATTTATTTGACAGAACAAAGAATCTTACTGATTTTCCTTCAGTTTTATGTTAAGTTCTGTTGCTTTGTTTCGTAAAAATGAATTAATACTTCTGCCAGGGAGCAAAACAGCTTGACATAAAATCATTGCATCAAATTTACATAATTTAAAATAATAACTCCATAAGAAAACTTAGAAGATCAGCCGAGACTACATCATCGCATGTGTAAAATGGAATATTTTTTAAAGTCGTTGTGTAAATTAGTATGCATTAAATCAAGATTCTACTGTATGTGCAATTACTGGTGGTTCCCTTCGAATCAGGACCCTGTTGAGTCCACACACACTTTCGCATACTTTCCTTCCACTGCTCAAAACATTTCTGCAGATAGCATCAGTCTGTGAAGGAGCACCCAAATTTTCATCCGTACCTTTTGCTGATTAATGAAACTGTTTTACCTCAGACTTGAAAGTCAGGAATAGAAAAAATTGAGCACTGCTGAATCAAGCGAAAATGGAGGATGCTCAAGGTTTGTGGTGTTTCTACTGGCAAACCAATGCTTGACTTATAATGCATTGTGAGTAGGTGCATTGTCCTGGTGGAAGATCAACCCTTTCCTCCATAAGTTAAGGCTTTTCCTTCCAACGTGTTCACCAAAAGTTTCCAAAAAAATTATATGATATAGTTGGTTGACTGTTAGTTACTGACATCTATTCTGTCATACCAATGCCCTAGATGCCGAAGAAGAAGATAAGCATTGTCTTGAACTTTAAATGACTCGTGCATGCTTTTTGCAATCTGGAGGAAGATGGCGTATTCCAATTAATGGATTGCTGCCTGATTTCCAGATTCTATGTAGGTATCCACATCTCATCAGCCCTAATAGCACCCTTTAAAAAACTGGGCTCCATCAATCCTGATTCATGAGTAAGCTGATTAACAGGTTGATTACTTTTCGTATCTGATAATTTCAGGTGGAGTGTAAGGACGTGATTGCATTTTCAAAATTTTTTATTTGCTCTATATTTGTAATTACATGCACCGGCAAATAAATATAGCATAATTTTTGCTTAGTATTCCATCACTCATTAAGCTGTGAAATTAGTAGAGCTTATTGTCAGTGGCTGCGCTTAACATTTGCAGGCGAGCAAGGCTTCTGATGATCTCCTCCAGCTGAGTGGGAATCCATTCGCGGACATATTTACCGCCTCGTCGTCGTCCTCTCAGCAGCAGCAGGCCCCCCCTTCTGCTGCACCTCCCGTGGCACCACCCACGGCAGCAACAGGTGCTCCGGGCATGTGGATCTCCAATGGTAATTTTGTTTGTCTTTTTTAGTAATATCCTCGTTGCGTGTGAGGGAATATCATAATGCGAGGTTCATTCTGATGAACGTGGAATAACTGAAGTAAGCAGTACAGAAAGTTCTGCGAGAGATAAAAATTGAATCAGGGTATTGAAAATTGAGATATAGCTTTGGTGCTATAATCATATTTCATTTGATGTAACAATACCGCAAAAAGTATTCAATTGAAAATGGAGTCATTGTTCCAATGAACTCCAGTTGGCCATAGAAATGCTAGAATACATGCATTGAGGTGACTTTACCCATTTCCCCTTTTTCTAAACTTGAGAGATCCCTTTTTCACCGTGGAGATGAGATCTCTTGCATTCATCCTCCTGATTGAATTATTTTCCAGTAAAAACATAAGTGCTGTGTCAAATTTTCTGAAAGAAACTTATTGAGTTTAAGAAAGGTTAAAAATTTGTAAACTTTTTATCAGCATTAGAATTCATTGTTGGATGGAGTAGTTCATATTTTTGCTTAGGTCACATTTCACTGCCTATAGTCTGCTTTTTGTTCAAGGTATTTAAAATTCCCATTATTCATCCCATCATTCATCCCATCCCAAAATTCTCAGGGTGCATTATTTTTGATAATTGCTAAGAATTTTTTGCATACATTTGTTTAATAATTTTAAATATGGCAATCACTACATTTAAAAATTTTCAATATATGCATACTTGTGCTTAAGAAAGTTTAAAGTAGATAATAAAAAATTGTTTCTCTCATTTAGTTAATATCTATGTTTTTTCTTGTTCTCTGATATTTAGTAGTTGATTGTGTGTTGTCTTATTGAAAAAAGGGTGACTATGCAAAGATTTTTAATAATATTAATTTTAAAAATCAATAAATAAACTCCCTGGGAGTTTATTTATTATCTTTATTATTTTCTATTGCCATTTATTGTGCACACTTTCTTACAACCTTAAATTTATTTTTTTGGATGCCATACTATTATTATCCATGAATTTCCCAGCTAAATGAAACCTAAAAGGAATTAGTACTGTTGGCCTCCTCCTGGGCGTTTTCTTGAATATTCTGAATCATTTGATGAGGTTCTTCCACCTCCTCTTTGAAACTGGAGTCAAGAACCTTTTGAATCCTCAAATGGCATCAAAACCTATTACACTCCTTTTGTCCAAAAGATCAAACCTTTCCGATTTGGACAACTGATGAGATTTGGAAGTCAAGGGGATCTAAAATTGGGTTATGCAAATACCCACCTCCAGGAAATATGAAAAAATTTTACAATGATAAGATTATAGCATAATGTCTATGCTCATCTATATTGTTTTCTTTGAGATAATGCATCTCATTGGTAGGGCCTCTGCCACAAACCTATATACCTACTTCATCCACGTTGATCACTGCATTGTTCGATATGTATGCTGTCTGCAAATACTTAAGATTTTGAAACCTATTGTTTCCTCATCACCCTTGGGCCAGCTGCATAGTACCTCTCTTGTTAGTCTGAGATTGCCACTATGTTTGGTTTGATATTTGTTATTTCTTTCACGGTAATGGATTCCAGCATTCATTCTAGAGTATAGATTCATATAAACTCTCCTCAGGCACATAATTAAGAATATGGTGAAAATTATTCATAATGAAATGTTGGATGCAAACTGTGCATTATGTACACTTGAGACATGAATTAAGGCAGATGCTGCATTTAACACGATGAAGTGCTAAACACCTCTGAATAAAGTTATTGATTTAATTAATGATTGATAATATTAAATAATAGCCAAGTCTTGTAGGCTTGGCATGTATAGTGTTGTATTTGTTTATGAACTAAACTACAATTACAGTTATATAAATAGTATCAAACTAAAGAAATAGGGGGTAACATGATTTGTGATGTTCCTTTTTATAGTTCATGAGCCAGTTTGTGAACCTATTTTGTTTTGTATTCAAACATTCTACTAATTCACATCCTTTTATGATAAAGCAATTTTATAAGGTGATATGGATCAACATTAGGTTAAAAATTTGACATGATATCAAAGTCAAAATATTTACTTTGCAGGCCAAATTATTTTTTTTATGTATGTAAAAAAGTTGTAGAAAATATTGGTGCATTGTTGATTGCTTTTCAGGCTTTGGAGCCGCTGCCGCTCCAACCTCTGCAAACACTTTTGTAACAGACAAAAACTTCAGTTCTGTATTTGGAGCTTCTGAAGGTGCACCAGGTAAGTTATTTTGTGTTTGATTTTTGGATAGTTTATTAGTAGAAATAAGTTGCTGTTTCCTTTTTTCTTTGAAGTAGTGTTTTATAGGTCCATGAGTAGCAGTTCCATCACCATCGTAATTTGAAGGTGAATCTTTTTGCCAATGAAATATTTTAATGTTTTATATTCATGAAATCAACATTTCAAAATAGTTGTAGAAATCTTTACTGTTTGATATCTGTTTATTGTCTATACTATCTGCTAATGTTTCATGTGTGTTTGTATGTAGAAATTTAGATGTGTGTTGTACTGTGTTTTTTATTAATGGGTATATAGTATGTTTTCATAATTTTCTTTCTAGAATGCCAAAGGTTGAATTCAGTGCGGTGATGATGTCCATTGTGTTTGAGTATTGCTCTTCACTTATTTTTTCCTTGGATTCTCTAGATCTCACAGAATATCTCTTGAATCCCTATTCAGAATCTTAATTTGATTGATAATCTTCAGAAAAATACAAGGTTGAATTGTGAACTGTCCATTTTATATTTAAAATATTTGGTATTTCAATAGGACCATTTTGGAAATAATTTGCCAGCATCTTGTCTCTCCCGGCCATTGGGTGTGTAAAAATTGCTACTAAAACATAAAACTTGAGGTCTTGAAAAGTTTTCTTTTCTTTTCTATTACACTCTTTGGTCAAGCTCCTTCAAATTTTTAAGAAACACTTCATTTTATTGCTTCTATATGTATGTGCATCTTGCAAAGCTTGGATGTATTTAAAATACCTTGATACCAGTCAGCAAAAATGTATATCTGGCCCTTAAATGCTTTCCAAATTTGATTTTCTGCTCAATTTATTTGAGGGGGTTTTCTTAATGGTATTGAGTAACTACAAGTCAAAAAATGAAATTCTTAATATTCCATAGTTGTGTATGGATTTTTGGCGATACTGAATAGTTATTTTCATTTTAAATAGTATATTTTACAGCCATGTAATTTATTTTATATTAGCAAAAGTCATTAGTTCATGCACTAATATAATTTGCATTATTAAGTAAACAGTACATTAATTTTTATGCATATTTTATTTGGATTGTTAATTGAATTTGAAATATCAATATCACCACTGGTTTTAATTTATGTTAGCAGGACCAACTGCATGATTAAGCAGTTTTATGTGTTATTGAAGTAGGGCTTGTAATTTGGCCCTAAAAGGGACATAGGCAATTCTTTTTTTTTTACTTAAAATCCATTCTTAACTTGTGAAATCATTTTCTGTACATATATTTGAACTCCTATTTTTGAGATATGATATATTATCTAACATTCAAATATTCTTTATGCTCTCTGGGTAATAGGATATTTATGCCCTTGTATTCCATTCAAAACATCATAATGGCAAATATTCATAGGATTCTAAATTATTTTAATGAGCTTATTGTGAAGGCCCAGTTTTAATATTTTTTTAGATGTCAGTATTTTTCTAGTGATTTTTGGCTGATAGTTAAATATATAATGCATAAGCTGAATTAATAAATGCCTTTTTAGAATGCATGTTGACTTTTTTAACCATTTTCGGAATGTAGTTTAATTCCTTTTGTATATCCACATGGCCAGGGTTCTCCGGACTGTATGAAATAGTCACAGTTAAGTTAGTCATTTCTTGCAGACTATTAATTTTATCCTTTCAAAACAAAAAGAGCATTTCAGGAGAAACTACTTGGCTTAATTTTATTCAACTCTCTCAAAAATAAAAAATTGCAATATCGTATAATACTTCACTTCTTTTTTGTGGAAAAAATGAATATTTATCTTAAGTGTACAACCTTACTGCTAATTTCGCCTAACACATCTTGGTGATAATTATCTATAAATATAAAATCGATTCTAAAATAATAGTTTGAAACATATTTTGTATTAACTCATGGTAGTCTTGTGTGTTTTTCTTGAGTGTCTTGTTATAGTTATCTCTTTGAACGATATAGAGATTGAAAGAGGGATCAATGCGCAGGCCGACAACATGCTTCACGCAACATATGTTGGTTAATTTGGTTATTTTTTCCAAGCACTCAAGGTCATGCAACTTATATGCCTTTTCAGGCCAGTGTTCACTGTTTGAAACTTTGAAACATGCTGCTTTGACCTCACTCAGATTTGCCCCTCCTCCCCCCAACGCATTCTGTGGTCCACTCTCCCTCATTAACAAAACATCACACACAAATGTCAGTCTGAATTTCTAATGAAATTGTTTGTTGCTTAGGGTTTTTTGATACAATGTAACCATTCAAAGCAGTCACATCCACCAAGTGACAAAATACCCAAGTCCACTTCCATGTTAGTCGAATAATTGAACAGCTATTTGCCATTCTATTCTATCTACTAACCCCATGTTCTGGTTGTAGTCCAGGAAAGTAATTGGTTTGACAGCATTTCCATATTCATCACAGAAAGTACCATAGCAGGTGGATTGTGCATGTTTATTAATAAATATAGGTCTCATTTGTCTCTCTAGATCATGCCAAACCATCTTTTACTTGAACATTTACGTTACCCCTAAATCGTTTATAAACTTTTACATTAGTTTTTGGGATCCCTTTTCACTTTTTTTCTAACAGTCCTACAATTATATATTTTTTGGGTTTTCAGATCATCAAAGAAGTCGGGAAATGAGAAGTTATCCATAAAAATGTTATGCCCAACTTCTTCAATTGATCTGGTCTACAGTTGCAGTCGTGGTTGTGGTGGATTTTTTCTCTTTTTCTTTCACTAGTAAACTGTCTTACTATATGTATAGACTATGGTGGCACAAAGTTTGTAAATCTTATCTCCGATGTGTTTGTGCTTCTTCAGAATATACTGCTTGAATACCACCCTACCATTGAAGGAAGCAATTACCTGCAGCTAAATTTTTGTTGGATTATAATATTTGCATAGGATTCTCTTTGTTTTTCTAAAATATTTCTCAATTTCCAAAGTCTACCACAGTCCTTGTTGTATTTGTTAGGGGAATTACTAGTAATAATCGAGCACATCTCATCACTCTCCTGTACAATGGTGTATCATGTTGTTCAGTTGTCTTTTAAAGTGTCGTGTGAGTCATGTCCCATTTTTGTCACACTCAATGCTAGAAGAAAAAAGAAAATTTTGTCCTTAGTCACATGAGTCTGTTGTGGAAGTCATATACTAGTAGTAATGCCTATTAGTCTCACTCACTGGAAAATATATCATTGCTCTGAAAAGAATGAGAAATTAATTTTACTTGGTGAATCTTGAGCCTTTAATTGCCTTGCTTGCTTCTCTTTGAAGTCACTAGGCTGTCCCGAGAAAAACTGGAAACAACTGCCATGCCAGTTAGGTGATTGCATGGGCTGGTCCACCTGGTGGCTCGAGAAGAATTTGAATCTTCAGCTTCACTTGAATCTGAAGATCTGATTTGAGCCTTACAGTAACTCTCTGGGAAAACTTCCATCTCCTCCTCATCCAAAGATTTTTAGCCATATATCCTATAACAAAAGTACACAAGTGTGAAATCGTTAATCCTTGGGTACGATGCTCTCAAGACCATTCCACACAGTAAATTAAATGCATAAGTTCCAAATTCACTGAGGGTATGATATGCTCATTGTATTTTCTTCAGAAAAATTATAGGATATGCCTTCTTATTCATCACAGCCATGTTTTCAAATGAGTTGAAGCATATGATTGTAACAGGGGTTGTGAGATGGGGCAATATTGGCATTGAGAGCTCAGATTAGATTTAAAATCGATGATGGATACATTCCAATCACAAGGGACCAATAGGCATTAGGGGACCTTGAAAAAATAGTATGGTAGTATCTGTAGAGGGAAAATGACCCAGACTTAAGGAAAATAAATGTATTAGAGAAATAACTGAATCTTGTAATTCATATGAGGAAAGTAAGGAGGAGGCATGCATGGAGAATACCAATAATGGCATGAGAAGATGCAAAACTCATATAACTAAATAAGACTTGAGTATTAGCTGTGAAGGAAAACACTGCCTGCATTTGAAGTCCACTGGACTAATGGAGATTAAAATTAAAGTGACTAAAGGTAGCATTTATCTTGTGATTGTGGAGCTCATTAGTGTTAATATGTATCAAGAATGAAATGCTAATAGAACCCAAGGTGAAATTATATTAAGACTATAAAAGTACATAAAGAAACTAGCATTGAGACTGGCAGTTTATTATGTAAAGTAAGATGGTAGAAGATCACGGGAAGACATGAATACTTACAGAATGAGAGGAAATACAACCAGGTTATACAAGATTTTCTCAAAACAGGACTAGCAATCAAGAAAAGGAAAGGAAGGTGGTCTGAACTCACTCCATGAAAACATACAATTCAGATAGCATTGTTACAATTGAAACTGGGAAGTTAACTTTGATGGGAAGAAGTGTAATTTATTTTTTTTTTATGATACAAGTGAATAAACGTTATAGAGTCAGGTGGGATGTGGTGGAAACGATCCATAATCTAAGCAATAGGTTAAAAAATATTTTTTAACCTATTTCTTAGATACAAGTGAACATACTGGTGAGCAAGTACATGACTGTCAGAGTTCATTACATGTGATGAACCGCCATCTAAGCATACAAATGAACAAAGTTGTAAACCCTATAAAAGTCAGTGGTGACTCACCTTGAAACGAGTAACAGTTGAGTCCAAGACTTTGTGGAATTCTATAATGCCAGAAAAATTAAAATTACTTTGCGTTTCCACAAGAAAAGGAAATTTTATTTATTTCCGACTAGTTTCACCACAATAGCTTCTTCAGGGTTATGGCACCAAAAATTTTTCTCATTTTTATATATATCGTCCAGGTATGAAGGGGGGGGGGGGGGAAGTGGTGTGGGATTAGACCTTCCCTTTCCTGCCACTTCCTCTTACCTCCACCCCCCCTCCCCACCCTCAATCTCCAACCTAAATAACCTGGACGATATATGTATATAAAAATGAGAAAAAATTTTGGTACCATAACCCTGAAGATGCTATCGTAGTGAAACTAGTCGGAAATAAATAAAATTTCTTTCTCCTGTGGAAACACTAAGTAATTTTAATTTTTCTTACACTCACCTGAAGATTCAAATAATGCCTTCCTTGGAATGTCGACTCAAGATGCATGACAGTGTAACATGTTGAGTCCTTGGAGGTATGTAACCCCGACAACATTGGTGCCAAAATCGGCCTGTTGTGACCGCAGGAAAGATGTGATCACTCATTATAACTGGTGGAACACTCTTTTATGTGCTTTTCTCCTTAAACCAATGATCGTAAAGCTATAAAGATGTGCAATCTGTATGCTATATGTAATATATTAGCTATGGTGATACTCTCACTATAAGTTACACTCATTCTAACAGATTTCTATCTTATTTATCTTATTAGTAAGTGTAATAGAACCTACATTTGTTAGAATTCAATTTTTTTATCTCTCAATCTCCCATTCTGTCAACGTCAATTTGAAGGGCATATCAGTCAATCCCCTGAATTTGCCTATAGACATGCAGTCATCTGCAAAAAGTCTCATTTGAGATTTAATTTTATTCAAGAGAAAATCATATAGTTTGGGAACAAAAGTGGCCTACGTACTCTTTTATCTTGTGGGATCCCCAATGATGATTTTATTTCTTTGGAACATGTATCTCCTATACTTATTTTCTCCCCTCTTAAAACCAGAATATTCCTCTGCCATTTGTTTTCAGTGGTAGCTGGTGGACCTTAACCTTGAAATTTTCATGCTCAACCTTTGATTGTGATTGCATCCACTTCTATTTTCACATCTATCAATTTCTAGGCAGGGACCTGATAGTTTTTTCCTATCCTGTAACCATGTTGGTGATTTAACAGCAAATTTTCAAACTCCCATGGATCCAAGAAATAATCAGTAATTATTTTTTCTTATGATTTACAGACTACTGATGTCAAAGTGACCAGAATTTAATTGTAAACTGTTTTGTGGGACATTTCAATTCATAGTGCCATTGAATAAGAGTTTTATATACTAAGAAACTACTTCCACTTATTTTGAACAATTCTCTTAATTTATCTCCTAGCTTTACCTGATCGCCTGTTTTTACTTGATTTTACTGAAATCTCTAGAGTTTCTTGGTTTTAATACTTCGAGTTTAATATTTCTGTCCTTAACCTCTCAGAAGGTGCTCTGTTGTATCTATCTAAATCACAATATAAAATATATTTACAGGCCCTGTAGGTATGCTAGTTTATTAATTGTTAAGTATAATAGCTTATTATTCATCATCTGTTAATAGAGGTCCATCTTTATGTTATAAATTAGCTTTGTCTTTCATCCTCCTTCAGTATTTATGAAATTAGTGTGTTGTTTTTTGAGGTAATGTTCAGCAATTAATTTTCTTTTACTTTTTAATTTATCTTTTTACAAATTAATTTTAGAATTAATATTTTCTATATTTCAAGTCATCCTGGGCACTTTATTCTTTTTTCTATTAATCACTTTTAACCTTTTCTTCAGTGATCTTATTTTGAGGTTGTAAATCTTTTGGTCATTATCTCCTTATAGAATATTTTTTTCACAAAAATATTCAATCCATCCAACTCTTAAAATGCCTCTCCCACATTTTGTCCCACGCATGCCCATCCAGAGTGCTCGTATCTTTAAAAAAAAGAAGAGGGGGAACCCCCTTCACTTATCTTCACATATCTCAAGAGTGTTTGACTCACAGGTGGGTTTTCTGTTATTTGTACAAAGCCCTCCTCATTTATGGTATGATTACCAATTCTTGGAGCCTCCTCACTCCCTACTACAGAATTCACAAAGGTTTTTGTGCTCTGTTTTGCCTTCTGATGACCCTCTGGGCTTTCTGAGCATATGCCATATGCGACTATACACTTGTCAGTGTTCATCCATATTTTAGGACTTCCCTCTATTGGCAATACTTTTTTAAACAATTTCTTGCATTCCTACATTTCACAGGGACACTTATACTACATTTCACAATCATTTCATGTCCATTCCAATGTAATCACTAGTTTTTTACCTTCACAGATGAATGTCATCTATAGATTCTTACCATATTCCATCCATCTGGTCAATTTTCTTGTAGCATATATTCCTACTATGAAGAATACCATTAACAGCAATTTTGGCACTTTAAACTTGTGGCCAGATCCTGTACAAAACGAAGTATATACCAGTTATATTTACTTATTTTTTAATCATTGGTGTCTGCATAAATTATCGCAACTCTTTCTTTAACTTTGATAATCATACTACTTACTTTTCTATCCAATTACTGTAAAACACTGCACATCTATTCTCACTCTCCTTTTAGCCTTGTGATGAAGCATATACCTGACAATCCTCTCTTTCTAATGATGCTGGCACAAATTGATTCGCCATCTTCCTGGGCATCTGCAGGGTTACTTTACTTTCCTGTCTCATGTTCTGCTGTTCCATTTTTACTAGAGATGCACCGAAGTTCGGCTTCGGCAGAATATTCGGCCAGAATCTGGCATTAGGGCTCAGACTCGGCCTTTGAATGCCCGAATACTACATGTAATTTTATTAATGAAAATTCTGGGGGAATTATTATTTAAATTGCAATTTACGGTATAAAATTAAATTTGTTCGGGATTGCTGCGCATGCGCAGGAGGGTTTTGTGCGTTCGTGGTTATGAGCAGTCATGGAAGAACGCTCAAACTGGTTCTGGATTGCCTTCGCGAATACATCTAATACGATCACTTAATTACCCATTTCAATAACAGCACTCGATATAACTCACGATGTTAACAAAGTTGCGCATTATACCCATTCCCTTCAAAACAATACAATCGTCGGTTGCACAATCATTCCGCTCAGAAATTACACGTGTGAATTAATGCTGCATCTTATTGCACAATTAATTGCCTAGTGTAAAAACGGACTTAACACCAAGAACTTATTATCAGTATCATTTTTAACTTTAACAGACGAGGCTAAGGCTAAACAATCAAAATTTTACGTTCGTACAGAAAGCTCACTGTTACAAAAGGTAAAGTGTGACAATGTAAGAACATTAAACGTTTTTACTGAAATAAAAATAAGTTAAATATTAATATTTTAGCTATGCGATGAATAATAGGTATTTCAACTAACATTCCTTCATCATTATCTATTAGTATTTGTTGTTCATATCGAATAATTATTTTCAAATAATGTATTCCAAAAATCATCTTTAGAGCTGTATTTGATTTTAAATTAATTTATTCCATGTAGCCCATGAGTTTTTCAAAAAAGAGCCCTATTTGGGAATTCTTCACATCTTGTGAGGATGAATTGAAGGCAAAATGTCAAATTTGCTGCTTCAAAATTTCACGTGGAGGAAAAACACCAAAATCCTTCACAACAACATCAATGATTAACCATCTTCGAACAAGGCATAATAAGGAGTACAATGAGTATAAGGAAAAGAAGAAGGATTTAGAGAAAGATGTGGCACCTAAAATACATTGTGCTCTTGCTAATCTACCCTCAAAACAGCAAACTTTACAAGAATGCTTCAATAAGGCTATTCCTTATAGTTCTGAATCATTTGAGGCAAAAAAATTAAACAGAATGCTTGCTGAAATGATAGCAATAGATTGCCAGCCATTTTCAATAGTTGAAGATGAAGGATTTTTGAGATTTGCACAAGCTATGAATCCCAGATACAAAGTTCCTTCTAGAAGACATGTAACAGAAAAAATTATTCCTGAGGTATATTCTGCTGTACTCAAAAAGATAAATGAAAAAATTAAATGTACTACAAGTATATCTTGTACAACAGACATTTGGACATGCAGAAACAACCAGAAATCTTTTTTGAGTTTGACAGCACGATGGATTGACAATGAATTTAACCATGATTCTGCTTTACTAGCTTGCCGAGAAATTCTTGGAACTCATACAGCTAACAACATAGT
>WURS02000019.1:295204-307594 GCA_011762765.2 Rhinocypha anisoptera
CCCCCCCGTGGGATCTGCGGGAGACAAGATCCCACGGTGTGCCGCCACTAGCGCTCCTCCGTAGATCCCTGAAAGCATCCTCTCGGCGCCTGTGTCCAAACGCACCCTGTGGCGCACCTCTGTGGGGCGTGTGGTAGGGTTCGCCAGGATACCAATTTAAATATTCACAATGATCAATTCAAAAAGAGAAAAATACACTAGAGTTATAGACGAAAAATAATCTCCCCCTACCTACAATGAACCCTATCGAACATTGTCCGTGCCTATCCCGCTCGACGCGTGAGAAGTCCTCACAAAATTTCGCGATTTGCGCAGAACATTTCAACGTTTGCTCTTTTTATATCCTCTTTTTATCAGTTAGTATTCTTCCTGATAAGTACTTTATCGATCTCCTTCGTAAGTCAATGCAATAGTAACAATTTATGCAGCACGTCGCAGCCATTCAATAAGATACAATCAGCGAAAAACTCTCAATTTTATTTTAGCATTGGAAGAAAAATAGCCGCTGTTTAAAACCACATACACCACCGTACAACCCTTAATGTCATCTAACGTTAAGGATCCGCACTTGGCTCTACTTGTGTGAAACTCTTTCATGATTATACTTGGATAAACAATGCTGTGGAAATAGCACAAAAAACCATTAACTCGATTGCACGACCGGTTTAATCAGATAGCCCTCTATATACGTATTACTACATGGTCCTGATGATGTTACTTTTTAATGAAACCCGGAGTATGTGAGAAAGCGTGTCTTTGTGGAATGCATAGTTTTCCATTATTTCTTCGGATAGTTATAATCATTCAATCCACCTTCTTGACATACTCAACATCCCTTGAGCTACCTTGTACATTCAGCTACTCGACACATATCTACCACCAATATTTTTTTCCCTTCAGTCTTTCTCATCAGCAACTCATTTTTTGTCTTTCTCTCCATCTCCTCCGTCCCTTCATCCGCGCCCACATTCATAGATCCACGTCCCGGCCCCGTCTCATCCGCACAATCTCGAAGACGCCTCAACCATTCAACGCCACGCTCCCCATCAAGGATTTAATTTATTCCAAGACGGGGTGACTGTCATGCAAAAAACGGAGTGCACGACTCGGAGCGATTGGACTTTTCGACTTCGCATATTGGTCAAATAGGTCGAAAGTTTGACCAGATATTCAGCGAAAACAATCTCGTTCATGAAAAAGAGTGAAGAGAGTCTCTTTGCTAAACATCTCAACGAAAAGAGAGGCATGTTACAGGGTTTGTGCAACTAACCCTACACACTGAAGACGCGGGAAGATGCTACAAGGCAATTCTTCGGGGAGATTAGACTGCGAGGTCGAAATTGCAATTCGAAAATGATCCGAAGAGTCTGTTGAAGAATGGAGACGAGGAAGACAGCCGTGTAATTTAAGAGGTCGCTGCCTTCGGAACGACCCCAATTTTACTTTTCAGTCGTAAAACGTTTTGAGGAGACTGATAACACCTAGCCATCAACTTCGTTTCCATATGCAATAAGTATAACTAGCACAAATAATTGGCAGATTGCATCGCGATCGCACAAATAATTGGCAATATAGCTCACATAAAAACAGTAATTGACATTTTTCAAATTATGTTTCATTATGAAAACATCCAACGCCTCTTATAGAGATGAGAATAATCGAAATCTCTATCTTGATCGATGGGTGGTCAATGGAATCAAATTTAGAACTTCCAATTCTTAAATATTGACACTCAGTCACCAAAAGGATCGCCACCTTCCTTTCTCTCCTTCCCACCTATTTTAGTTCCCCTATAGCCTCCCTGTATCGTACTCGTAAAAGCAGAATTGTATACCTGTTAGCCGGGCACACATAAGGTGACAAAAGCCACATGATGGAAGCTGGTGAAGGAAGAGTGGAAGGCAAAAGAAAAAGGCCAAGTTTACATTTGATTAAGCAAATGACATTGATACACAGACACACAAGGAAATGAAATTATTAACATAAAATAAGGAATAATGGAGAAGGAGGACTGCTGCCAGCCAATCTAAGAATTGAGAACAAAGAATAACGCCTGAAGATGTCGCAACGAGACGAAATTCGGGTCGTTCTTAATGGATGGGATGTGGATAATAAATGATTCTCTCCTGAACGGACGAAGGTGGCGGTCCCACCGAAAATTCTTCACCACTGTGAGTTTCTTTCTTTTTGTGTCCTGTGTCTCTGTACATTCCACTAGTGTTCGAACCAATATTATTCACATTGTGAACCTTTTCTAAGTGATTATTATAATATATATGTATATATGCACACATACTTGAGGAAAACTCAGACGAGCAGCAAACACAAACACATGCCCTTCCGGTGCCAACTGCCTCAGTAAATTTGACCTACCTCCATTCCTGCAATGTATGCAATTCTTTTTACATAGGCGAATGTACCACCCCTCTTTCAATCATCATTAACAACCTCCGATTCTCTACTAAATCTGGCTCCTTTTCATACCTTCCAATCCCCACCCACTGCTTTTCCCATGACCTTCCCTTTGATAATTGTTTTTCCCTTTCTGTCCTCGAAATCCTTCTGGCATCCTCCAATGTTCAACTCAGGACTCGTGAACTCTCATATATCTACCATTCCGTTAATTTCAATATCACTTGTCTAAATATAAACCGCTGACCCCTCATTCCCTTTGTTACTCTCTCCCCTCCCCTCCATTATGTCCTCCCCTCCTTCCCCTTCTCTCCAATATGACACACCGTGCATATCATCCTTCATCAGACATAATATCCTTCATCATCCCTCTCAGACTGACGAAGGGGCAAGAGAGTCCTGAAATATTTCTTTGTTTTGTGAGTCTTTCTTTATTACCTATTTCTGTGTGTGAATGTGTATAAGTGTGTGCATGTTTGCTGCTCATCCGAATTTTCCTGAAGTGTATATATATAATATACATAGACAGAACAACAATACATATGTATATATATTGTTGTTCTGTCAATATTATGAAGACATGAATTAGGCTTTTAGGAAGTATTAGTTTTCATCATAATTTATAAATCATCTACCTTGACCATAAAATGTCTATTTGTCATTCAATAAGATCTTATTCAATTGTATTGAATCCAGTTTTGAAATTCTCATTTACATTAATATAGAACACTTTGCAATTTTACAAACATTTATTCCTGACATGGTCAATTTCAATGATGTCAACATCAAGTATGATTTTATAGTCACAACACATGGTTGATTTTACCCTTATGTTTTGGGGAGAGAGTAAAGGGTGGTCCGCTATAGGAAATGAGACCCATGAGGGTGAGACAAGTTTAGAGATTTGGAAGATGGAGTAGGATTGCTGGGTCAGGAGATGAAACTCCCTGGCTCAATACCCAAAATTTAAATTTGAAGAGATGGATCAAGTGCATAGATGTATTACAGAAAAAAAAGAAAATGAATCAATGTCCTCAAAATTTACCATTGGAGAAAAATAGAATAACAAGGATGCATCAAATAAGCAACAATGCAATTCTAAACAAAGTGAAGTAATGTGGGAGACTACAAAGCAATGCAAAACAAAAAGTAAACTGAATTGGCAAAATAATTAGGATCAAATCTATTGCTAATTAAGTAGAATGATGATCAGAATTTAGAAGGTATAGTGGAAGATGTAATCTTGGATACATTGGTCAGATTAGGAAAAGGAGTAAAAGGGAATAAGCAAAATGATTGCTAATATACCAGAATAATCATAACAAAAAGAAGAAAACAAGATATTACCATGTTATTACAAAGTCAAAATTTATCACACAATAATAGTATTTTAAATTTTTTACTAGGACGTGGATGTCTAAATGAGCTAAATTGCATGTTACGTAAAACTTAACACTATGCATCTGAAACTTATTGGTTTAGGAATAACTCTTTGTGCTATTTCATGGTGGAAAAATTTGAGTTTTCATTCTTTCCATATTCCAGTAACATTGGTATAATAAGACTTAATAGAATTTAGTTGAAACATATATTCCTGTTATGATTATATTCTTGATTTTTAAAATTTTTATGCAATATATTCTTTTAATAGTCTGTATATAATCAGTATATTGGTTTGCATACAGCCTAAGTTCTAGTATATATAGAATACCATATAGAATAAAACTATAGCTGTACACTGTTTTGTATAATTTTCACATATGATGGCTTACCTTGTAAATTTAATGATTCATAGGTGTCAAAGGAAGACCTGGGATTGATTTTCCAAATTTAGCCGCCATTCCTATTACAAGTTTCACGTGCCGAAATGTCAAGGAATCCGGTTATTTTGCTGATATGGAAACAAAGTGTCAGGTTAGTCATCAAAAGTGGTTATCACAGTTCCAAAACCTAACTAGTTTTGAATCAGAATGTAAAACTCTTAAGTCTAGATCACTTCTGTGTTGAAGCTAGCATAAACTCCTTGGCTCATAAAAGTTCACACATTTTTTATTGTTTGGATAAATAAAATGGGAATTCAAGAGGTTCTAAAAATTTGATTTTCTAATTTGATTATAATTGGTATTTCTTTTCCTCCAGGCAGGAATTTCTAAAGTTAATAGTTGAACTACTCTTATTTATGAGATTTTTGTAGATCATGAGTGATTCTAAATTTTATCATTATACTTGGTCATCAACTTATATACTGCTTCCATTCTGACTGAAATGTTATAAGTGGTTCTGGTTGTTGTATGTCAGCCATTGTTTATTAACAGTATTTTTAACTTCATAATATTTTATGGTTGACACTCTTGTTTCACCACATTTATTTTTATGTTTCAATGCTGAATGACCAAGTGTAGAAAGAGAGAAAACATGTATACCAATGACTAATACTTGTCTTATATTCAGTTAATTAATTTATTGTATAATAAAAATACTTTTGTCATTTTATTTAGGTTTTCCATATTTGTGATGGCGGAAGGAAGATTTCTTTCCTATGCCCTAATGGGACAATCTTCAGACAGTCACATTTAATTTGTGACTGGTGGTTTCGAGTAGACTGTGAAGATTCCCAAAATTACTATGAGCCAAGTGCCGACACACTTAGGAGGGAAAGGGAAAGAGCGAAGTATGATAGATTGGCATCAGAATCCAGAGAAAGTATGAGTGTAACTACTAACTTTCAATCAAATGAAAATGTACAACAATATATTCGACCAAATACAGAGGACGGAAGCAAAATTTATTTTGAGCCAGGTCAACCACTTCATTCAAACAATCGTAGAATTTCCAGTATTGAGGAACCAGTAGTAAATGAAGGAAAAAAAACAGAAAGAAATCAAAACAGAAAAAGCATTACTGTGAATTCACAACAATACCAAAACAAACAGCAGAACTTTCAAGAACCTCAAAATTACCCCCGAGACTTAGCTCACAAAAAAATTGTAGCAAATTTCAGGAGCATTGCAGATAATGTCTATAACAGTGAAGGTGATGGAATTCCAAAACTAGTGATTGAGGATGGGATCATAAGAGCGGTTACACAAATGGAGACAATTAAGCCTAATGCTTATTTTGAGCCTGAGGATTTAATGAATCAAAATTCACATTCTTCCAACATCAATACTGAAAATGTTAGCACACAGGGAAATTCATGGAATAGTGATACAGATGATTCAGCAAATAGGAGAGCTGACAAAATGAGAAGAGTTGTACGACTCAAGGTTAAAAGCAAAAATGAACCAAGTGAAGGTCAAATTCTAGCTGAGACTGCATCCTATGCCAGTAGCCATAGGAGAGGTTTGACACAAGACCGCCGTTTGGAGACGGTTACTTTTGGCCAAGTGACAGAAAGCACTCCAGTTTTTTATATAAAATCTAGAGAAAAAGTTTCACAATTGGCCACGACAAGCAAGCCACATTATACTGTTTCCAATCCCGGAGGCATCAAGTCGACAAATAGCAAAGAGACAGGATCAACTGTCATGCCCAGTCTACTCAACAAGGGACCAACAGAAATGCTTCAAAAATCCCAACCTATAGGTGATGATTCTGTCATCATGCACAGGAAACAAAGTCAAAAGGGTGGACAAGTTGAAAATGAAAGTACAAGTTCTTCACCATCTAACCAGATCACAAATGGGAAAGACAACGAAATAGCTGTTACCGACCAGACCACATTAAATGAAGATGTTGATTCAATAGTAACGTATAGGCCCGTAATGGATTTAGAGAAGTACCTTAATCAAAGACGTGAAAGGCTTAAGAAGAATGATAATGAGAGAGATGGAACACCATATTCTGGCAATAGGACTTCACCCATTCTTCCGCTTTCATCTAGCCCAGGGGCTGTGCACTCGTTGGCTCTATATATTGAATCACTTAGCGATGACTTGATTCATAGCACACCTAGGAGGATACATGATAATTTAAGAGGAATAATTCCAATGGACCCTGTGCCAACACAGAAGCCAGGAACATCATTTCATGTAGAAAAGGACAGCATCTATGCAACGCAAAAACAGCTCTTCAGAGAGCAGTCAACAACAAATGGCGATGGTTATGAATCGATTTCATTTATTAAGTACAACGAGCCACATTCCAACACAAAGGCAGAGAATGATAGTAAGGAACCTGACTCAGAAAAATCTCCTTCCTTGGATGGGATTGAAGGAAATGCTTATGTACAGAATGAGCCAATATTTCACAACCTCCAATGGAATGCAAAAGATTCTGTAGTTAGCAACAAGCTTCAGAGTTCGATATCAGATATCAATCATAAAAAGTCAGACCCTTCTGCTAAGAAAATGAAAGACTACCTACTAGGAAATTCCACATCTGAGGATTCTGGTCTTTTTCAACACATCAACGAAGCACTTTCACAATCTAATTCTTCACTAACAAAATACTCCATGGAAACACTATATAAAAATGCAATTGAACCAGTGTTGAAAGAAGCTATGAGTCTAGGATCTATTACAGAATCAGAACTTGCTGAAATTCTAACCACAACTGAGCATTCAATATCAGATAAGAATATAGAAAATTCTAGCATCACTGACGTGAATGGAAGTGATGAAAAACAATCAAATAAGGAACCTTTACTTTTAACCCCTTTCTTCAAGGTGGAAAATGGCAGGGTAGTCAGTACTTCAAGTAAGTTTCCAGAAGAGGAGGATTTATCCAAAACCCCAAGTGATCTCCGTGAGTTGGCACAAGTGTTTAGCCGTGCCTTATCAGCTTATCTAGAGGATCCTGAAACATTTAGAGATGCCTTAGCATCTGTGAGCCATCCTCACAACCCCATCCTACCAATTCGCTTAACATCATCCGCTAATGAAAAATTAAATACCACAAAATTCAAGGAAGAAGAGGATGAAGTACTAGACTTCTCAGATGTTCAAACTCCAACCACCACAACTGGATTACCTATTTTTCAAAATCCTACCACAACTAAAATTCCACAAACAACAACACCACATTACAATAGTGATACTACCTCTTCTAAAATACAGACAGGATTTTATATAACAATACCCTTCATAACACCAACCCAAAAAATACCTGACGAGGGGCAATCAAGTGGCAAAATCAAAAATATCTCTCATCAGGATGCAGAAGGACCAGACTCAAATGGTGTTCGATCTATCACCACAACAAGACCAGAAATCAGTATAGTGACTCCTCTTCCAAATGGAAATGCTTCTTTGTCACAATTTATGGGAGCAGAAAATGTTAAGGGACATTATGGGAATAGTTCATTGCAGAGTAATGGACACAAAGAAATGGTTTTGGAAGAAAATCTTCCACCATTAGAGACAAAAATCTTACCACCTTTTCAGGATATCATTCCTGTTCACGAAGAAGTGATATCCAACGAAGAGGAACATGCATTTACAGATATCAATATTCCCACTGCAGCATTAGATGAAATATTAAATGAGTTTGTGCCTGAGGAACTAAATCGTTTGGCTATGACTTCAATTGAGCCTGATGAAATTCCTGATGATAATAATTACCTATCATCTTATACAGATTCACAAAAACAAAATTATCTGAGAACAACAAATTTCCTCAATGAAAATGTGTCAACCACACCCTCGACCACAACAACTCCTGCACTGACACCAACAACAGACTTAGCATCACAGACAGTAAATGCTATATTATCCAGAATCACAGCAAAACTTCCTCAGATGAGTAATACAAATAAAAAAAACTCAGCAAACTCAATACGTATGGTGTCTTATGATACTTATGCAAACCATCTTCTTAAAACGATTATAAATCCTATTACAGAAAATGGCGAGTCACTGATTCAAGCTCAGACTGCCAACTTTATTCCACCTAAAACAAATTCTGGCATCCACCCAAAACAAGTAACGAAACAAACGCCTGAGCAGTCAACTTCACCAGTGGAAAATTTTCAGTCTTGGTCCACTGAGCAATATTTAAATGAAAAAACTACTCTATACCCGAGTGATATTCCAGATTACGAACTGATTCCCACTTCCTCCATGGCAACACCAGCAAGGATTAATCTCCCCAAGGAAAGAACCAAAGTATTCAATGCAACAGAATTAATTAGCTTAAATGGTGGTAATGATAGTGAAAGATCTCAACATGGAAACCCTAGGCTTGTACTACTTTTTGTAAATGATCACAATGCAAAAGGAATTGGTCTCAATGAAAAGAATGCCCGTCTGCTAAAGGCTTTGTTGAGAAAAGATGATCACCATATACTACAGAGTGTAGGCCTAATTCCAGAAGATAATGACACACAAGAGCCTACTACTTCAAAGACATTGAGTAATCATCATGAAGTTACCTCCGATAGTCCACCAACTAACGTAATCCTGAATGCACTCTCAACCACTGCAAAATCTAATAAAACAACTGAAAACTCAGACAGGACAGAACCACCAATTACAACATATGCACCAAAGTTTACAATGCCTTGGTTTCCATTCAAGGTGAAAACAGTAAACAGAAGTAAAACAATAAAATCAGAAAAACTACAAGCAACAGAGACATCGGAGTTCATTGCTGAAACAACAACCCCAGTGAATAAAGGAATATCCAATGCAACAACAAAATATCTCCCAGAAAAGGCACCATCCACTGCCCCGTCCAACTCTACAGAACTCTTAGGCGAGGACAAAAGCACTGTAGCGGATGGACGAGCATTTGACCTTCTCAGATCACTGTATTCTCTAACGGCTAGGTGGGGATAATTATAGTGCAATGCGGAGTGGACTGTTTCAGTTGTTCATGAGTGATATTTTTCCTAGTGTGTGAGCATGTATTATATTTTTTGTTTGATGATGACAATAAGGACAACTGCAAGTGTCCTTGAAGATAATCAAGAGATCCAAAATGTGACCTTTTTTATTGAAAAAGTGTGTAGATTCCCTGGATTGGGTGATCTTGATTATAAGTTCCTTTTGTAAAAATGAACTCATGCTGAATGAAAATGAACTGATACATGCTGTAAGCAGACTTAATCAGTTGCTAAGCAGCATTGACATCAAATGCCATTGTTATGTTTTAGAGCATAAAATTAACCCTGCCTTGTAAGAAGTTTGAAAGTGATTTTTTTCACCAATTTGTTATTGTATTTCCAACACTGAAATGTTTTGGAATTGGGTTGATATTTACAGTCAAGAATAAAATTGAAGTCCATGAAAAAAGATGCTTTATTTTTTCCAATAGCAAATCAGGAAGGTGATATATCTCAACAAAAAATATTTACTGCATAATTTAATGTTCTCAATAAAAATTCGGACCTCAATCTCCTTAGACAATAAAATAAGTACAAGTTTACACTGTTTCACATAAATTATCAATGGAATAGAATGTACAACAGCATGATGTGATGTGCTAAAAACATTGATACAAAAAATCTCTTCATCTCGATACTTTGATTTTATTGCATTCACCACTAAGGATGAAAATGCCAATTAAAACATGAATGCCAGGGTGTTCACATATTTTCATGTCTATTCTTCAAGATGGAAGAAATATAAAATTCAGCACCTTGGTAAATATTTCACAGTTAGTTACTCTCACTCTTTCTGGGCAATGCAATCACTTCCCAAACCTTTGTTCACACATGGAATATTTTTCTAGTAAAGAAATGAAGTCTTTGAGGCTGATATCATGATGAGTCCGCAGGTGCCTGAAAAGTTCATAAGAGTTTTAAATGAAACAAGCCAAATAAAATGCCTGTTCATGAAAAAATGTCAATTTTTATAACAAGATGAGAAATAATTCCTAAACAGGGTCAACAGTGGCAGTTGAATATATTCCATCATTTGGTATGTTATTTTATTGTTATGCCTTGTACCTGTTACTGTGAAATAAACACTTTGAATTTAAAACACCTGTATAAAAATAAAAATTGGTTCTGATTCCTTATTTTAAAAATTTCTACAGCATGTAACAGGAAGGGCCAATAAAGAATGAGATCACAAGGGAGAGACAGTGAAGACGTTAGAAGAAAGTATCACGAGACCTATTATCTTCCTTCAATCTTTTCTTATCTCTTAAGCATATTCACCTACAATTACAGTATTCCAGTCCCCAAACTCTACAATTTTCTTCCTGCCAGAAATGTTATCAATCAAATACTCAAACAGATTCTACACCCCTTATATGCACTACTTCTTCCTGGTGACCACCCATAGGCATACAAGGTGTAACTAGAAAATAATCAGACTGATTTTTTGTAAGACAAACAGCACGAGCCTCAAGGTCAAGTGCCACCATGTCAAGAAGCCTGACACCCCCCTCCACATTCCAGTAGGTTCGTCGACAGTACTCAGTCTGGATGTAGCCCTTGTTTAAGTCAGATAGTGTACTCGTCGCTCATTAAAAAAATGGTAGGCATGTTGATAGAGTAATGTGTTAACGTGAAATTTTTAATAAAACTCTACAAGTCCACCACAGAAACCCATTCTTTATTAAAGCAAGTGTACGGGGATGAATGCTTATCACACACAAATTTTTCAGTGGTATAAACAGTTCAAAGTGGGACGAGAAGAGATCAAAGATGATTCACGTCCAGGATGCTCTTAAACTTCAAAAACTGATGGGAACATTGAAAAAAATCAGCAAAAATCGAGATTATCTATTTAAATTGGTATCTGTAGGTCAAACTGTGAATAAGGAATATTATCTTGAGGTCTTAACTTCTATCCGTGAGCAAGTTAGGAGAAGGCGACCCAAGCTGTGGTAAAACAAATCATGGATTCTTCATCAGGACAACACCCCGGCGCACATTGCACTGATTGTAAAGTCGTTTTCAACTAAGCATTGAGTCCCTGTGTTGAAACACCCGCCCTATTCTCCAAACCAAGCCCCGTGTGACTTTTTTTGTTACCGAAAGTGAAGGAAGCGTTGGAAGGGACAAGGTATGAGACAGTTGAAACTGTGAAAAAATACTGATGGAGACTATGAACACGATTTCAGAGAATTATTTGAAACACTGCTTTGAACAGTGGAACATTCATATGGAGTGGTGTAGGGATCGGGAAGGGGAGTATATTATTGAAGGGGATGATGTGAAAATTGCAAAGAATAAAAAATAAAAATGCTACAGCAAAAATCTGGTTATTTTATAGCCACACCTTGTATATACCTGGATTAGAACTTATTTAGTTCTGTCAGATTTTACTTCTACCACTATTACTCTATCTCTAATTTATTCAATATTGATACTTTCTTTCTAATTGATAGATCCTTTCTAATTTCTTGTTCTGAAAAGTGGCAAAATTCCATGCTGACTCCCCACCCCTCCGATATATTCTACTAGATAACCATTAATCCTCCATTAATGCTCCAATAATCTTAAGTCCATCCATCTTACTGCACTTAGTCCCGGTCCACACATCCATATTTCCCCATTCCATCTCAATTTTAATAATCTCTAACTTTCCTATCCTCAACATTGTCCTTACAATCCAAGTCACTATTCTGATCATTGCAGTCCTCTAGTCTTCTTTGTGGTCGTGGTGTTGAGAGGATTTAATCAAGTTATGACTCTCCCACTGCCTGTAGTGGCACCTGTCCCAATTGACTGAGCACCATAGTTGACCAGATTCACTATTTGGTTCCTCAATAAGTCATGGGAAAAATAATTGAGGCGGTTTTCCATTCCCTCTCTCAATAGTGTTTTTAATGTGACACCACTGCATTATAGCCAGCCACCCCTCTAGGAATCAGATACACTTATAGCTACCTTTAAATGGAAACACTGGAAAGATGCAATAAGAAAGTGATGACTGTTTGAAACTTTCTTTGAACGGTCGGGTCATAAAATTTGGAGATGGTCCAGAGAAAGTTTTAGGAGAGGTGATTAGAGACTGCCTGGGGGGGGGGGAGGAGGGGGGGATGGAAGGAGGACCCTGTGAGGTCATCAGCAGGTAGCAGGGTTGA
>WURS02000019.1:316671-332162 GCA_011762765.2 Rhinocypha anisoptera
GTAACAGTCGTTTGAGTGAGTTGATGTGAGTGTTTTTGTGAAAATGGACAAAATCGAGTATTGAGCTGTTATTAAATGAGAAAAAGGAATAACGTACTCCATATTTTTCCCCTTGATTTTTAATCTGGTATGACTAGTTTCTACGCTACGGCGTCATCTTCAGGTACAAAAATCATACATAGGCAGCCATTTATATACATTTATGTCAGACAGTGGGGGCGGGCATCGAAGGGGGAAGGAAAGGAATGCGGGTTACGATTGATCGTGAATCCAGGTGCCACTACAACGGGGGACGGGGTATTCGGGGTCTGCGCAATAAATCCAAGTT
This sequence comes from Rhinocypha anisoptera, assembly GCA_011762765.2. NCBI lineage: Eukaryota > Metazoa > Arthropoda > Insecta > Odonata > Chlorocyphidae > Rhinocypha > Rhinocypha anisoptera. The sequence continues at coordinate 317,000 of WURS02000019.1, forward strand.
TTGGTGCCAATTAATTACTGTAGATGAAACTTGGATACACCATTATATGCCCGAAACAAAAATACAGTTCAAACAGTGGACTGCACAGGTGGAGCCGTCTCCAAAAAAAAAGCAAAAACTGTTTTTTTGGCTGGGAAAGTGATGGCGACTGTTTTTTGGGATAGTCATGGAGTTATTATAATCGATTATCTTCAAAAAGGAAAAACCATTACAGGAGCATACTACGCATCATTACTTGACAAGCTGAAGGCATAACTTACGGAAAAACGGCCACATTTGCAGAAAAAGAAAATCTAGTTTCACCAAGACAACGCACCGTCTCACACCTCAGCGGTTGCCATGGCGAAAATCCACGAATTACCTTTTGAACGGCTTGACCATCCGCCTTACTCACCAGACCTAGCCCCAAGCGACTTCTTTTTGTTCCCTCAATCAAAAAATTTCGCTCGGAGGACAGAGATTTTCGTCAAATGAAGAGGCAATCACCTTCATGAACAATTATTTTGCAGAGAAAAACGGAGTATTTTTTGGATGCAAAAATTTATTTACTTGTGTATTTGTTTTAATGTACTTATTTACTGATGTCAAAAACTCGAGTTTCGCCTTTAAAAACTCAATTAATTCCACGTCTTGAACTTCTGGGAGCATGCCTCTTAAAAAAATTAATTACGCATGTTTACGATTCCTTAGCAAACTCTGTTAGAACTTCACAACTTTTTTGTTTTTCTGATTACATGGTTAAATATACACCACCGCACTTATTAAAAGTTTTTGTTGCCCATAGGATAACTCAAATTCAAGAATTCAAATTGGGCATAACGTGGCAATAAGTTAGTAGTAAAAATAATCCATCTGTTTATGGGACTCGAGGAATTCTTCCTCATCAGCAGGATTACGCCTTTGGTGGGACGGCCCCCATGGTTGTCCGAATCCGTGATCATCTGGGACGTTAAAAACGTCAAAAATGATGATGTGGAACGACTTCAAGAATTGAAGTCTTCAAGCTAGCTTCTACCTACTATACCAACACCACCTAGAGTACACCATTTTTACTCCAGGTGGTGTTAGCTATACTGATCTAGCCAACACCACCTGGTTCATTGATCGGTTTTCCTCTCTATTCAGACTTCAAAGAGTGCTAGCATACTATTTTAGATTCTATAATAATATTAAATCAAACTGAACAATGCACTCTCTTGGTCCATTAAAAATAAAAGAGTTTAATTTAGGTATGTTAGCATGTATCCGGGCTACGCAACAGTTCCATTTCTGTGAAGAAATTAAACGGTTAAAGAAAAAACCAGACCTGTTCTTCTCGTGCTCGGATCCATTTAGCTCCATTTATTGACTGAAATGGATGCCTCAGGGTGAGCGGACGTTTAATAGCCTCAGATTTGAGCTAAACATCCTCTACTGTTGCTGAAAAATAGCTCTTTGACTTCTAATAGATCACTATCATGAGGCGTATCTTCATGATGATCCAACAGTATTGCAATATTTAATTCCCATAAAATATTGGATATTATCAGCTCGAAACATAATTCGTCATAGGGTGCATATCATGCTTTAAGCTTTGCACGAAATCAAGTGTGCCACAAATGGCGGCATTTCATATTCCTAGAATTCAAATTAGTAAAACATTTAACCATACGGTTAAATATTTTACTAATTCGCTGGACCTTTTGTAATAAAGTAATCCCTTAGAAGAAATTCGAAGACACAAAAGGTGTATTTGCGTATGTTTTGCAACAAAAGACTGCCATTTAGAGGCAGTTTCAACTCTCTCAACAGAGGTATTGTTAGCAGCACTTGATAGATTCATTTCTTCACGTTGACTCTTTGCTCATATTTATTTCAATTGTGGATCAAATTGTAAAGGGGAGAACAAATATTTAACAGGAATTTATAAACATTTCATGAGTCTTATCAATGATGATTTGGTACAAACAAGACTTAACAATATAAGTTGGCATTTTAATTCCCCTGCCTCACCATATTTTGACTCTTTGAATCCCTTAATTGATTTGAAAAATGAATCACCTGGAAAGCCCCCAACATGATATAATTTGATTTATTTCTGTTAGTAATAAGAGTGGATTTTTTCCAGGATTTTTGCAATACGGTGTGACATGTAAATTAAAGTGTGCACTTCTAGTCAAGGAAAATGCTTTAAGTGAAAAGTTTTTGGTGGAGTATGGATTGTATCATACTATAAGGAAAGACTCATTTAAAAATAAAGGCATGTAATTGAATTCCTTGGCTGCCTTGGCCTTAAACAAATAATATATTGCAGAATGAAATTTAAGATCGGTGGCACAAGTTTTAAGTAATTTTGGTGAGTAGTAGTAGGCTGTTACATTTTAGGCAGTTGGGTTTGAAAACAAAAAACTTAATACACCTATTCATTTCAGACACTTCTAAGTAGGCAAGGACTAAAACCATTAAAATACAGATATTAGTTTTTGAGCCAATGCTTGGTTGAGTCAAATTTAATGTCGGAGACAAGAAATTTCGGATAATAAATAAAGTTAATGCAAAGAGAAGGGGCGAATGTATGAACCAACGTGTGATGAGTTAACTTAAAACGAAACAGAATACATGACCACAATATGACAAATAAATAGTAGATTATACAAGGTGCATAACGTCTGAAATAGTGGAGTTATTGTGGAAAGGAGTGGGTTTTTGTGTTTTCTATAATTTCATTTCTCCATCTTACGTTCGCCTATAAACCTATGTTGTTGAAAAATTATGTCAATGAGTTTTTGATAAATATTTTGTTTCATATTTTACACACGTCTTTCTCTTGTGATTTTTCATAAATGAATAAATTTATTTTTAGAGGTTTCATTTTCTATGCTTGTTTTTATTTCAGAGATCGTGGTAGCCCTGTGGGTAGAGGGATTGGCTACTGAACGGGGGACCAGGGTTCGAGACCCGGTGATGGCTCCGGGCACCTCCAGCTAAACCCAAGCTGAGTGATTTTTCGGGTACGACATCTTCGTGGGAAACCACAGGCAGCACAGGGAAAGGAACTGGCCCCTCTACCCTGATGTGTGAATTTCCACTGGCTTAATACTAGGTGAGCTCTACCCTCTCTTAACACACCGACCTTCAGGTTGATTACTGTCGTTGGTTTTTATTTCATGCCATAATTATTACATTTTTATTCTTCTGCTTTAGATTATGAAGACAAATTCATGAATTGTAACTATCAGGTCTGCCTCCAAAGTACAGCCAAATGAAACAACAGGTTTATAAGTCAATGTATTTTCACTTAAGGAAAGGAGCACAACACATTCACGTCTGCCTCTGACCTTGTCCACGATAACAGAGAAGGATAGATTCATTTCTATATCACACAATGCTTACATCAAAAGAAAAGAAGGCAGAAAAGCACCACAAAAATTAATATATACAAATCACAAGATATAATCAAACATAAACCGTATAATAACAGTAACCTCATTCAATTTTATTTTAGAGTCGATCTGATTTTCTGATAAAATACGTATTGCCATAAATATGAGTGTCACTGTATGATTTTTAATTGTTAAAAGTAGGATTCCAGATGACAAAGAAGCCTTAGTACTAGTTTTTGGGGTTAAGCGATTTTCTCAGTACCTGAATGGCTGGGAACTTGTTTTGTGAATAGACCAAAAGCCTCTTATTTACATTTTTGGTGAAAAAGAGGAAATTCCCAAAATGGCAGCCAATATCTCACAATGCCAGATAGTAATTCTCCAATGGTACAATTACAAGATCAAGTATGTGAAGGAAGAAGAAAATAAAGTGGCTAATGGGTTGCTAAGATTACCTTAGTGTATTGAGGGGCCCAAGGTGGAGGCCATTTCCTATATAGAGATGGGTGAAAAGGAATTTCTACCAGTTGCTACTAAAGCTACTTTGTATCAGGAAACAGAGAGGGATCCAGTGGTTAACAAAAGAATGGAATACTGTATGTTTGGTTCGTCAGAAGTAGTGGGAAATAACTTAAAAACTTTTTTTCACAAGAGGTATGAGCTGACAGTGGAATGAGGCTGTGTAATGTGGGGAAACAGGGTGGTTATTTTAGAACAGTCAAGGGAAAAAAAAGGGGAGCTACACTCTAGCCATCAGGGCAAGCATTAAAATGAAGTCATTAGCAGGGTTTTGTTGGATTGGTGACCGAGAATTGTACACTTTGGCTTTATCATGAGTTGCATGTTTAGCCAATAATTCCATGCCCAATAGAGCATCGTAAAAATCTTGGGATTAGGACCTTTCCTTGTTAGGTAATTTATGGTGATTATAGACAGCCCAACTATGTGTCCAGAAGTGAGAGAGATAAAGAATGGAGGAGTTGAGATTTTATCTCAGTTGAGGTGTGTGTTTGTCACTTTTGGGTAGTCAGAAGAAATTGTTTCGGATAATGTTGCCTCATTTGCTTTATCATCATTTGAGGAGTTTTGCAAGTTGAATACCATTCGTCACATTTTCTCTCCTCCATATCACTCAGGAGTGCTGGTGGAGATGTATATTACTTTCTGCTGTGCTGATGCTGTAACAAATGGTGCAACAGAAAACCTGGTGAAGTGTTTCAAAAATAATTTTAAAACACTGTATTATTCCAAAATGCCTCTACACATAAACTAATGGCTATATGTATCAATTTATTTCAAAATGATCACCCAACCAGAAAAAAGTCATTTAGGTGAACTTTCGTTAAAATTAGCATAACAACATCATCGGGTATCAACATCCTACCATTATAATATGTAGTTATCTTTTGATAGTAACTGATAACATGTAGGTTTCCTGGTGTCAGTAAGTCCTGCCCCAGTACTTTTTAGGGGATTTTCTGGCAAAATATATGGTACTTACTAAATGAGCTTTTTGAAATCTCTGGTCATCATCAGTACTCAGTGAAAAGTCAGATTCTGATTCATATTTAATTTCTTCACTGAAAACCTCACTACAATCACTGTCATAATTACCACAAATATAATCAAAATTCACCTTCTGGTTAATGATGTTGGCTTTAATAGGAGAAACGCTGACACTTTAACATGTAATTTTGATGTGTGGGTATTTCTAGATTTTAAATTACCTATTTTTTCACTGGTGACCATGATACCCATACTGCAATAGCGACATGTTAGCTTGAACATCTTGATCAGCTTTAAGAAGACCGGAGACGACCTATGTCAATCTGACACAAAGTTTCTAGAAGTTCCTACCTCCAGGGCCTACTTCTTGGAGGTAGGCTTCCAGAAACTTTGGTTAGTTAGGTTTTCAGAAACTTTGTGTCAGATTGACATAGGTCGAACGACCACACCAGTCTTTATCATTGGTTTTTCACAAAAACTAATCTTTTTGTAGCTTATTCCTAAGTGGTGAACATTTATCAATATCTTTTGGTGTAATTTTGAGTTCCTGTACTGTAAAGTACCTTTTATTAAGGCTCTCAGAAAATTGGGATTCAATCATAACACCTTCAGTAAAGGACAAATTTGCAAAAATATTAAAAATAATGGACGAGATATGGTAGCAAAATAGTTTGCTTACCTTAATATCAAAAGATAATAGTGTGCCCAATGAGCCATCCCTTAAATTATCACTTTGACATAAATCTATAATTTCTGCATAAAATCAATAATTGGGTTGCATTAACTGATTTTTTTCTAATACCTTGGTTATATTATCCAAAAAGAAAGAATGATTACCTGGGGGTTATCTATATCCTCTCACAATAGATGACACATGGCTGCACAGCACTCTAAATCCATTTCAGAACACAAAACACAGGCAATCTCTGAGTCCTCAGACAATGGAATGATGCACTACTTATAAGCTTTGGATTTCGCACTCATGATCACGCGGTAATCCACTATCTGTAGAATATTTTACGGCAATTACCTTAAAAATATTATTTTTAAGGTAAATATTTTTAAGGTAATTGCCACAATTAGGAAATACAGTAGGATTGCTATAACAAGAGCTGATAAATGATAAAAAATCTCTCAATATAATGCACACTCATTATAGTCGATGGTCATTTAAATTCACCTCTTATTGCATTTATAATGGTGCCAAAAGTGGACCATGAGGTATGGAAGAGAGTGAGTTATTCTTTCGCTTGCCCCGCAAGGTCATAAATCTCGAGTTCTTTTCAGCTCAAAGGTTCCCACGCTGGACCCAAACTTAATTGGATCCAGTTTATTTCAAATAAATGATTCACCCAGATCGAGTAGTTAGGTATGCAGCTTTAATTTCTTAAATGTTAACAGGAGTGTTCTCTCGGTGAGAGACGAGGGACGACTGCCATCGTGGTTGGAGACAATCTTAAGTCTACTTCGGGCTTTGACATCAGCAATGATTCGTGGAAGGTGGGAGTGCACTGACCTCTGGGGGATTCCTTGTTTTCTCCAAGGTTTAGGCCCAGGCCCTCTCCAACACAACCCCCATGCATAACGGGTACCCCTTCTCAGCTGGCTGACAGCATCCTGAAAGGGACAAATATTCTACCCAACATATGCCCCCCCTCCACTGTTGAGAGGTCACTGACCAACACTTAACACTGTTCAATTCTATTTGTCTCATCGAAACAACACCAAAATGTTCGACAGAATATACTCCCCCCATTGAGAGAAACCAATCAACACTAACTACATCAGTCATTTTACTCTTATTGCAACAATAATTATTTTATTTTTTAATGTTTTCTATAAGAATGAATGCACTGGATTTTATGATAAAAGTCTTAATGATCCTTACTGCTCCAAGGTGTTAATATGTCCCAAGAGTTTCTGGCAAGCTCATTAAAGAACCACTGATTAAAAAATGACTGGGAATGAGGTTTGAAGGGTGATTAAGATAGGTACACAAAGGTGTGAGAGGATGAGAGTCAGAGATAAAGGTAAAGTGCCTTAAGATTTCCTGTTCAGTCAAGAATTTGTTTTGTTGTGAACTGAATGTAATGAGGCATAATTTTCTTTCGTTTGTTAGATGCGCCAACTAATTTTGAACCATTATTGGAATATGTATATAGGTTTCCCACATCTTGCTATGAAGCACCTTAATACTGCAAGAAACCCTTCCGGCAATTAATCACTTTTGTTTGTGCAATAATATTAATATTTTTGTAGGTATGTAAAATGCTGCTGTCACGAAAATATGTTTTATGCTACTCTTAAGGACTATAATCATGACTCATTTAATGTATGTGCACACATGCCCATGTTGAAGAAGTTTAAAAAAAATCACCCTTCCAGTCAATTTATGTCTGACTGCCCCTTGTCCAGCGGTGAATTTTCTTCAGAAACAGGAAAATAGACAAGTCACAATAATATGCCATCATTTAATGTACAAAAATAGTGCTTCAAAAACATTTCATTAATTGAATTACCATTTAGCCATGCAAAGGAAAACAAAATAGTTGACCCTTTGAAAAAAATAATCCACTGACCCCATGGAATACAAAATGTGAACAGCAAAAAAAAATCATTTAACTTGTGAAAAAATGAATTTAGTTAAATTTGTGAATTTACTTAAAGTTTTTTGCACTGTCTTTAGTAACAAAGTCTTCCACAATTTTGAAGGCCTTAACATCATTAACTGAAGCATTACTAGCGATGTACAACGAATTTATCACTCCCAATGCTTGTGTGAAAGATTTACTGCTCAGAATTTCACAATCTTTCAACACTCTCATCATCGGATATTCACCACTGTCATTATTCTGCTGCTCCATTAGTTCATCTTTGGTCATTACACCGCACACAGTAATATCTTCATCTACCATTACATAATTGTCAAATGTGCAGTGCAGAAATTCAGTAGGCTCGATACAAACTTCCAACTCTCAGGCTCTACCTCAGAAATTGATTCTTCAGCCAAAACTTTTGTTGCATGCATAAAACATTTATGGTTTATTTTAGGTGTAATTTTATTCCACAAAGCTGCTAACCCATTGATTGCTTCTAGTACATACCATTTTAGCTTTTTTTTCTACAATCACCAATTTTTGCATTATTGAATTGCATTGATCGAAAGTGGTGTTTTAGCACAAAAATGATTCCTTGATCTAGAGGTTGTAACACATTCGTGCAATTGGAAGGAAAGAACACTAGTTCAACATACGTAATTTTAAAGATTTGGTGAGCTGGACAGTGATCCACAAATAACACAACCTTTCTATTTCTTCCTCCACTTCTCGCATCTAAAGCCCGAAACCGCTTTGAAAAAATTTGGTATGTCATCCATGCTTTTTTGTTGGACTCGTAAGTGCATGGACTACTTAGCTGGCTGCAGAATTATCGTGGGCGTGCTGACTTTCCAATGGCTATTGGCTTCATTTTGTCAGTTCCATCTATGTTTGTGCAGAGAACTGTTATTCTTTCTTTGCTACATTTTCCACCTTTGCAGGGGTCACCCTTCACGGCCAAGGTTCTTTCCAGCTGTAAATTTTAAAAGAGGGCTGTCTCATCAGCATTGTATAGAGTCTAAATGGAGAGAATCAACACATGAAGTTCAAAATGAATATTACAACAAATAAAGTAAATGATCATTTTTGTAATTTCCAGAATATTTCCTTCATAAATAAATTAACTTCGTTGCATCTGTCCATGATCGAACTTAGGATCGGGACCCAATCTTCCACTGCTTTGGAGCTGACATTCTGTGATTCACTGCTGATGTGATCAAGTGAAATCCCTTTTCTTCCTTTAAATCCATTTAACCAGCCATCAGTGCTTCAAAATACTCTATTTTCATTCTTATGGCTAACTTTTTCTTTGAGCATAGAACTCCAAATGAACAATGCTGTGAAAAAACCAATCAAACAATATTGATTCCAATTATTTGCCAGTTGAAGTTTCCTGCTATTCTCTGCTGCATGTTCTATAGGCAGCCCTAATTTTGTCTTCATTCTTCAGAACGGCGAACAAAGTTGATGATAATCAATATTGGTGGCTGATTTCAGATTAGCCGTTAGCTTCCTTTCGTCAAGCCTCAATGATTGTGAATTTCGTTTCTAAATTAAAAACCTTTCTCTTCTTCTTCGTCCTAACTGTAGCAACTGAAAAGCCTCTGAAAAACCTGGTAATCACTACTGAAACAATTCTTTCAGGAAATGACAGACTGGAGCACAGTGGATATTAACCATTGTTCAAGATAAGTTGAGACATTCCCCAGGAAATTCTGTGTCATAAAACCACAAAGTCTCTCGTAAAGTCTAAAATAAATTCGCGAAGCATGACAATGTAACAAGTGTTTGAATCCTGCGAGTTTTGCAACCATGGCAAAATATACTCGCTATATTTTAACACAAGGTCAACCAACACAAAACAATCTCTCGCTATAAGCTATACTTGCTATAACTTCTGCTGTAATTTTTTTACCTACTTCCATGCAAAACATCAACAGGTGCCACCTAAGAGAATCAAGTACTTTATATTCTGGAAAAATATGAATTTCTTTCTTAGGTGCCCCACTTTTCGGAACTGTACAAAATGAATTAATTTTGCTACAATTATGTGTGTGTGTAAACCACATAAAATATACTTTCTCATGGCCAAAGAAAGAGGTCATACCACTGATATATCCAAGCAACAATTGACCACTTTTGTGTTTATATGCATCTACATTTTGTCACTTAAATGTTTAGTGCTCATCTTTGAGACTCTCATGTGATTTATTCATATTCTCTCATTTTAATTTTAGATAAGATTAAATTGTTTCAACTCTCAAGAAATTTATCATATCACAAATTGAGACCTCAGTAGTCATATTGATAGATGTGATTCTGACATCCTCACCATGAGATTTATTCATTTCTGGGCCTAAATTTGAAGGGAGATATAAGCAATCTATACTAATATCACATTATTTAAAATTCACCTCGACAAATAGGTTTTCCACATGGGTGTTATTCCTGCTGCTGGGCAGGAATAACAAAGCAACTTTAACTTAGCAAATATAGCATAACCACTGTTCAAATTTTCAAACTTCAAATGTGATGATAGTCTTTCGGTTCAGTAGATTCACCTAAGAAACTGCTGTATTAGGCTTGTGTATTAATTTTTGAACCTTTTAACTTTATTTTCTTAATGCTAAATTTACTATTCATTGATACCCAACTTATAAAGTATTGAATTTAGACATATCCAAACACAATGTTATTTTTAAAGTGTGTTAATTTTCAAATAAGGAAGGGTTCCAACCTGCATGGAACTACATTTATCTAGAGGAAATACATTCAAGCACTGAGCATTCTATGGAATTCTCAAAAACAAATTGTCATGGATCTTTCTCCTTTGGCAGTTTGAAAAGTAGGCATTGTGCATGCTGGTCCCACCAATCCAATGCTTATTTATGCTTTCCGTTTCCAAAAATTGAGGTTTCTTTAATGTGAAAATTTATGTAATTATGTATACACAGTTATATAGACCGATTAACCTTTGATCTATGTGATGCAGTTAATAGGGAGCACTGGTACTTTTCAATTGTTTTATTTCTCTTCTTCTGTGAGCTGACTGATACAGTTTATATCTCCCATTTTGTCACTATAAGGCTAATAAATGTGCTCAAAAGCTCCCAAGCATTCCACAACACTAAAAAATACTGCCCCACCCGTATGATGGCATGACGTCACTGCGAGTGTTATGGTCAGTCTTGTATGTTTTGTTTACTTTAGCTTCCGATTAAGTTTGGGTCCAGTGTGGGAACCGTTGAGCCGAAAAAAAATGCGAGGCTTATGTGCTTGCATGGCACACGAAAGAATAACTCACTCTTCCATACTTATATGCTCACTTTTGGCACCGTTATAAATGCAGAGGTGAATTTAAATGACCGTCGACTATAACGAGTGTACATTATAATGAGAGATTTTTCATCATTTATCAGCTCTAGTTATAGCAAGCTTCTTCTGTATTTCCTAATTGTGGCAATTACCTTAAAAATAACATTTTTATTGCTATATATGCTATAGATAGTGGCTCCAATACCTTTCTCAGGCATGGTCATCTTACCCTTATTAGTTATCACATTAACTAGTTGAATTCCCTTCCTCCTCATCCTACTTGCTTATACACACCTAACAGTAACGCCTTCATCATCATTAGTTTGAAGAAGACATTCCATATGATGACCAAAGAACTACAAGAATCAATCAAGAAAAGAAATCATACATTTGTTATATTGTTCACCTAAATGGTTAATAAATAAACCTGAAAAGCAATTAATGGATCTTTATTCTGCATCATTCATATATTCTTATAATGGAATATGTCAATGGCACAACTTAAGGTACATTTACAGTCGAGGATATATGAGACCCAGTGACCAGAGAAAAGCACCATGCATGCTGCCATCACAGAGTACTGATACAGGAGAGAGGCTAAGACAAAAACGTAAAAAAACTTATAAATTACAAATATGCTATCAAAATGTTTCTACTTTTTACAAGAGCATACTGAAATTAGGGCTTTGAATCAATTTGCTTATTGGTATACAACATTTTGCAAAACTTACAATTTTTAAGTTGACTTCACTGAAAAAGGTCAAAAAATAAGTTACTTTAAACCTCCATCCAGTGATTTCCTGGTCACATTTATGGTATGTCATCCCCATCATTTTTCTTAATGGAATATTCTTTTTAGTCTAAGTATTGTTTCCTTTACTCAACAGCATACCTTTATAAAAGATACACATATTGTCCTCATGATTCATACCAGAATGTATCTAAATAAAGTTATCATGAACACATATTTAATGATGTACATTACATGTATATCAGGAAAACAACAGTCAAGTTGCATGAAAATCATTCCTAATTGTGAATGCATAACTATGGTGTGGTCCATAGTCTACTGGGTTAGTTAATCAACAATATCTTCCAAGTCTTACCATTTAAAAAAATAGGAAATATCAAAAAATGTTACAACTAAGTCCCAAATGAATTATCAACTTTTGAGGCACAAGGCTAGAACAAGGTCCTTAAACACAGGTCTTAAAAAATCCTCTGAATACCTGTAACATACAGCAATTTGACAACTTGGGAGAAATCAGAGTCATTTTAACAAGGAAGCAGTGGTCAATACATTTGCAGATGTGCTCATAGAACTGCTTGAGAATACAAAGTTCAAAATAAAAGTAAATGCCAAATAAAAATAAAATTTTAATTGAGAAAAACTAAATTGTGGTTATGCATTAAATTATTTTGGAGTTGCATTCATTCTAATCACATTCACTTTTGAAATTGTAAAACTTCCAAAGCACCATAAATGTATGCCCAGTAAAATGACTTCATAAATATTAGATGCCTGATGAAGCTATGCATTCAAAATTATCATACCAGCTTAGCATTTTATCCCTGTGGTAAGTTTTATAGCAACAAACAATAACAATGCTTTTCATTCTTAAAAGATATATTCTTGTCAGGGATGCCAAAATGCTAAAATGTCACATGCATTGGCTTGGATTATACCACCTGACAACTCTGTAAGCAATTCATCCATCAAATTTTACTGCATATATTCAATATAGTCAAAAACTCCACATTTCTTCCAATGAAATTTCTTCTTTTGTTGGTGACTAGAAAATACTCTTCTCCTACATTTGTTTATCCTGAACGATGGTGGATTTTCCGCAGGACATATTCCTGGGCCGGGCACATCCCAGGTTTGCGGAATAATCAGTCCCTATGCAAGGGCATGTATATACAGCGTTATCTCAAGCACTGAAATAAAAGCAAGTTCACTGATACACATCATCACTCATCCCATTGGACCAATCCTAAAAGATCTACACAACCCTCAGTCGACTAATAGCTTGAGGAGGCACTTTCCACTTAACAAGAAGACATTTCCCAATGCCAAAAAATGCTTCCTTTTTGAGGAATATCAGCATCTCAAAGGGGAAATACATTCCTTATCTCACATTCTATGCAAAATCATCACAGACCACTCAAGCAGAGCTCTCCCAAGAGAGGTGGATCTCTGCCAAGTGGAACATCCATATTGACAACCAGAAAACAAGTTCTCATGCAGCATGAAGATTCTATATATACACTGGAGTTTCCTGACCAGTCAACAACCTGAACATGGATGTAGGCATAGTTTTCATGTGTATCTGAAAAGGAAAAAGATATTGTAATTAGTGAATATCAAAAGTACTTCAAATAAACTCTGGTACAGTGGGTTAGAAAAATATCCCAACAAAGTGAGTGGCCACTTTCATGATTTTAACTTTTCATCTGTTTCTAGAGGATTCTCTGTTTAAGACTACAACAAAGGATATTCAACTAGAAAGGCAATGGATTCATCGGCCAAGCCTGAGTGGAAAGTGGCTGAATTTTACCCTGTGACTACTCTTTGCCCTGGCCATGAGAATAAAATAAAACCTCAAGCTCAATATTTTACTAAAGAATATTTGTATCTTGTTCAAGATGAGAAATCGTAGTGGTGATATTTTTGAATACTACAAAAGATCCTGTTTTTAATATATCGCACTAGGCCATATATTCTGTGATTTAACAAGAAATGAAATAAGAGATATGAATGTATTACATTTTTGAACTACATACTCATATTTATAAGGAACACATTTTAGACTCCAGTTCCTTCATTTTCTTCCGTAAACAAGATTTTGAGTCAGGCCAGAGGAAAAATTATAGGGGTGGTTAGGGTTGATTGACTGTCTCGCAAAGTTTTAGGGAGATGGCTTTAAACCATAGTACAGTAAACTACTGGATAAAGTGTTACTATACATATAGTAACACTTATGTGTGTATATAGCTATACTATATGAGCATGTTTTTTTTTAGTTGGAGAATGCTTTATGCACCTAATGAGCCATCAGGCTCACCATGTGTGGGACTCTCCCAAGGTTGGACCACTATCGTCAATATACGACAATGACCCCTCCCCAGGCATACCCATTAAACTCCAATCTCTTATCTCCTAGCCTAAGTCTCCCATGGAACGGTCGTCAGGCATAGTTTTCATGGGGGAGGCATCAGCTATTGGCTCTTGACTTATTAATGACTCCCTACTTCCCAAATCTAATCTAGATGGTTGAGATCTTCTTTGCTCTTCACGTTGCAATTCCAGGAGGACCTTGGACACGAAGGTTGACATCGCATTCCATGCTTCCTTTGAGGATGGCATTGCCCTGACCAAGGTCTCCAGCAAGATTCTTTCTTCTAGCGTCGCTTCCAGTTCTGTGTCCTCGACTTGGCCGCAGCAGGTTGGGCACTCCGGGGAGTATTTGTACTTGAAAAGGTACCTTCGGAAGCAACCATGTCCAGACAGCATCTGAGTCAGGTAGTAAGTTACCTCACCATGTTTGCGGTTTAGCCACTTTTCAATTTTGGGGATTAGTCGGTGAGTCCGACTTGTCCCACACCTTCTGCCAGTGCTGTAGGCTTATCTGCCTCTCCTCTGCTTTTATCTGTTCTGCACTTTCGGGTCCACTTTTTCCCCTGAGGTAGTTGCGTTTCTGCTCCTCCGAAAGTTCTTCAATCGGCATCATGCCTGCAACAACCTCAATAACCTCTTTTGACACTGTTCTGTAGGCGATTGCCAACCGAATAGCGATCAGTCTGTAGGTAAATGTCACCCGATTCCTGTTCTCCTGTATCAGCAAGGCACCAGCCCAGATGGAAATTCCATATGTGATAACCGAGGTGACGACTGATTCAAGAAGCAGTCTTCTATTTTGGGTCCATCTACATTTGGCATGAGCCTCGATAAGGCTGCCCTGACTGCTGATGCATGTTTTTGTGTTGGTGTGTTTTTGTATGTATTGTTGAGGTGGTTGTTGTGGTGGTTGTTGTGGTAGTGGTAGTTGTGGTGGTAGTTGTGGTGGTGGTAGTGTTAGTGGATGTGATGGTGGTGGTGGATGTTGTGATTGTGGTGTTGGTAGTTGTGGTGGTTATGTTTGTGGCATTGCTTGTGGTGGTGGTGGTGTTTGTGAGGGTTGTGGTGGTTATAGTGGTGGTGGTTTTGTTTGTTTTTGTGTGTATTTTTTTGGTTGTTGTGGTGGTGGTTGTGGAGATATTTGTGGTTGTGTTATTTATTATTATTATTATACTTTTTATTAAATTTAATTCTCAGCCTTGCTGGGATTTCACCCATCCCGGGTATATTAAATACCAAAGGATTGGGTTAAATAACTTTTGGTA
>WURS02000019.1:333078-352654 GCA_011762765.2 Rhinocypha anisoptera
TTCTCAGTGTTTCTATATATTTCCTTCATCTATCCAAGAGATTTTGTGCATCGCCATACGGCATTTTCTACGAACTCGATATATATATATATATATATTTAATTTTCTGTACTCTAATAACTAGTTATGCAATAGTATCATAAGCACAGCTGATAAAGTTCATCCACCACCACTTCAAAAGAAAAGACTGCACTATCAAAGACATGAGACAACTCAATGACCTCATTCTATTCCCCCCTCCCCAATGATTTAAACTCACAACTCTGCAAAGATATATTATCCTTCCTCATGAGTTTGAACCAAATGATATTATTTGCCTATTGCCATCTGATATCAAGATACTTTCACTTCCCAATAAAACTCTCTCAAAATGAGCTACAACTCACATGACCGCCACTTACAAGGGCTATTCAAAAAGTTCTTGGCCTGTCATAGTAAGAGAGCTAGTATGACCAAATGACAACATTTTTTTACAATTATGAGCCTTCAGATGTCATGTTTCAAAGTTTCAGATGTTTGCATTTAGTTGCTTGTTAGTTGAGTAAACAAGTAAAAAGTAAACAGATTTACAGATTTTATGAAAATGGATAGCTGAGCTGCTGTTAAATACTCAGTTATAAAAGGTTTAATCCTCAAGAACAAACAAGAAAAGTTACACTCCATTTTAAAGGATTCTTCCCCTTTGTACTTGAGGGTAAAAATGTGGGCTGCTGAGTTTAAACATCTCAACTTTCATTTCTCTGATGAGTTTAGGCATTTCAAACATCTCAACAGGTCATGTCTACTATATTTTACATGATGTCTTGATGATGATTACATGATTTTACATGTTGCTGTTATGGGTACCGCATTTGTTAAATGTTTACCAAAAACTTCTTCACATGAATAATTCTCAGGAGACTTATTTAACACAATTTGGCTAAATTTCTTCGACATTTTATAGCAGTAGATAAAACATGGATTCACCATTACACATCAGAGACTAAGCAGCAGTCCAGGCTAATGGGTGGGAGCAGATGAAAGTGTGCAAATGAAAGTGAAAATGGTTCCATCTGCTGGAAAAGTCATGGCTATGGTTTCTTGGAATTCTCATGGTGTGGTGCTCATAGACCACCTAGAAAAATGTGGGACGATCACTGGTTGTTGCTGCAAAACTCCATGACCTATGCTTTGAATACTTCCACATGCACCATACTTGGCTCTCAGTGATTACTTTCTCTTCCAAAACCTGAAGAAATGGCTCTATGGATGAAGATTCCTTTCAAATGAAGAGGTTAAAGCTGAGACAACTGCTTATTTTGCAGAGTTGGAAAAATTACATTATACCATGTTAAAAAGGTATTAAAAAAGGAAAGGTATTCTAAAGTTAGAAAGTCATTGATCTAATTGTATTGATTTACAAGGTTGTAAATAAAAAAAAAATTCTCAATCTTATTTCCTTTGTCAGACTAAGAACTTTTCGAACAACCCTTGTACTTCCTCCTCCTCAGGACAAATTGTCCTCATCAACAACTCCTCCTTAACGAAAGACATTATTTAGAGCTAAAAGGTCATCTGCATGTCACCAGCATATGCCAACCTCTTTAAGGGCCCACTTGAAAAATCTTTCTTTACTTCCCAAGATCTGAAACCCATTCTATGGCTCAGTAGCATAGATGAAATCTTCTTCCTTTGGCCTCAAGGCCAGGATCTAAATTTTTCAATTCTCTGTCCTTGAAAAATGAAGTTATAAGTTATGATGAGAGTAGGCTAATGTCTCCAAAGAGTTTTGCACACATCCATCTTCATCCTCTTCCAAAAATATTTTAATTATAAAT
Organism: Rhinocypha anisoptera; assembly: GCA_011762765.2. Classification (NCBI taxonomy): domain Eukaryota; kingdom Metazoa; phylum Arthropoda; class Insecta; order Odonata; family Chlorocyphidae; genus Rhinocypha; species Rhinocypha anisoptera. The sequence continues at coordinate 334,896 of WURS02000019.1, forward strand.
GTAAGGCCTAGAGGTAATAACCTAAAAAATAATTAGATTGAAATTCTATCCTTGCTGCAAGTATGTGAATCTTACATCAAATGTACTATATATCAGTATAATGACTGACAGCTGTTTCTTTGGTTATGAGTGTTGAATTGCAATACTTTTTCACAGCAGAAAATCTTGGATGCTCCGAAGTTTTGGTTTCATAAAAATAGTTTCATTATAAAAATAAAGCATTGATCTACTGAAAAATCTATCTATTAAAAAAACCATCATTCTATTGATCTATATGTTAAGGAGTTAATGGAGGAGTTAAGTGGAAGGGATTTTTAAATTTTCGTTCTTAAACTTTGCAAAACCCTGGTGATTTTTTAACAAATAATTTGTTTTCTTAATGTCTATAGCAACTGAAACAAAATAAAAAAATGCTGCACTTAAAACAGAGCTTACTTCTTTTTCTAAATAATGGTGAAGATTGATTGTCTCTATGTTACAAGGTAAAGTTAGAATCAGGGACAAGCTAGCAAGTGTTTTCAGCAGAGGTAGAGATACCCTTAACAGGCTTCAGAAAATATAAATTTATAAATAAAAAATATATTGTATAAGCTTGGACATATTTACCTACAAATGTATCATGAATTTTCATACGGTTTATTCATAGCATTTTTAGTTGAAACTTCAATTTTAGTAGCAGCTCCAGTATTAACTATAATTAAATGAAAGAAGTGGATGCTTACCTTTATATAATTCTGACATGTTGACAGTGGCAGTCCAACTAAACTAACACCATTAATGGCAATTATTTGGTCCCCAATATTCAGCTGTCCACATCGTGCAGCAGCACCAGCTGGTGCCAAGTTTGCTATCACTACAGTGGGCAACATACTGCCCCAACCAGATTCCACTATCACTACTCCCAATATTTCTCCCTTGGCCTTGGGAACCACAACCTAAAATGAAAATGTACTTCTGAAAAATCATTTTTTATTATCTGGTTGTATAGTTGTCTCTGCCTCAAATAACCTTACTAAATACATATATTAAACAATTGTAGAGTTATATACAATTATGAAATGAATAATTAAGTACCTTAGATGATGACAAAAAACAAGATTTTATTTGATTGCTGATAAATTTCATATAAAAATTCACACTTCATAGTTGATGAAGTCATGGTAGCCCAGTGGGTGGTGTGTTTGGCTACTGAATGGGGAATCCAGGTTGAAGACCCAATGATGCTTCTGGACACCTCCAGCTAAATCCAAACTGAGTGACTTTTTGAGTAACAGATCTTTCTGAAATTTCAGGAGGTATGAGGAAAGGAATGTGCCCCCCCCCCCTTATGAATGAATTTTCATATACCACAGGGGTTAGTAAACTTACATACATGGTGAGATCCATGGATAATTTCTGGAACTGTCTCTATTAGAGATCCTGAGAAAACTCATTTCAATGGGATTTGTTTGTGTACATGTGAGGATATGATTCCACGAATATGTTTCATTAACAAATGCCAATTTCAAAAGAATAGTGCTCATGATCATTGAAGAAAGCAGAGTTAAGATAAAAGATATGCTCTGTTTTCATGCTTTTATCTCATTTTGATAAGAAAAAATACAATTCATTTGATATTAACCCTTACATTTTATGTATGCTATCTCTCTTTCCTGGTGACATGAATTTATTTAGGAAGGTAAGCAACTCCATAAATTCCAGCACACCATTCACTATATCTGTTCCATGGTTATGAATTTGAATTGATTCTGAAAAGCTCCTGAATAGATGGTATCCCTGGCATTGTTAAATAATAATCCTAACAGGTAATTAAAGATAACCTCCTGTTTCTAAGTAATTAATTAAATCTAATACTTGGAGTTTTCCCTATACCACATGATATTACTTTAATATTTTTCCTCCTGATAGAACAAATGTAAAGGTAAAAGACATGTGAATTTATATAAACCAACTTCTATGTTGAATCAATTAGGAAATATCCATGAAAAAAGCTTTCTACAACTAATTGACAATTTACCTAGAATTGCACAATTTACTGCTAACATTTCTCTATTACCACCACCGCTAATATATTGATTTTTAAATTTAAACTTGATTTTTGATTTAAATGATTAAAGATATCATTTAAATACCACCCTAGTTGAGCAATGGAATAGAAATTTTGAGTTTATTTTTTTGACTTTTCCAAATTGTTTGACCATGACAATCACTAACTCTAGTATTAAAATTGGGATTTCATGGTTGAAGTTAAAATTTGTCTCTCCTGGAAAGCTGTTACACTAGAAAGTTACAAAATGAGAGAAGGCAACATGAAAGTTGTTTTAATTATGCTACATACTAATTGTATTTCTTAGTTCTCAAAACTAATGAAATGTGAGTTAGAATAAGTATGAGAAAGTTAGTCCTTCAAAGCTTAAATGAAAAAGAAAAGGATATATAAGTACTCATTGAAAAGAATTGGTGTAGATATTATTTGCTCATTAAGTTATCATACCATTTAAAGTATTTTAATGAAATGATATTCATGAATTAAATGGAAATATAAGATTCAAATTGAGGCAGTATCCATAGTTAAAATTAGAGAAATTGACATTTGATTAATATTTTTGTCATCTAAGTAAATAATATTAAAATACTGTAAGATAATGCCTTTTAAAACAATATTCATTTATTTCTAAGGGATTTTATGTATCTAGATTTGGATTATAAGTACTTTTTTCCTCTAAATGGTAATACCAAGTGAAACGTAAGGAAATGCGGAAAGGGAAAATATGGCAAAGTGGTTAAAAAAAGTAACATAACAGGATTTGTCAAATGTCAACACTCTCTTCCTATGTATGCTAAGCAATACCTCCATTTATGGCATTTCTATGTAAACTACCAGATTGCTTGCTAGTAACTGAGTATTGTAAATAGGAAACTCTCAGGATGAATAAGAATATTACCTCATTTCATCAATATATCACCTTGTAGCTTATTTAAATAAATCAAAATGAGTATGTTGACACACAAACAGCAAATCTTCCCAATAAAGGAAATAAACCATTGCAAAAGACATAGGATTCATAATAGTAGAGCCTAGATTATGAGAAGAATATGGTTCCAATAATACCTCTTTTTGCATTTCCTTTTTGGCAAACATCTGCAATTCATCACCAAATATTTCCTGAGAATTGAGAACTTCTTGGTAATCCATTTCTTTCACAAAACTGTGATCTTCTATTCCATTTGCTTTAAGAAATTCCATATATGCAACTTGAAAAGCTTGGCCTATAGATTGTGCTATAAATTGTGCCTGTAAAAAATCATTATTCATTATATTACTCTTTCATCATGTATCTCATTTTATGAATTTGAAAAAATGACACATTTTCTAGCTTTCTCAAACAAAATTAAATTGCTTTGTTCACTGATTAAGAGAAAAAAAGATTCAAATTAAATTAATGTAGCAAATAATGTAATATCCTCTAGAAACAGAACATAAAATATTAAGAACAAATTATGGACTATTGTAGTTTTTAAATTTATGAAATAATAATAGAGACAAGATGTTAAAAATATAAAAAAATAATATCATCTTCTGACAGGAATTGACCGAAGCAATAGGGTTAAATCATTTCAAAGAAACTTTTGCTGATTATGTAACATGTACATATATGCTGTTATAAAACATGAATATAACACCAATTGGCTAATGGTGACTTATTTCCTAAGTATTGAGATAAGTTCAATAGTAGGTACATTATAAGAATTAAGAATGCAGTTTGGCATATGTGAATAACTCAGAAAATCATATTGGAGATCTTAATTGTAGCATTGAGAAATATTGAAATATAATCTTGAATATTTTAATAAATAACTTACTTCTTCACTTTCAAATACATGACAAATCATCTTAGGAGTCCGGTTTATTTTTGGAGCTTCTTCTACCTCCTGAGGTACATATCTTCTTCTTGCCATTAAGACTACTAAGTCTCCTATATCAGCTATGTAGGAAATTGTACGTAATGCATGATCCATCATGATTTCCTGCAAAGTATATTGGTAAATTACATAAGAAATTAAATTATCTGGAAATAAAATAATGTCTGATATTGTTTGTAATACATTTGGGTAATTAGAAGTAAAAAAAATGCTCTTTTCACATAATATAATCCAGGAATGGCTTATGATTGATTGTCTTTTTGAAAGTTCTTGAAAATAATGAATTCCCTCCCCAAAAATAAATGTAAATGTGAAAGATAGATCCTTATTACAAGCAATAAAGACAATCCATTTCTTCAGAAGTGAACAGAATAAATAGTTACGTAATTTAACACAACGTACTATGATTGCATATGCCATAGTCATTACATTTATCTAATTATCTTCAATGAAAAATTTACTGAATTACAATAAAAAAAGAAAAAAGTCATATATATACATTATTTTCAAAGAGAGCAATGTCATGGGCATGAAAAAAGCTTAAACCCAAGTTATTCCATATTATTTTTAGACCAATATAAAATGTAAAATACTAAGATAAACTATTACTAAGCCAGTGTTTCACATAATCATGATGGTAAGAAACAAAACACAAACTCACAGAAACTAAGTAAAACTTTTATTTTGTGAATAGATGGATGTATTTATTTCAAGCCATGTGAAAAAGAAACTAAATAACTCTGGATATTACGTATTAAGGCTCAGATCTCAGGCTAACTATTACAATATATGAGATGGCCTGCAGGCTCAAAAGACTAATATTTGATGTACTATTGTAGGTACATAACAATAAATCATATATGACTGCAATAAGTGTTTTATGAAGAAAGTTGCAGTAAAATGATACCCCTTACTTTTACAGTAAGATATAACTGTAACTGACAACATAGCCTCTCTTACTGATAAGATGTTAACAATTTTAAATTGATCATATTCTATCGGTGTTATATAGTTATAAACCTGAAATTTTGCTAAATAGGCTACTTTACTCTCAGGAGGGTACACTTTCATTGTAATGCACTTGATAACAAACTGAAAACTGAACATTCTAACTTCTTAATGATTTGCCTAGTGAATAAAAGGAATATTATTAAACACCTAAATCAACATTTTCTTATTAAGAGACAGAGCAGCAGTTTTGGTACTTACTAAAAGAATACAGTGCAAGGAAATGTACGACGGAACAGACTCTGCCTGTTTATCCAGTGGTGTACACTAAGCAAACTATAGTGGTTTTCAGTGTGAATCACAGAGCGAGACTTAAGTTCTTTTGAGAATGTTTTCAACCAATGTAGAAATAGTGTGTGCTACTCCATGTGTGTATGGTTTTGTAGGTCAGTTTACACTACTGAGGAAATCTTGTATACTCGGTATTTTTCTAGAGCATAATAAATATTATTTATCATTTAATTTTCATGCCATTTTTGTTGCTTCCATCATTACTGTAAATTCATTAAGGTTCCTGAGATGTCTCCGGGTATCCCTGAAATACCCTCAGAATGTCCCTAGAATGTGTAGGGGATCTATGGAACGGGGGAGGTTCCATAGAAATTGAAATGTCCCATAGAGAATTTACTCAGAACATTCTGAGAATTTTCCAGTGCTGTGTAGGTATCAGCAGAAGAAAGATAATCAAGATTTTAGTATATACGTAGATAAATATAACTTATGAACATAAGAGGAGACAAAAGGTTGATAAGGAACTCATTTTCAGTGATTATTCAAGCCCAATATTGTGTCAATGGCAACTGGTGGATATTGTCAGGATATCCATATAATATATTTGGATGAAAAGTTGATATTGTGTAGGTATTACAGTTGGACATTTTGGATGTTCTATAGATGTTATAAAGATATTATCTGCATCTAGGGTGCCCATTTACATTTACACCTGGATTAGAAATAAGTTCTACCATAATTGTTGAATCACTTACCTATTCAATGTAGACTATTCTCTTTCCTAAATTCTTAATCAAACATGGAGTTTATCATGCTTACTTCCTTCCTCTCCACTATAGTTACTGCTCCAATAATCTCCATTATCCTTCCAGCCTACCTCACTTAGCACTAGAACACCTCCCTTCTTCTTTTTAAGTTTGAGAATCTCTATTTTTCTGCCCTTAGCATCAACCTAACATTCAAAGTCCCTAATATAATCAATGGAGTCCCACTCTTTGTCTTCTTATCCTTTTCACTTTCACAAGATGACATTGAGGATATCTAAAAAAGTGTGCATCTAAAAATCCATACATTATTATAATAGTTATTTAAAATATATATATTTGGCAACAGGTAGTCACTCATTCCACAATTTTAAATTGGCAGTAAATTTCTTCAAGGAAACAATAAGTATTTATTTTACTTTATTAAAGGAAAGAGCAATAATAATTTTTAAAATATCCTGGATTCCGTGAGATATTCTGGGTAAAGTTACAATTGTTCCTTTCTTTCATTAAAGAAACTGATTCATGTTATAAATACATGATCAAAGTACAGTAAAACCTCCATATAATGTACATCCACCTAATGAAAGATTCCCTATAACTAAAGAATGCTATGGTCCCAGACCAGATGGTCCTATGTAACTTTATATCTGAATACATCACATTAACAAACCTCCTCTTTATGAAATACCCCATTTAATGAATTAAACCCTTGGCTCCGGTCTTCGTATACCGTACTATTTTTACCTCTCAATTTTGTTTTCTTCTATTTTATGTGGTAATTGCCACCCTGAATAGTTGTAGAGCCAATGAGTGATTCAGTCGGTACAAGTCAATTGTAAATTTTGTTACAAGTATGAAGAAATAGATACCCCGTGGCTTTGACCTTTTTTTTGCCAGAAATTTGAACTGAGAAATCATAATAAGTGGCAATAAGCTGCTGGAGATTCATCTAAGGACAAAACTTTCATTGTCATAGAGATAAACTTTGGTGATTTGGTTCAGTATAAACTCATCACAATAAATTACCCATTGTAAATTACTGAACTCCATATTTACTTTCTTTGATAATTTTTGATTATTTCATACAAAAAAGTACACACCTATTGAAATTTATACTTGAAAATTGGAGACAACTGAGGGAAATGACCAGGATGGGTCAGAAAAAAATTCCCAAAACTTGGCAGACAGAAAAAATTCGTAAAAACTTGGGAATGTTGTGAACCTTCCCAAATGGCACTGGAAAGGAGTTTCCCATACTGGAACAACAGGAAACTTCGGCCATTTGAACATTTCTTAGGTCAGGCCATAAAATTAAGAGAGGGATTACAGAGAGGGTAGAAAGGATTTTTATCTCACTTGAACAGTCACACAATTTCACATATAAATTGTGTGACTACATATTATCTGTACTGGCCCATCCAAAGATAGATGCTCTTATTCCACAGCCAAGTAGCCAGCTCCCATAGTAGACGGTTTTCCCCTTGGGTGATACATATGCAGTTTGTTATTAGGTTCAATGCACCTAATAACCAACTCCCTTATAATTAAGTGGCAAAATTTCAATCCCTTGAATTATGCCATTGAAGGGTTTTACTGTATGTAGTTTTATCAGCTGTTAATGCTGTCAGCAACTGTGAAAAATTACCAGAACTGGAAACACTAGAATTTGAGGTACAACTTTGAACTCTGTAATACTTTTCAAGTATAACAAGAGTCACAAGAGCAAGAGCACTACACAATATTTGATGAAAGTGGGTCAAGTTTAGATGGGTTTATGAGATAATCACCACAAGGAACTCAACAAAATCAATTGGTCTTGACTTCTAAAGTACCAACCACTAGAGACCTACCACGGGTGAGAGGACCTATCAAAATTTACAATGGGCCCTCAAAATTGCAAAATACCATTTCAGATAGCCATAGGCAATCAGTCTAATGCTTATGAATTAAATTTATTTTCCTTTGTTGAACTGAACATTTGATTTTCAATAATCTGAATATATAACTACCAAGTAACTGTTATGCATTATTTTAGATATAATAAGAAAAATATATCTCGTAATAAAGAAGATAGTAATTTTTTAATGAAAAATCTCTCCCTCCTTTACTCACTTTTAAGTCAGTATTTAGAACCATGATTTTTTCAGTTGATATGAATAAGTCCACTTCTGTGCTTGGTTGGCTTTCACCATCAGGTGCCTAAAACAAAAGAGGAATTCAGATGTGAAGCAAGCCAACTTTTGACCATTTCATAAAAGACTACACACACGAGTAACATAAAGCAGAAAAGATAAAGAAGCAAACAGTGACTTTTGATACAATACTAAATGTAAGACGAAAGCAAACATTTAATTCATACATCTAAAAACCATGAGACACTGATCTAATAAGGGTGCATGCTATAGAAGAGTGAAGACACCCAAGGACAGTGCAAAGTTCCCCACAATGAGTGCTGACTTCATGCTCATGCTGAAGTGATGACTGCATTTAATATTTTCTCAACACTTACCAAGGCCTAGTTGAACCATTGCAGCAAAAAGGAGAGAATGTAATAAATTCATTAACTACATTGGATAAAGACAGTATTATCATTATAGCTGTTATAATAAGAATAAGTACTATTTAAAGAATCATCTCCAATACCTCTCATCTCAATAGGATAAAATATATGTGGCCAAAATCCATACATAAATGCTTGCCCTAAAGTTTCACAAATGATACAATTACATTAAGTTGCCCTACAATCAATTATAAAAATATGTAAATGTGATTCAGAATGGATATATAGGTTATTCATAGAATAAAATCCCTAATAATATTACAGGATACTTAGGAATAAACTCTACACATGTAATTTGTAAGCCGATATCATAATGAACAATGTAAAAATAAAATTGCATTTCTAGGATTACTGTTCCTCAGATTAAATCCTATGTGTATATAAGATTTCTATAAAGATATTCATCGCAATTGAGTAACATTCAAAAGTAAAACCAAAATGAAGAAAATCAATAAAAAATTTCCATGTAAGAGAATGAGTGAAGTGCAATCAGTATTTGCTTAAATTATCATTTAGTAGTTTAACCCAGATGATTCATGGAGAAGACAAAGTCTTGCAAAAAGTGGATCTTCCTCTACTTTTTTATGGTCAGTAAAATTATATATATGTAGTTACAAAAACAGAAAACTATTCCTTACACTAGAGTAAACTGAAATAAAATAATTATAACAAATAGGCATACATTTGAAACAAAATTGAATGATGGGACTTCATTAACAAAGATTTTTATCTATGGATATAGTGAATATATATGCAAAATATGGTTTTTACAGGGACTGCAATAAAATAAGATTAAAATAAAAGTAGAGCATCTGCCAGGCTGTAATCGATAAAAGGGACGTAAGTAATAAACAAAAAAAGCCATTTTACCAAGACTTAGTAATTATTAGTTGCCTTGTAGTTAATAGTAATATTACGTTACTTGACATCCATTTGACTCCTAAGGATCCAAGAGAAGCAAACAGGAGTTTTTGCAGTACTCAGTATAAAACTGATAATTCTATCATTTGCAGTATAACACAGTAACTACCAGCAAATACACATTAAATAAATTAAAATATTAACACTTTTAAGCCTAACCATATGGAAAAAAGTTGTGACAAAAATATTTGATAAACTAGACATCATTATCAATCTACCTAACTGACACATTATTTATAAGCACCATAAATTTATTTTGAATTATATCAAGTTTGTGATCCTGAAGATAACTTCATTTGCAGCTACTTATTTTTTTGATTAAGCTTAAATTATTTTATAACATATTTGTAAGTTTCAATAATGAGTATAGGCAATATTCATGGTTATCACTTGAAAATTGCCAATAAAATGTGGATTCTGAGAATATAAAATTCTTACCAATATTTCAAAACAATTCAACTCGAAGTGCAAATTAGCCATGATAAATTAAGTAAACCATGCACAAATAATATTAAATATATTCTATGAAATGAAATCATGTCCAAAGTTAATAACTGTTTAGCAAAATGATTTTTTCTACTAATGACAGGACAACTTCTAGAATTGAGTTCTTATTCTAAGATCCTATTATTCTTTATTAATAATGAAAATTAAATACAATTAAAAATGAAGCACTTATCAACCTTTGTAACATTGTAAAGAATCGGAGGAAATTATTTCTAAGATACATACTTTGACAAATAAATTACAAATAATAACAACTCATTATTATGACAATATTTGTTCCAGGTTAGCCTGATATGAAGGTAGCACATAGGCTAACCCCTCCGTCAGAGATTTGAATTTCATTAAGAGCATAGATTTTTAACTTTTTCAGAATAATTTCCACCATAATTGGCAATGGTAAGAAATCTAATCATAAAAATTTAATAAAGCAGCCACTACTGATGGGAAAAAAACTGGCAAGGGAAAAACTCAACAACAGGTCTGTCAACTTACAAGTAAAACAATGTGAGATTACACAATTAACAAGGAGCAGGGATATGATAAATAATTAATGATTAATTAGAAAAATTAGGAACTATTGGGTTCTAGAATTTTTCTCTACATCTATGATGTCTTACACTGAACTTTTAAACCAAGTAGAAGAGGGCCCTCAAGTCAAAATATGCAATAAATAAAATACGATAACTGAGAATGAGAATAGCATGCATACAACAAGTAAAAATATGGAAATGTCAAATGGTTTGAAGTTGATCTATTACTTTCTTTCTCTAAGTCCTTTATTTACTTAGGATGTAAAGTAAGCTACGAAATGAGAAATAAGTTTAAGAGAAAAGCCCATAATCAACAGAGAACTCTAAAGATTTTAGCAATATACAATTTCATTATAAAAACTTCATCATAATAAAAAGTGAATGTTATGAACAAATTCTATTTCAAAAAAAGGTTTGGTGTAATGAGTTTTTATGAAGATTGATGAAAATATCCTAACATCTAAGAGAAAAAGAAGTGAAAAGATCTGCAAGTATCTCTGAATGCATTAAACCAAATACTTTAAGAATATACTATGAGTTGAACTTCAAGACAGAAGAAAATCTTAATGGTTGTAGAGAAAACACACCTACATATAGGTGAGGACAGATACAACTCTTAAGAGGAAAGAGTTAGTTCAATACTTCGACTATCTAAACAACACTATGGCATAGGACGAGCGAAATTTAAATGACATAAAGAGAAGACTGATTATAGTAGAAGTAGCATTAGGTAACACTGAGCTCAATGAAGATGTCACTGCAAACAAAAATGTTAAATGTTTATCTGAAGCATAACATTATTTGGATAAGGGACATGGCCCATCAGAAAGGAGCACCAGGAAAAGAGCCCTGATTGAAACTGAGTGATGGAGACAAATGGTTTTATAAAGTGATGAATGAGGTGGTCTATAAAAGAGTAGAAGATAATATGATAACACAGAGAACTTTATGGAAAATGATAATCGGGTGAATAAAGTGCTACAAAAAGTTAAATCAAAAGGAAGGTCCCATGAGAATGAACAAGGGACTAGTAAGTACATGGAGAAAATAAAAAGAGGAAGGTCTAGATTTTTAAAAAATCTCATTAAATTCACTTTAAGATAATTTATTTCCATCCTGTACCTTGGTATACCCCATCCCTTGGTGAACACATTCAAGGATTAGGGAATGGAAATCTTGAAATGTGTTCACCAAGGTCTCCTGGCATTTGGCCAATGCAAAACTTCTGCTAGGTCATCTTTGAATCTCATTTATTTCTCTGCTCACTTTAATTTATCATTCAAGCCCTCAACATGCCTTTTACAACATTCCCTCCAAATATATGAGAAAAACACAAATGACAACAGACACTACTGCCTAACACTGCCCATCCTAATTCCCTCTCACCTTGATTGTGTGATAAAGAGACCACTGAACGAGATGTTTAGTTATCCAGTCCTCTCCCAGGTTCTATAAAACTTTCATAAGTTTCGACCACTGTGTTGAAAATTTACTAGAAATCTACTAAAACACAAAGGAAAGCATCTATATTGTGCTCTCGAGTCCTCTCTATTAATATCCTTGTTTCTACTACTGCATCATATATTCCTATCCCATTCCAAACTTGCTAAAAAAAAGAACCTCACTGTGGAAATGGGTCTGTCTTAATCTTTAACTCATGACTCTTAACACTACATTTCCTGCATATGAAACCAAGCCATTTTCCCTAGAATTCAACAGTAGTGCTGCCTCCACTTTCTTTGGCAAAGGAATCAATAAGGATATATTAAAGTCTTCTGGTCAAGTCTGTTATTTATAAATGTCTAAAATAAGCTAATAAAATTTCTTTTCTTCACCAATTCCCTACTCTTTAATTAGTCTTAATTCAATTTTATGGATATCATGTCATCCTACTACCTTAATTTTATTACTTCATAGGGTCTTTTCCAATTTTTTCTCCCATAAATACTCACAATCTTTAATAATTTAATATCTCATTCTTTACTCATCTACTTTAAATTTACTTTCCCTGATCTTTTATGATCATTAATATTCATTTCTGAATCATACTAGAAAATAATAAGAAAGGTAAAACATTTTATAATAAATTCTTTTCCTTTTCTTGTTTCCTTACTGCTTTTTGCCTTTGCAAAGAGCATGTGAATTTCTTCCAATTTCCTTACACTATTTCCTGTAGCACTATGTTTTATCAATTGTTCCAGCAGCTCATATTGTTTTGAGTGTAGCTCTCATTCATGGTTTGCATCTTTCATGCCTTTCTTCTCTGTTTGTTCTTGTTAGAAATCTACTGACTCCTGGTGTCCTTCTCTTTATTATTGTTAAAGCTTTTTATTTCAGGTTTTGTTTTCTCCTTCAATTAACGATTATACTGAATTTTTAATAATGATTCATGAATATTAAATCATGAATTTTTCATTTGTCATTCCTAAACCATGGCCTTTATTCTGGTTACATCCCTTCCTTTGGCCACTACTGCTTTACCATCCCTCATCAATTTCAAGTTCTTTCTGTCCATAATAATCTTAATTCTTCTTCTAGCTGTTCGTACGTACAATCCACTTCTACTCCATAATGACACCCTGTTAGCATGTAGTCCTGGATTGCAACTATGTTTACTGGATCTGCTGTTGTTTCAGCTAAGAGTATTATACCCCCTTGCTTATATCTTGCTCAACACTAGCTACTATAGGTTGACTATCTTCGCCTCTGTTATAAATCAAATTATGTTAATACATATAATGTACAACATATTTGGATGGAAAATTTAAGGTATGGATGTGGAGACACATGAGATGGAAATGAATCATGAAAAACTAGAGGGTTATGAGCACTTCTGAGCTGGCTGGTTTAGCTGTTGTGGTAGTGAGGTTAGCGGCTACCCCAAAAGTTGCTGGTTCAAATACAGTAGAACCTCGGATAATGACCACAATCCATTCCAGAAAGCTGGTCGCTTTCCGAGAAAATGTTCGCTATCCGAAACAATTTTCCCCATAAGAAATAAAGGAAATAGGAATAATTGGTTCCTAGCTCCTATTGACTCGCTATTATATGAAAGTTACAGGCTATATAGGTATGCTTTTTTAAATGAGAATAGTTATAATACAGTACAAATTGAGTTAAATATAAATAAAAACATTAAAGAAAGCATTTAAACATAAGGAAACATAGGATAACTAACTGTTTTTACTGCCATGTGACGGCATGAGTGGATGGAGGTGTGGGGAGTAAGGGGTGGAATTACTGCTTGGAGGGGGAATCAACACATCTGAAGACGGTTCAACTCGGTTTTTAACTGGTTTAATTCACTTATAATTAGTACAAGTGATCACTAAAGGGGCATGGCAAGAGTAACTTCTGAAATGTCTCTGGAATCCACCAGCACGCTGCGCGTCTGCGATGAGTGTGTGTGTGTGTAACTGGATGACGATGTATTTATATATGCGTAGCCGGTGACATTGTATTACTTTGTATCCATTAGGGATCGCACAGCACCGAAAACAAACATGGCCGCTACACATCTGTTCGCTAACCGAAATTTTGTTCGCTATCTGAGGCAAATTTTTAGCAAAATTTTTGGTCGTTATCCGAATTGTTCGTTATCAGAGGCGTTCACTAACCGAGGTTTCACTGTACAACCTGTGGATGGGCATGGATGTGGTCCTTGTATATGACTAATTTTCTTGAATGGTTGCTGTCAGAAAGGGCATGCAGGGGTAAAAATATATACCAAAACCAAATAAATTGACCCCAGGAATTATGGGAAAAAAGGTAAGGAAGAAAGGAGCAATTCCAAATTGGGAATGCTAAGCTAAAAATGCATTAAAATAGAATGACACTTAGGAGGAGTTTGGCCAATATCTGGGATTTGAACTTCCATGCTAATTACTGAATGACCCCTACCAATATACTTTTGTATCCACATTAATGATTTTAATTATTAATAAATTTCAACAAAATTTTAAATAATTTTCTTAGCAAAATATCGACAAATTTCATAATTTATCATAGTAGATTTCAATTTTTTCATAACCACAATTCTGGACAAAAAATTAGGAGTCATAATTCTTTTTAGGGTTCAAATTCTCAGTGCTAAAAGGTTGAAATGTAGCCATTGAGCTGATATTTTAGTTATCTTTACATAAATTTAAATTCTCTTCTCCCATTTCACCAACCGTGAGATTTATTTTTATTCATGTAATACATTTATCTCATAAAATGAGTCACAAAGTACTACAAAACTGAAAGCATAAATAGAAAATTACTTTGGTATCCTCAAAAATTAACTGATAATGAATAACTTAATACGTTCCAGTAATCCTAGTACTTTTATTAAGGTTATGTACAGTGACGGATTAGTTGAACAAGCCATAGAAGAAATAGTAGTTGGAGGGGGAAAAGTATAAATCATGAAATATGCAGATGACCAGGCAGTCTTAGGAGAGAGTGAGGAACAATTACAGAAAATGATGGATAGAATTTTGGAAGCAGGAAAACATCTAAGAATGAAAATAAACATAGGGACGACAAAAGTGATGAAGGTGTCAAAAGAATAGTAATGGTTTCCATAGATGGAGAAAGTAAAGCCAGGAAACTTAGCATATCACTAAGGAAAAGATTTGTGAAATACTTCATTTGGAGTGTAGTATTTTGTGGAGGTGAAATCTGGATGATGATCTGATGATGAAAAGAGAAATACTTGGAATGATTTGAAATGTGGCTATGGAGAAGAATGGAAAGTATCCCATGGACTGAAAAGGTGAAAAATGAAGTGTCTGAGAGAATAAATTAAACAAGAAGCATTATGGGGGTTATAAGAAAGAGGAAAGGGAACTGGATGGGATATATTTTAAGAAATGACTGTGTGATGAAAAGATTGATGGAGGGTAAGAAACAGGGAAAGAGAGGTAGAGTAGAGGCAATCTGATGACAAACATTAAAATGGGAAGAATGTACAAACAACTGAGGGAGGACACACAGGACTGGACAGCATGGAGGGAGCAGTGCAATTGAAGCCTGTCTGAGGACTGATGCATCTAAAAAGTGTAATAATAATACAAACAAAGTTATTCATGCTTTGCCTTCCATTGATCATAAAGATTCTGACAAGTAGATATCTCTTCCTTCATACGTATAACTGTTTTCCTGTTTTTCTTGATATTTTTCATGATTATTATGAGTATAAAGTATTATGAGTAATTTTTGTGTGATATATATAGTAAAGAGTAACCCTAAGGCTCTTGTGCTTATATTTAATCATGCCAAAATAAAAATATTGATCCTACAGAAGCCTAGTGCCACTGAAAAGCTAGGTTCAAACTATACATGAGCAACTTTTTGAAAAAATCTAATTTTTGCTGTGAAATTGGAGGTTATATTAAAGAAGAATATCAAACTAATTCCCACTAATTATATGTATAAAGTTGCAGATTACCATTATAACTGAAGTATCTGGTTCACTTGGGCATAAAAAATCCATTTAATTACAATTTCACACGAAGATAGCGTAAAATAATCAAGCTCAAAAACCTAAAATTTAAAACTTATTTGGCGGTGACATATGTAAGTATATGTATATGTGATACATCGAGAAAATTAGTATGATATACTCCCATACACATTCTGCTTGTTTTATTTTAAAACTTTAGCAAATGTATAATTAACTTCAGAGTACACTAAGGAGTTAGGGTCAACAATGGACTGTGAATGTATCATATGAAATCATTTTGAAAAACAGCAGAGATGAAAACTCTGACTTGAAAAATTTGTTACATAGAAGAACTAAATATTTTGTAGATATTCCATTAAATTGTAATTCTGGAATGAATGGAAAAATATACAGAACTAATGAAGCAGGTAATAAATGGCTATTAAATGTCCTTAAAATATCCTATTTGTATCAAATGTTTTATATGCATTGCAAAAAAATTTCAAGATAGATCACACATATTTGATACACTGCCAAAATAATGCATTATTGTGTTATGGAAGTTGGCCAATTGTGAATGAACTAGTTCTAAATTATGTATACTATTATGCATCTGAGAAAATTAAATTATTTCATTAAGAGTAAATAATTTCTAGATTGGAGAGTCTCTTCTAAATAAACATTATTACTTAGTGTTGGATACAAGCTATATGGAGACTTCACTGTACAGTTTTTGCAAAATAAAATTAATGATTAGGAGAAGGATGGGTGCAGTACTGTGAATTTTTCCTGTTTTGATTAAGCTGGATAATTGTCCCAATTATTAATCTTGATTTGTCTGAAAATGTCACAAATATGACATTTCTCATAGGTAAAATTATTTCTATTTTTGATAAATTTACCTTTATGTTTATATTACCTTTATGTCATATCTGTTGTTATGAATAATTACTGAAACATTCACCAGAGCTCACAAAAATTCACAAGACAATTTGAACTTCATACTTGTATGAAAGGAAGCCAATATGAATTCAAAATTCAAATAATGCCATTTGCACTTGAAAAATGGACAAATTTTACTTACTTTCTAGACAAAATTTGTGTAAACAAAGCCTATTGCTACACATAGATTATGTTGTTATGAAAATAAAGCACTCGTTTAAAAACAAATTGAATCAATCCATGACTATATTGGTGCTTCTGTTTACTTCTCAATCTTTTCTGCTTGTGGAATTACAAATTAGACAGTTAAATAATACAAATCCTTGGATGTAAAATTATTTCATCCTCACAATATGCACAAAAGAATTAGAAGAAAATGACAAAAATATTGAAATGGGTTGGCAAAAAGGGGAAAACTGATTATATTTTTGAACTTAAAAACCTCACTATTATAAAGCAGTCAATCAGATTTCATTGCTAAAGAATATTTATGATTCCTATTGGCAATCCCACAATTAAAAATATAAGTATAACTTATGAAATGGACCTTACATTACACACTGGCATAGATTCAATATCCTGAAATTATGAAAATATGCATATTAGAAATACATAATGATGAATAATTTCAAAGCAGAAACATATCCATACACACACACAAATTAGTGGCCAATATAAACAGGCATTGAATGACAATGTGAGGAAGGGTTACAGTAGTGACATTAGCCTATGTATTCACACCAATGCCTCCCCCTTTTAGGCCACTGGAACATTCATTATGGCACACACACACACCTTAATCTTGGTCACAGCTTCTTCAACCATGTTTTTCTTCAATCGCTTCCGTCGCTTCTTTCCAGCTGACTCCTCCTCCACTTCAACAGACCCTAGAAACTGCAGCCTGAACACAGTGCCAGTTGCGCCAACGCCTTGCAGAGGCATCC
>WURS02000019.1:352761-370395 GCA_011762765.2 Rhinocypha anisoptera
CAACCACCTTCCTCATTGTCATCATCGTCATCATCATCATCGTCATCATCATCATCATCGTCATCATCATCATCCCCACTACTCTCATCCCCATCCTCATCACGAACACCATAACCCTGGGAGCTGTGGCTGCAGTTTTGGTTGGCCTGCAAATTTGTTTGCCAAAGTTTAACTCGGCCATGTCAATAAAAGCATTTTTGTTTCACTGTTTTCTTTTCTTTTTTTTTTAAACTGTTTCCAGTGCTGTCAAAAAAAGTTAAAAGAGGAAAATACTGATTAACAGGCAAAAAATTATAGCACTGCTTGGAACATTGAGACTCAAAGGTGGAAGACTGGAAACACTATCAACTTGAGCTAACCAAATTGTTTTTTGGTGTGCAAACAGGTATGAAGCAGTCCTCTCTCATGTTTTATATAAATACTTTTTGCCATTTAGTGCAACAGCAAAGCTATTTCATCTGTATCTTTCCACATAAAATGCTAATTCTGCACATTTAGAGGTAACAAACTCAGCAAAATGATAGAAATGATAAAAAAGTGGATGAAAAAAATGAAGAAACAGCAGTAAAACTACCATAGATACGACAATGTCCATTCAAAAAATAAAAGCATTATACAATGGATCAACCGGTAAGCAAGTCCGGCTATACAGAAGCTTCAGCAAAATAGCTCAAACTGAAAAATGTGGCACAAGAAGACCCAAATGATTGAACGCGTGGATAAGAGTGCGACAACACCTATAAATAGGAGAAGGATAAGGAAAGGAAACGATGCCAACCAAAACAGCAAACGACACTCCCAGGGATAGAGGACAGATAGGAAGAATCAGAAGAGACAGACAGAGAAAGGCTATATAGAAACATTGACCACACACACACACACAAACACACAAACTTACACACACCCATATGCACGACACACAGTGAGTAGGTGAGAGAAAAAAATAAAATGCCAGACACTACCTGGGTAGGGTCAACCATCTCCCAAAAACATCAAAAAGAGTGTCTGCCAGATGAATCTCTCTCTCCTTCTCTCTCTTTCTCACCTTTATTCGTGAGACTGCCTCCTCTGCCTGCATCATCCTGGTTGTTTTAGTGGGCTGCCCTTCACACACCAGTTGGGTTGAGCCGAGATACCGGGCACGGAATAGCACACCCTCAATGAGGACTGCAGGTTCATGTATCATCACTATAGTTCAGTAAATGCGGGGATGGAAGAAGAGGTCAAGATTAAATGAAAAAACTGAAGTTTTAAAGTCTATTTATATGTCTGAGACAGGAAAGACAATCAGAACATTACCCATTATTTAGGATTCAATATTGAGGTTTTTAAAGGGATTTTTTCATTTATAAATATGTATTTTCAGTAGGTTTGTTTCAAATATAGAGGTATTAAAAATTTACCTTTGGATTTGATTTTGGTAAATAGAAGAATTACTATTTTAAATTCAAATTTCTGGTGACAATGCCATAAAAGTATATGATAATACATAATTTGTGCAGTGATAAATATTATCATACTTTACTCTAAAACACAATTACATTGGTTTGCATGGTTGAAAATGCTGAAATGTAAATTAAAACAAGGTAAACAGAAAAATATAATACAATACTGACTAGAAAATTTGGGAAACACATGCTAACATGAACAATTCTCAAAAAACTAGCATGGATACACTTCTGCAAAATAAATACGATTAGGTAAGGTGAAGACAAATGTGTACGGAGTTAATTACACAGTGGGTAAGATTTAAGACAACTAAAACATGCATAATCATTTGAATCTAAGGAGTGAGTATACAGAAAAACTATGACTTCTTCCTTAATAACTATAATATATTCATGCTAATATATTAAGTAACGTTATAAGCACAAAGAGGGTACACAATTGCCAAAACTGCCTACATGGAAACAAATGGCAGGGAAACTCAAGTGATCACTCACCAGTGAATAGGATGAGAACGGGTGGGACACGTCGAGCAATTGGAGGATTTGACAAATGCGGGAAGAAAGACAAAGTCAATTGTACAATATTGGCACTATAGACTCCCATCAATTATCAGTAGGATATATAGCAATTTGTAACACACACACTTTTGAAGGCAACAGACAGATTTACAGATTGTAGCCAATACAAAAAGCTTTGCACACAGATTTTCAACAACTTAATATTTATCAATAAAAATGTATGAGAAAGAAAAAAAAATGAAGCAGAGAGTAGAGAAGGGAGGAAGTCATAAATGTGTGTGTATGTGTATATATATGTATATATATTGACATTTTTTTAGCGGCACAACAACCTTCTTTAGAGAGGAGATTCTGCAGTGGCATCAATCTCATCCTACAGAAAAAGGTGGTTGGGCCACTGAAAATTACAAGCAAGTGTCATTATTTATGTATGTATATTTTCTATGACTTACATATTCACACTATATATATACATACATATATATATGTATATACATATGGATATATATGTATATACATATATATACAATATATATTATCTTTGATGGCACAAGTAAAACAAGAAAAACATAGAGAGACAAGAAAAGGAACACATTTTTAGACAAAAGCATTCAACTGCTACTTTCAGCCATTGTTGTTCATAAAAGCCTCTAAAAATATGGGTGTCCCTTTTACTGTATCTCTATATTTTTCAAGTTTTATTTGATTATGGCTTAGAAAAACTACCAATATCACATCAACCATCAAATTAACTGAGTTTTCTGTTATACATTTAATGTAAATAAATGTAAATAATTAATATTCTGCATGAAAAACAGTACTTTTGGTATTTGCCATAAGCTTAAACTAAGAGGTATTGGACTTATTTAAGAGAACATAAAGTTGATCATTATTGCACTTAATAAATGTTACCCTTGATTTTCAATATAGTTTACAAAAGGTATTCTTTTGACTGAAATTTCTCATGTCAGTGGTTAGTGGTAATTTCTCCAACCTTCTTTAGGTTTATATTTATTTTTTTCCTTTACCCTTTTCCTATTACCTATCACCCATTTCTACCTCTGCGTTATACCACAATGATACGTACAATATTTGTCCAATAAGCTGTCAATTCTCTTTATCAACGGCCTGTAATGCTAATAATGTACACCTGGAGATATAGCAATGGGAAAAACCTGGGACATGCACAATAAATTCCATGTGGAAAATAAACTCAATTTTAATTATATGTAACATAAAAAATCACCAAGGGTATAGGGTCTTAGTAGGAAATAAGAGGAATTTGGGTATATGATTTGTCACAACAATGAGCACCTGTTAAGCGCACCATTTTACTTTAACATTTATTGTTCATATTCTTCTTGGAAATCACAATGACTATGAGAGCATAAGTTCAAAAGTTATTCCATAATCCATCAATGACAAAATGCATCCTCATGTAGATGTTTTATTGGGGTTTGACAATATAATTCATTGATTCAAAAGAAACTCAATTGTAGTGGCCCAACACATGGATGATATTAGGTCACATTATTAAACAGAAGAACTAGGTACATGTTTTAATGTAAACACACTAAATAATCTCAAATTAAAATGGGATATGGACATGGACAGTAACTATTTCTTCAATCAATAAGTTGATAAACTAAGCAATATTTAAAAACTTAATATTTTGAAATAATAGTAATAATCTATATTAGCTTATAATTTTAATATATTAACTTGTAATATAGTGCTTATTGCTATGGAATAAGTAGCTCACAGAAATTGGGCTAACTCTGTAAATGTTTTTAGGTAGCTGAAGGAATATGAGATACAGTTGAACAGGTGTTTAAGATAAATTGGACATTATAAGTGTGTTTCAATTGAACAAAATAACCAAATTTGTTCTCATATGCATTTGAACTGTATACCATAAAAATTGTAATACCTTGGAATTACACACCCAGAACTTAGTAAAACTGGTGGATAGAGGTGAATTGTTCAAGTCATAAGGGTATTGGCTTTAATATTCGATACTTTTCAATATTTACCACAGACCAACTTAATCTTGAAATTGGAGATTAATATGAAATACTAATAACAATAGTAAAATAAAATACTTTGGTCAATTAATCTTATGCAAAACTCATGAATTTTCTTGTAAAATATAATTCCTCTCATGCAATAATGGAATATTCATTTATCTTAATTTACGTACAATAAAATATTAAATGGCTAGATAAAAATTCAATTCAACTTACATATCATAAGTTAATTAATATATGAAATATTCAGTAAGTAAAGTCTGATATTTATGCTAAAATTTATAGCAACAAAGTTAATTTTAATCCAGAAATTTTTATAGTAAATACTGTGAAACAAAAAGTTGGACATAGTATTATTCCAGCATTATTTCTTCTGATTTAAAATCGATTAGGGCAGTGGATAATATAAGTGGTACATTTAAAATGTTCTCCTAAGTATAAGGTATACATTTTTTACGGAGATGAGTACTGCCTTAAAAGGTTTGCCACCATAAAAATCATGGATCAGAGGTAAAAATTATTATTAAAAAAAATCATTCAGGTGGTAGACACACATGAGACATCTTCCCTGCTTGTATTGCGAACTTATTCTTGAGGTATCACAAATCCTTTAAAGCCTATAATACTTTTTCCTTGGAAATGTTTTGCAAAGGATGGATTTTGAAAAATATTAACAAATTGATGTTCTTAAACATATTTTGAAAAACATTGAGGCCATAATGACCCTCATTAAAGTTATCAAAACTCGAAAGTATATTTAATAATGTCCTGATTTAATAAAACTTAAATGGAAATCTAATAAGAGTGTTTTAATAACAAAATTTGAAAATATTGGAAATTTATACAGAGAAAACACAAAATGGAAACAGAAAAAGGGGGATAAAGAAATATATACAGCAATTTCAGAACCTAAATTTTTATAAGTATGATTTGCTGAAAATGATCCCATATTTTTAAGTAAAAGCCACACACAATGATGTCAAATAGATACTTTTGAGTTCTGATAGGGCTAACATTAATTTGAAAAGAATACAAAAAGCACAATAATTAGGGTAGTATATCCAAATTAAAAGTTGAAAGAGACCAGTGCAATGCATAGTGTGCAATGTTCTAACTAATATTTTCAGAAAATTACACACCAAGTCATCATCTCCAACAAAAGCAGAACTGCTATTAACCTGATAACTGATACTTAAACTACTAATGAGATCAAATGAATCAGTACTATGCTTACCTTCTTTGTTTCTCCCTTTTTTCTTACCGCCTTCTTTCTCCTGGAAAAAATGAAGGATCTATTGAAAAAATAGATAAGATAATCATATATTAGGTGCATGTATAAGCAATTAAAATAAAAAGCATTTAGTAAAAATACAATCCTCAACTAGTAACAGAAAATAATGTGCCATAATTAGACCTGCTTAAATAAGCATTTATTGCATACATTTGCATTTTCTTAAATACAAATAAGCTACTGAGTTCAGTGCAAAATAGATATGACTGGTGACTTTAAATAAAAATTTCTAACATTGAAGATGTTATTTCTGCATGAATATGCTATGTAGTTCACAATTGCATGAAATATTTATGAGATAAAAAGCACTCTAAGAATAATGTATGGTTGCTAACTCTAAGTTTTTCATAACCTTTCACTCCCAAAATTAATGTGAAAGCATCGTATGTTAACGTGAATCATTCCATGGCAATGAGTAACAGACTCAAAATATCAGGTTTCAGTGCATTTCACGGCATTGTGAATATCATAAGCCAAGCATAAATATATACACAATTTTGGCAAAATAAGTTTCATTCACATGAGATGCAATACTTATGTTTACCAATGTCATTATTATATTGAATCATCAAAAGTGATTTTCATAATGAGAAATGAAATTTCATCAAGTGCAGACCAAGCTAAGCGCAGCCAAAGAACATCATGAGAAAGCAGGAAGGATATCATTCCAATGGAAGGCATGTACATACATGCTAAAAACATTTTAATTAAGCCAGGAAGGACAAGGTAGTGATTTGTATCAATTTTTGTCTCATGAATGAATGATTACATCCACAAAGAACAACAGGCTAGAGAGATTGAGACCAAAAGAGTATGCAGCAACTTGGCAGTCCCATTAAAATTGGAATAAGATGCACTTCAACAGCAACAACAAAAGGAAAAATTCCAAAAAGAAAAACAAAAATTCAACCAACGTCGGGGAGAGTGGGAAGATAATAAGGATGCTCAATGATAATGGTAAAGGAATTACGGATTGAAAAGGGGATTCTTTTTGGTTAAGTCACGTTGTAGAAATGAGTGAATTAAATGGTTCTTAATTCTTATCATAAAAACCATGCAGGATGCACAAAAGAGATAGATAGAAAGAGAGAGAGAGAGAGAGATAGAGAGAGAAGAAGTGATGGAGGCACCTTCTTCGCTTTGGCGGTTTGAGGCGTGTCATTTTGGGGGGAGGGAGACTTATCGCCCACGGAGCACCCTTCGCCGATGGTGGGGGATGTCGCGGAGGGGGCGGTGGTGGTGGTGGTGGTGGAGGTAGCAGCGACGGCAGTGGATGGGGTCGGGGCCGGGACCGGGGTGGACGGAGGGGGGGTGGGTGTAGGCTGACTGTTGTTGTTGGCCGGCGTCGTCTGCTGTGGTGGTGGTGGTGGTGGAGGTGGTGGTGGTGGAGTTTGTTGTTGCTGCTGCTTCGTCAGCGCTGACTTTCCCGGCATCACCGTTCGTGTCTTGGGTTTTCGCCAGCCCTGCAGGAGTGGGGTTGTCGGGGGTGTTTGGTCTTGGGCATTGTTGGGAACATGGGGGTCCACGGTCTGAAGATCCCCAGAAGGGGGTAGGCCACAGACGACCAGGAGAAGGTTCGGGGACAGCCAACACTATGGGGTGACCAACAATGATGCATATCCTCAAAAGGGCAAAACTTCAAATCCCAAATGATGACGAGAGAATGAGAGATAGCAACAAAAACAACGGATAGACCCAAAAATAAGGGTAATGACAGAAAAAGACCGTGAACAGTGAAAAAATAACATCTCTGATGAGGTAAAGGGAAAGAATCACAACATTCACACACATACAGACACAAGATGTTTAATAAAAAAAAACATCCTGCAAAACAGCGGGTATGAGTAATAACAATGATATGATGAGGATGTGACAAAACATAACTAGGATGCTAATTCTTTGAGAATGATTCAATAAGAAATTGGTGCTAAAACATTTCATGCATCAAAAAATGAGTGACATTAATTTTAACACCAAGTGCCAGATATTTAAAGTGAATATTGCTGCACCATTTTTCTATACACCAAATGCTGGATCATATATATTGACCTTCAATAAGACTTATTCACTCATAATTTTTACTCTCCTATCTGCCTTAAGATTTAACGAATAATTTAATATTAAACAAACTATAATAGTTCACAAGAAAAAATATTCAACTGATTTGAGAATTTCTTTCCAAGCACCTGCTTAATATTGCAGTTAAGAAAACATACAAATATTTATTATATGAAAAATCTTAACATTGGAGTTGCCATTTTTCCACTATATTTTAAAGATTATTCATTATATTATGATAAGGTGCCAGAATAAATTATTATGATATTAATATATTTTCCATATTAATATGAGTAAAAGCAGATATTTAAGTATATCACAAAGGTAACCAATAAACATACTATTTAATTCAAATAACAGAGATCACCATAGCTGAATGAGAAGGTAAATAATCTCATTTCTACATCTATAAAAATACTAAAATGGAATTAAAAAAACAACCATGATTCATCTTTTGTGTAGAATTCCTGAAAGACTAATATAGTATATGTAAATACTTCATTGAAGACAAGCTACTCAAGCCAGGAATTAATTAGGTTACATCTGCCATCAAGCAAGCCTCTGTAACTCAAAGACCACTGTAAAACTATTCATCTATAAAAATAGTATATCTTGGTCAGTTTTTAACCTGTCAAAGGAGAACCTAGTAACTAAAATTATTATATTATCACGCAGCCAGGCATAAAAACTGGAGACTATACATGTATGTCTAAGGTAGGGAATGCAAGAAATAAATTATGAAAATTCTCATTAGTCTCGACTACTGCAGAGATAATAATTAGTAAAAGGAGGAATGATAAATGAATTGCAGGCATAATACCAATATCTAAAAAAAAGAGAGAGAATGACTTGCAAAACTTTTGGTTTTTTTTGTATTTTGTATGGAAGTTTGAATACAGTACTCTTAAATGCTCACACAGCTTCTCATTTGTAAACGGAAAATAATGACAAATATCTAATGAACTGCAGAGATGATTTAACAAAGAACAAAGGGATGACAACTAATTGTAATAAAATTTTCCAATTATACTAATACAGAATATTTTCATGAAACATAGAAGATCATGAGAAAAATTTGAGTCTACATAATCTTTATCATTTTCATTGAAATATTTTCTTGTTTTAATTTCAACAATTTTTGTGGAAGTACATAGATTAGTAACTACGACAGTAAAAAACGCAAAAAAATGTTTTTTTTCGATTTTATAGACTCATAGAGACATAGAAATATTTACAACAAATTTTACTATTGGAATTGAAAGCAAAATCTCGGCTGGTAACAGTGAACCCAGGAGATACTGAATGCGCATCCAAAAACGGAATAACAAAACTATAAAAATAAATATTCGTTTCCCACCCCGGAAGGAAACGTAACACCAACTCACGATAGTAGTCCGTTGTTGGAAAAAACCACCTTACCATTTCCTTTTGGGAGAGTAAAGTATAATCCCCGGAGTGCCGCACAAATCCTAAAGGAGGGGACGGTTCTGTGACCGCGTTGGGAGCCATCCTATCAATTGCGACAGCGAAAATACGACAAAAATCTCTCTCACGCGAAGAACTTGAGCTCTACTGACGGCACGGCGACGTTTTCCCGTCGCCAATGGCGATTCAAAAAACCTCCAACACAGGTCGACCACCGTCGACGACATCTAATTAGTAAAAACAAGACGACTCAATAACGCTCCTCTGCAACACTTTGGGTGTGCTAAGTTGTGCTAGGCGAGCTGGATCACGACCGCAGAGGCGTGAGATGGGTTGAGAGAGGGAAGAAAGGAAAAGCGAAGGTATGGTAGCTTTCGAATGATGCGCCAGAAAGTCAAACGGTGTTATAGAACGCGATAAATGATAGAAAAAACAATGAAAAGGATAGCAATATATAAAAAGACGAACACAACGTGATGAGGAAGATGGAATTGCACCGAATCTAAACGGAAAGCTTTTTTGCAACCTGGGGGGAAATTTTTCCGTCTGGAATATTTCTTAGCACATTTTGTGTACGTAGTTTTATAAGTTACTGTCACTTTCCAAATTTTTTATTATTCATCTAATACATGTTTACAGTTATATTCTTTTTTCAAACACAACCTGTGCGTAACTTTGTAAACGAGGTCAGTCGCAAGTGACGCGAAATTTTCAAAATAATCTTGTCGAGAGGTCCGAGTCTTTTTGTGAGGCTATTTACTACAGTGGAATGGACGTAGTCTCATTCATTGATAGATTTTATCAACGAAAATTATTTTACAAAAATGCATTTAATATTTTCATTCGTAATGGAATGGACTGCGAGAGATCCAAAAAAGACAGGAAAGGTGGATGGAAGGGGTACTCAAAGAGGCAATGCGTTGTTGAAGGTTGTAATAGAGGGAGGGCAGAATGTTGGGTAAGCGGGGTAGGGGTAGGATGAGAATAAGGATTTTGGATAGAATGATAGGGTGTAGGAAGTATGCAGATTTGAAGAGGGATTAAAGTTAGATGTCAGGCGGCCAACCTGAGCTAATGCTCATCAAAAACCTACCTTAACCGGTATATTACCCTTCATCATCATCAATGGAATAGGCAGCCAATGGCTAAGATACAAATCCAAAGGTCCAAGACCATGCACGAAGATCCAATGGTATATCGGCTACAAATGAAAGGCGAATGATGCCTAAGCGGGCAATGGCGGAGAACCATCACATCGTGCGTTAAATTGAGAACAAAGGCTGAAATTGTGAAGGCTCTAACAATTTTTGCAATAGTATATTATTTTTCCAACCGGTTTCGACGATTTCTCAGGCAGTTATCGACTTACAAAGAAACATGAGAGGGGCTAATGATTCTTTGTGTATACAATTGGCGAGGGTCGGTGGGGCAGATGGGAGAGTTAAAAGTGTGGGCAAGGAGTGCATATAAGTCACGTTCGTCAAATTGCGATCACCTTGAGTGGGTTTGTAAGGAAAAGAGAGAGCGTAAGAACACTGATAGTAAGTCACTCTAATGGAGAATGTGATAGTGATAGAAGGAAACAGGCATTCCTTATAATATTTAGACTGCCATTTTGTTATTTCGTGTTTGTTTTAAAAGTCGCTTTTGCCTTTACAATTCAAAGTATTACTTCATAGACTAAAACCCTGTAGTGACCGTGTTTACGTTTGGAGAAGAGGAAATTATCGTTTGGATTTCTTCACGTTTATTACGTAAGGTTGCGGCTCCCCGACACTTTTTACCACAGTAGGTCTAATTCACATGAATATTCCTGGATTATAATTTCGGAGTAAGACCCTTGGACCCGAAGACTCTTTTCCAAGTTTATGATGAACAATAATTGAAAATGTGACTTTAAACATGGCATTTCGTTGATAGCGAAAAAAATACTAATAAAAGTCAAAGCAAATTAGGAAATGTGAAGAAAGACATGGGCAATCAAATGGAATAATACATTTCAGAGCACTTACTGTTGGTGAGAGGAAATAGTGCTGATTTGTAGTACGGTGGTGAGAACTAGCACGTGGTTTAAAAACCACAAGGACCGTAGCTATTAATTCAAGACGTATGCCGATTGTACGTAATTTGATAGATTCTAGGTACAGTTGTTTTTCAATATAATCCTTCTTCAACTGTACATAGCTTCTACAAAAAAGCCATTCGGTGTAAAATTTCTGGTCAAGTCCCATCTCTACCTTGTTTAATTAGCATTCCAACTTCAATAACCAAGTAAAGCATACCATTATTTCGCAGTTGTCTCATTCATCCACTTCTCCTGACTTCTTCACAGTTAATTTCTTTCCTCACCTAACACCTAATCGCCTGCCTTCCTCTTCGTCCACTTGCTCATCTCCATCCTTTGTCACGAGGCATACAGACAGAAACAGCATTAGGAGTTACAAAAGTTTCCCTTGCGCGGACGCAGGTTGATCCAAATTTAATATTAACGAAGAGCTATTTGGATTTAAAGAGGATTAAAAAAAATTAAGGATGAGTGGGCTATGAAAGGAATAGAGTGGAAAAAATATTAGGGAGCGAGGGAAATCAGAGTGGCATTAGGCAAATGTTTGGAGCTATGGAGGAGACATTTATGGGAATGGAAGAGGGAAACAAATGGAAAAACCGCACCGCGGATACAGGAAGAATGAAGCATAAACGAGGAGACACATAATAAAATACCATGCGGAGGCATGGTGGAAGGAGAAGGGCGAGAATAAAGAAAGGTCACAAGGGCAAGGAGTGCAGTGCAAGAAGTGCAAAGAAAGGTCATATTGCTTTCAGGAAATAAGGTCACATCATCATATGAAGGAATTAGAAAGGAAAGATAATGATCGATACACAAGAGATTGGGGAGAGATGGAAAGAATATTTGGAGGGACGACACGGTTCGGAAATCAGGACAGAACATTGTGATTTAGAAAGTAAATTTAAACGATATGAGTATAACTTATGTCCAGGTATAGATATAGCAAAATAGAAAAAGTACCATAGGAGATCAATAAAAATAAGACAGTAGGAGGCGACAGGTATTAACGTCATCTCTGCCAATCCGGAGGTCCTGGGTTCGTACCCTGACTAACTGGATTTCTATGCTCCACCTAGGGAATGGATGTTGTGCGTTTCGCCCTTGTTATAACTTGTTACATCGTGCCACCATAATTGGCTCAGTGCTGTGTGTGGGCAATTTAACAATTAAGAAATTCCTGTAATTTAATCGAGAGTTATTTCAGGGTATGGAATTGGCGAAAGGAAGAAAATTTTATTAGCCTACCTTAAACATTTATGAATGAGAACTTGGCCAGAAGACTCTTTTATATCCTTATTAATTCCCTTCCCAAAGAAAGTGGGGGTGGCACTACTTTTAAACTATAGGGTTGATTTCACACGAAGGAAAAGTAGTGTTAAGAGTCATCGGTAAAATATTGGGGCAGACCAATTTCCACGGTGAAGTTATTTTTTTTTAATTTTAGAATTAAGAATAGGAGGGGAACACATGATGCAGAAGTAGAAACAAGGATATTAATAGAGGACTTCAGTGCAAAACAAGGATGTTTTCCTTTGCGATATAGATTTAAAATAAATGTTCAACACAGTGGCCAAAATTTACGAAAGTTTTATAAAACGTAGGAGATATCTAGGCATCTCATTCAGTGGCCTATATACGACTCTTATCATACAATCAATGGAGAGTTACCACACGGGGGTATGGAGGAGGATGATGAAGAAGGTCATCAAGTGGTAGAAGAAGATGAATGATGAGGCACTGGGCACACTAGATGAAAACAGAAAGCAGTTGGGGGAAATGCGAAGAAGCCTGTAAATGTCGATGGAAGGATGGTAGCTGGGATCCACGGGGGAAAGGTTTAATTGAAAAACTAGAAAATATATTCAGAAATAAATCACTAGAATTATTACGAATTGGCATTATACGAAAGTTGGCGTGACGGGGCATGCTTGAGGAATTAGGTTGGGTAGTTAAGGAATTAAGTCGGAAAACGTGGAGAGTCAGTGAGGCATATGTTTTTGGAAAGACACAGGACATTGGAGTGCACTCGTGACATCTACGGCATCACTGGGAACACACACTGTATTTGTCGACAATAACACTTAAGGTCAAAAAAATGACATACTCTCATGTACTGACACTGTCAAATACCAGCTACTTTCTGGAACGATGCGAAAACATGAAAAGATCAAACTGAAGAAACCTCAGTTGACGATATGAAAAGCCTATACCATTAAACAGAAAGCGGGATCATAGAAGTAGGTAACTAGTTTCTTTGTATGATGCATGTATTATTACATGATGATGCATGTATTATAACACGATGATGCATTTGCACTTCAGATTTTGAAAAGTTTTGTTAAAGTCTGGTAGTTGCACATAACAATGGAATGGTAGCTGTAAATCAAGACTATTAACTGTACTCGTTGCATCGTATTTCTCATTCCGCGGCTTCATTTTCGATAGAGAAGATGCTGACAGTCAACAAATTACTCGTGTGGGACAACTTATGCCACACACCCCAGCGGTAGCTTGCAAGTTAACATGAATAGGCCTGAATTTAATTCGTCGTCATGCTCAGTACCCGATTAGCTCTACTATCAGGCCTAACTGTGAGTACAACTATATTAGTAGCGAGATATAATTCTTTACAATACATGAGTATTCAACTTCTCCACAGAACCTCCAACTTCTCCAAGGCTCCGGTTATAATGTTAAATGATACGGTTAAGAGATACATCAATGTGCAGCTCGCAAAAGCACAAAATATTATGGCTATATATATTACTGATATGATTAAATTTCTTTCGATTTTTACCTCTCGCACGCACAGTAAAACGTCTTATTAGAGTAGAGAACGCCCGAGAGATTATAAACCTATGTGAAAAAATAGATACCGACATTAAATTTTACACGTTGCTTATAAATAATCTATCCTCCTCAATGCTCAAGGCTGAAAAATAATGGCCTACTGACGGTAAAAACGAAAGAGATGTGTACGTCCTTTTGACTCGGTGCATGGGAACGAGATAATTTTACCACGGCAGCAAAACATTGTAAAATACAGCAAAATAAGACCGTAACAGATTTTTTGAGAACCATCCTCGGACGGAATTAGAATAAAAATACCTCCATTAGGAAAATGAAAAAAAAAGCAAGCAAAAAACTTACGGTTCCTTAAGGCAGGCATATCTCATTCAGGCAGCCCCCACCGTCTGCTGAAGTTTCAAGCGTGACATTTTTCAATAATGGAACGCAGATCCACCAATGGAACGAAACTCCACGAATGAAACGTCGTCCAAAATCTTCCACGAGCAACACTCCGCATTCCAAAGGGAACGACAAGTGATTTGGGAACGAGCACACGCCAACGCGAACCAATTGAGGAAGGGGGGAGAAATCCTTTCCCGGCACTCGTGCTGGTGTCGACGTGGTCACGAGCCCACTCGCGAGGACCAACGCGAACAAACTGACCGAACCGCACGCGGATAGATTTCCCCTCGAGAACTATATCAGCGAGGGAGATTTGGCACCGCGCGGGCGTGAACGCGGCAGAGGCTCGCACATTCGAAGCAGGAACAAGGTTAAGGACATCGAGGAAAAATTTATTATTAAAGGCACCTGCGTGTGCGCGTGAAGTCTAATGTACGCACAAGTGCTTTCGCGTTAGATAATGGACACTTATAGAATGGTTCAGGTGGTGTTGTTTAGTAAAAAAAAAACGAAAGGAGGATCGCTGCACTGAGCTGGCATGTTATTTGTTGGCGTTCCTTCGGCAGAAGGGGGAAGTCCCTGTTTTGACGGCCTTGACACGAAAACACACCTTCAGCCTCGGCGATTAAAACCCCTCGCTACCTCAAACAGGGAGGTCTAATCGAATGTTGCGCCAAGCGAACGTGACTTGTTAATGCACGAGTCACAGTTAGAGAAATTAGGTGGAAATGACAATTTTGTGTGTCGAGCTTCTTTTTGAATCGCGTTTCTAGATATTCCAAAATATTTTCGGTCCATTACTAGGGCCATTAGATAGGGATTGAATGACGAAATTGGTCCATTAAATTTTCTCACCCGAATAAAATCCATGGTAACATCTACTGGAGGTGTAAATGAAAACCACATTGGGGTGTAGTGTCAAACATGATACTTCTCATTTTGAGTACTCATCCTCAGTCTTTCCACATCCTACGTCTTTATACGAGCCTCGTATGATATGATAGATAAATTGTTTTTACGAGAAAACGGAAATCTTTAGTTTACTTTAACTACTGACTTGCGTTAGAAAGGTAACCTTATTTAAAATATTTATTGACTATTCATAGTTTTGTATGAGATCTGCTCTTTTCTGAATTTTGAGACTACAATAACGAAATCCTGACGTACAAACGCTCCATACTCTTTAATTTAATTTAATATTTTAAAATACGATCATTAAAAGTTTAACTTTTAGGAGAGGCTCAGAGAACTGAGACCTCGACTGGAGGTCATCAACAGTTGACTATCGAGTAGATTGTCTTAGATATTCTCTAAATGGTCCAAAACAACCGTTAGTTTCCCCTATCACCAGACCTTATCGATTCGAACAGCCAAGGAAGTCGACCGCGACTAACTTCGGTTAAACATTTTCGACATTCGGGCAAGGGGCATTTTATTTTGCGTTTACACCTCAGATGATACCGCTTCCCGGCAATATTTACTTAGAAGGGTCCGTGACCATTTGCACCAGTTATATCGCAAGTAAAAATTTACCAGTATTGAGTAAATATGAGAGCGGATTACCGTAGAAATTCGGTTATCAGGTTCCACATGGAGAAGGGAAGGAAGGGAAGAGGACCTATAATCATGAAACTGATAACGTATAGGTAAATAGTGAAGCGGCATAAGGATAGGTTAGTTTGTATTTCAAGACACATCAAGAGATAGCGGGAGCTTAATAAGGAGCTCGAATGGACGAGAATCTGATGGGACAATTCTCATATAGGGTACAACAGTTAGTTACAGTTTAGTCACAACCTCGGTTTCCTATGCATCGTGTTCACTTAATGAGTACAATGTCGTGAAAGAATGACATTCACCATCAACTGATTCAAAAGCAGATGCCACTGCTTAATTTTTTCAGCTTTCTGACAAGAAAACTACACGACGCCTATATATAATTTTTGTTTATTCACTGTCCGAAATTTTGGGTTTGGCTAGCTCAACGGCGGAACTTAACAGACCGAAAGCTAGTTTTCGAAATGCATAATTTGGACATTATGCATGAAGTTTTTCGAACATGTCAACTAAGCGGGTATTAGGATACAGCATGAAGGCTTTTCAACATCATTTATCGAAGCAAATACATTGGATGAACTCTACGATTAACTTATAATGTCCATTACTATTGCTATAAGATGTTTAAATTGACAATAAATCTGAACAAAGATTGATACACGTGTATGAACGAGAAAGTGAACATTATATAACGAATATTGATACCCTTAAACTTCTGTACCATGCTAATGTTCGAGCTCACATTTGTTATGGTATTATGTTCTGGGGTTACTCTAGCCATGCAAAGAAGTTATTTGCCCTGCAAAAGCAAGCTATTAAAGCCTTGCTACAGGTACCCAAAAGGACCCCAGGTAGACCTCTTTTTTTGTCCTTAAACATATTAACTCTTCCCTCGCTATTCATTTTAAATTGTGCAAAATTTGTTGTGGAAAATCCTCAACATTTTTCTAGAAATGTTGAATGGCATGACCATCATACTCGAACCAAAGGTGATGTTCATCTTAATAATCACAACCTTATGTTATCCCTTAAGGGGCCTCTTCACACATCATCTGTCATTTTTAATAAACTTCCCAACGATATTAAATCTTGCCCCTCTTCAATTTTCAAGGTCAAACTGAAGATGTTTTTGGCACGTAAAGCTTACTATGATGTTGGTGAATTTCTTAATGATTGAAACTTTTTAGTATCTATTTGTTGTATTGTATTGAATATTTTTTTTGTTCTTTCTGACGAAACCATGCAATGTATTTTGCCAAATCGGTGTAAATAAATAAATAATTATTATTATTATCTTTTGTAGTTTCCCATGAAGATGTGATGCCCAGAAATCACTCAGCTTGGGCTAAGCAATAATTGAGTGTAAAAGAAAAATCTTAAGAGCGAGCAGAAAACTAATTGGAAATATTTTAGAGCACATGAGCTTTCTAAAGCCATAATATACAGGAAAGGGTACGGATGAATCATGAGAAGTTTCTCCCCGAGGATTCTAACGTATGGAAGCGAGAAGGATTGGAGAGATTTTCAGGTTAGCTGATAACTTTGGAAGCGGCTACAAATCTATGAATGATAAACAACTGCACTCTGACATCAGACATAATCACAGCTACTAAAGTTATACACAGTCCATCTATCGCTATTTGATAGAAATCCATCAGGCGGGATGGAAATGGGGAAACTTTATATCATCAGAAGAAATTTTAATGTACGCAATGTTTATGACGATCGTTAATAGCAGTATGAATAAAACAATGGCAAAGAAGCTTTAGAAAGTGGAAAAGGAAAGTTTTCCTTCCTCCCATCCCACTTCTAAGGTGAGGTTTCCTTGACTGTGGTGAATGTCGGGAAATTTTAGAGATACCCGGAAAGGGTTACGCATAACTTTTTCTCTTGGATAAGATCCAGCATCAATATTCTGATGTACTGATGCAGATTAAAGTGGAGGAGACCTGGAATTCAAGGCTGCAGTTACTGATGCGCAACAGTTCGCATAGCGAGTCCCTTTCTAAGCTCCAAGACACTCCCGATGCGATCGCTTCAAATTTCCCC
>WURS02000019.1:378554-397391 GCA_011762765.2 Rhinocypha anisoptera
TGATGGTGGTAGGTATGCGTGGTGACTCTTGCCTGGAATTGAAAAGTGACCAAAATCTCTTGGGATTCACTCGCATATCTTCGGTTACGGCTTTAACATGATTGGTGTAGTCACGACGGAGGAGTCTGCGAGACAAACTACGAAGTTTTGAAAAGGAGGCGCGAGTATGGGGGTTAGGAATGGATTTCCAGAGTTGCCAATTCAGCCAACACAGACAGTAGATGACCTCTCTCGCCTGATATGTGATACGTATACAAGAGGAGAAACACCAATGGAATGCAAGACGAATATAATCTTCCTTATACCGAAGAAGAGAAGGGTAAGCAAACGCTAAAACTTCCGTATGATCAGCATGACGAGGACAGTATAAAAAATTCTGGCAAAAATAATACGTATATCGAAGCGAGGAAATCGGTAATTGCGAGGAAAGCAGAAGGCCATTTATGTATGTAATTGTCGGTTTCAACTTCGAATAAGTAGAGGAGCAAGAGAAGCAATCCTTAGGCACCTTGGAAAAGACATTACTCTAAGACTTACGTACGTACGTTTATTGCATTTGGGCCCATGGAAAAAGCATTTGACGACATGGAATGGAACTTCATGCTGCAAATACTAACGGATTTCGGAATGGACTACAATGACAGAAGATTGATACGTGCTCTTTACTAGGAGCCGGCAGCAGTGATAAGATAGGGCAAAAGTAGGGAAGAAGTAAGAATAAAGAAAGGCGTAAGACAGGGTTGCTCACTATGGCCGCTGATTTTCAACGTTTAGATCGAAAAGGCAATTGATGAGATCTAAGAGAAGATAAAGATTATTTATTTATTTATATTTTATTTATTTACATTTATATTTAGAACCCTTTCCAGGTAATATTGGAACGTTCATGAAGAGGCTAAAAATAAATTGTTTTATGTGGGGAACAGCGTATTGTTAATTGTTTTCTTAAATTCCTGTAAATATCTTATCTTGTCATGTTGCTATTTATGTGATTTTTTTGTAACCTTTTGTAAGTAATGCTTTCGATTTTTTATAATAATTTGTAAGTTTTAGGATTTATGTAAATTTGTTACCCCCTGACCAGATGGTCAAATTGTAACCATTGGAAAATAATAATAATAAAAGTGGTTGTTAGGATTGAAGGAGAAGCGATAAGGGTGCTGTGATTCTCAGATGACTCTGGCGGAGAAGGAAGATGATTTAACAAAAACATTGGCTGAATGAAAAGTGGAATGATGAAATGCTACTTATACGAGAATAAAATAAAACTAATTGTCTATAGCCGGAATAAGGGAAACTGTTATCGAACCAAGATAAGGAAGTAAGCAAGTAGGCAGGTGGAATAATTCTGCTACCTTGGAAGCAAGACCACCAGTAACAAAAGAAGCACGAAGGAAACAATAAGCAGGATAGCCCAGACAAAGAAGGCATCCTTTCACAAGAAACAATTTCCATATTTTCTGGCTTATTAGACGTACTGGCATATTAGATACACCTTTGTTTTGGTTTCGGAGAAAAATAAATACCCTTTCTATCACCATATAAGACGAAGTGGGATTCTCCGTAGAACTCTTTGGAGGAAAAAACATTCTAAAATTCGAAAAATACGGTACTTACCGGAAATAATATTAGCCTTGGTATAAGGAATAAATTAATCAAGACATTATATGGAGCACATTTTCATAAGGAAGTGAGGCATGGAAAGTACCACCATTAGAGAAAAAAAGATTGAAATAAATGAAAATGTGGTACTAATCGAAAATTAAATGGTGTGACTAATGAGGAATCACACCGAAGAACCGGCGAAAGGCTTAATAGACTATAGTTGCTAGAAAGAGAGAAAAACTAAAAGGACACATATTGAGGCATAACTTTTTATTGAAATCATAATTGGAAGGGGGTATAGAAGGGAAAATCCCCAGAAATAGGCCAAGAATGGTTGATCAGTCAGAATTATGGGGAATGTTAGAGTTAGGAATTACAAAGAAATGATGTTTGGCAGGTGTCAGGATAGTTTTGGGAGCTGCCACAAATAAATCTCTGGTATGATAACCTGTTATGACGCACATATATTGGCAATATTTACGCTGTTAACCTGGCATAATCTATAACCGCATATAGAAGAATAAATTCGCCGCTTGCCAATTATTTTGGGGTCTAATTTATCTCTGTGAGATCCTTATCATTAAGATGCTACTAAATATATGTTCCACTTTTGAAATCCCAGGATTCATGTAATTTCATTTAGTACAGAAAAAAATTAATTGATGGCTTTCGGGTTTCCGCCGCGTTTGTTGGCTTTAGGTGACTATTGTTCGCCGGCATTCCAGCTGACGTCTCCGGCCCGTCGACCTGGCGACGGCAGCTGGAATGCCGGAGAAACTGTTGTCACTTAATGCTAACAAACGTAGTGGAAACCCGAGAGTCATGCAGAGCTGTCTGATTCCACGCCGCGGAACACTACGAACGAGCATGAATTAAGAATATTAAGTAATATATTAGGAAAATTATATAATATAAAATAATTATCATATAAATATCATAACCTCCTTCTTTTATAATCATAAGTCTCAAGATATCCCCAAGATAGGTCAGGAGTAAGCGTTACGCTACCTTACTTGATCGAATCTACCTTTCCATATTAGTAGGTATATACGTAGGTAAGCATTCCAAAAAAATCTAAATGTGGGTACACACTTCTTTACGTTTAGGCAACATCTTCAGGTTTACTGCCAATTTATAAACCAATCCTGGAATACGTTTATGTCCTATGATATAATTTGGCTATCCTCTTGACTACGGATTTTCCTATTTACTGCAGCCATCTATGTACAAGCGTACTCTGCTGCTCATTTATATGTAAAAGTAATAATGAGTCCGATAACTCTTCCTTTGAATATACCTGTGGTTACTGCAGCATTATCAACACAGCGAACTCCGTTAAATACTACGTTATTAACGGTCGTAGAAGTTGTTAATATCTATAAAACGAGAATGAACATCGTTCTTTTCCACAGATTTAAATCTGAGGAAAAGTACGTTGCTCTGTCTAATATGGCTTTTGGACTAACTTGTGCATAGGGTTCATTTTTTGGCGGGAGTTTAACTGTGACATTTTGTTACTCCAATAGACCATTTACATATCAATGAGATTACATGAAAAATAAATCTTCGGAAAATAAACTAATCTCAACATGTAATTGGATATTGAGAATACTTAAGATTTTGAGTTTCACTTTGCCATTTCCTAAGTCACAGTCTAAAGACTTCTTTTAGACTGTGATTAAGTCCTATCCCAAGCATCACTGACTATTTCAAAGTGTTTCACTATTCAAATACAATTAAATATTACTTACCTGCATAAGTTTTGGTGAGTGTTGCAACTTCAGTGATAACGGGAGCAAGTATGTCAAAAACGACGTGCACTGTGAAATATCCAGACGTAAATTATGCAACTTGCCATATGATGAAAATTTTGTCTATAATCATGTACACCCTCTGCACGCCACCGGGAGAACTAAATTGAAGATAGTCATGTGACGTATAAAAAAATTATAATTATAATCGAAATAAAGCGGTCGAGCTACATGTTTGGGTCGTATCACACATCATCGCTATCAAAATTATGCTTGCCTTGTTTCTGCCCTTATACACCGACATGAATAAATACCAGAATTTTCTGGGGTTAGGTAAAATAAGATGTTTCAACGTGAATTTGTCAAGTTGAGCAACCGCTCTGATAGGTTGGTGTCTTTGTAGACCTCTTTGAATGTACATGTTGGAATTAGTATCACCAGCTCCAGAAACATTTGTCTTAAAGATGGGCAGCTCAAGCTATGAGATATCATATAGCATTAAATACATCACACTTTTGGTAGCTAGGTTTCTTTTTCTAGGCGAAGGTTTTCCAGTGATTTTTTTATTTTCAGGGGCAGTTTTCTACATACACAATTACTACAAATCCTTTCATAAATGCAGTTATTAGATCGTTGAGGCTTGCTGGCCTGGTAAATATGTTATTATAACAAAAATTAGGATGCATAACTATTTTCTGCCTGCATTGTCATTAAGACGAAGTTTGAGGAAAACTGTAAAATGTGAGGATCTTCATCTTATTTTATTCTCTTTTCTACTTTAAGGAAAGTGGTCGAATGAAAGAATGTTGACTTTTACTTAACCTTCTTCAGCATGCACAAAGATGGCGAGATGGAGTTGTAGTTCAACCAAAAGCCAAATTAAACCAAGATTTATTATGCATTAAGTTTACTTCATTTCAGAGAAATCCATTGACTGAAGCAAGTAGGGCATGAACAGATAAGACTCAAAAGTTACTTGTACGAATGAAAATAGAACTAATGAATTTTTATTTTTTCACCTTTGAGCACCATACTCATGCCTGCCACACTATTGTATTGGCCCATATGAGAAAATAAAAAGAAGGGTCGAGCATCTAAATTCTAAAAACTTTAGAAGCAAACATGAAACCCAAACATGTTCCATTGGGCATTTAATCATGAAAATGTGCCTCCATCACCTTGAGAATGTGTACAATTTTTTCTTTACAATTTCATAGAAAAATATATATGGCTGCTATCAGGTTTAAGACACCTGCTGCAGTGAAAACAATTACCTTTTCAGTAATTTGTTTACGTTTATGGCGGAAAATAAAAAAAACAACTAGCTAATAGTGCTGAAAAAGATCTTCAGTCAGTGACCAAGTATACTTCCTTGGTTACTGGCTAGAATAGCCTCTCTCCACTAACACACAATGTATCTTATAGACATCAATCCAAGTGAAATAGAAAAGCTAAAGACCAAGGCCCCAATAATTATTATACCTCACCACTAAGCATTGTAACCACAAAAGCTTCTCAGAATTTATTAAGTTTTCCTTTCACAGTGAACATTACCAAATGAATTTGCATAAGGGTTCTTTAGATATTTGTCAAATTCTGGTGATGTCTCCAGACACCACCAGCTTAACTCATGCATGGTGATTTTGTGTGTACTAGGTGTTGGAAAGCAACTGGCCCACTATCTTGAGGGGCTACCACCATAGTCCATATGACTTCATATTAAGGGATCTCTACCCCTGCCTATTAAAACATTTGAATACCAAATGAAGAGCAGTGATAATTATTTGTAATGAAAAACCACAGAATAAGTATAGAGTAGAAAGAATGAGATTCTCAGAAATTCAAAGGAAAGATGACAAAGAGCTTTTCAAGAGTTTCTGGCCAAAAAGTTACCCCCTGAATATTAATTAACGACTTACGGATTTCAAAGTAGTAGTAGTATTTTTATTTATAGGGTGATTCGATGGTGATGGTCGTTTAGCATCTCTTCATATCACAGAAAAAACTCATCTGGACAAACACAACACCCATGTCCTGGGCAAGACTCAAACCCACGACCTTTGGGTTAGGCAAGCATGCTACCCACCAGGCTAACTCGGTCGGGAAGGATTTTAAAATCTCATTAAACATTTTAATACATATTAACTAAAACAATTGGAAATTTTTAAAATTAATCAAATGAAAATTGTTTTTACACAACATACACAAAAGAAACAAACTAATGTGTATGCAGTGAACTTTCAGAGATAATCGATTCCAATTGGTTGTGTCAAGAAATGAAAACAATTCCAAGGGATTCATCAAAATGAATGGATGAAAGGATCTATAGATTTTTTTTCTGTTAAGATAACAATAAAAGAGCTCCTGATTTTAAATAACTGTACTATAATCTTACAGATATCCTATGATACTATATGAGACAACATTTTAAAATTTCACTAAAAAAACAAACACCATAGTTATACAAAATATAACTGAGACTCAGGTTCCATTATCAAAAAGTAATTTCACTTTTTATTCAAGCTTACTTCATTCAATAACTTACACTTAACTCTGATTAGAATAAGAAACAAATAATGCATTCCTGGTGCCGGTCACAATACAAAAATTACAGGCTATATTCCGGCATTTAACAAGTACCCCAAAACACAAAATCTCCTAATACGTACAATCACTTGAATAATGGAAAAAAAGCATTATGAAACTGCTATGCCTAAATCATTAGCAGCAATGGAGAGATATACAGTTCGAGCACACTGTACAGAGGTTTAACAATATACACACAAAGACAGCTGCAGCCAAGGCGGCCAACTTGAGCTTACAATACAAAACACTGCAAGTGTACTTTAAATGCGTAAAGGAACAAATTTAGAACTTCACTAGTATTATGTCATCTTGAACATCTTTTTAGAATACTTTTAAGAATTTTATGTGGATTTCACAACCATCATCACGGAAAAATTCTG
Organism: Rhinocypha anisoptera; assembly: GCA_011762765.2. Classification (NCBI taxonomy): domain Eukaryota; kingdom Metazoa; phylum Arthropoda; class Insecta; order Odonata; family Chlorocyphidae; genus Rhinocypha; species Rhinocypha anisoptera. The sequence continues at coordinate 384,877 of WURS02000019.1, forward strand.
AGGCATAGTAGTAATATACATTAAATATTTATCTTTTTATTTTAAATGATGTCCCTAAAACACTCACTTCTTAGTGAATTCATCCACCTCATCAACTTCCATTTTGCCTTCAAGATATCATTGCACATGTGGTTAGTTTTCAACAAAGTTGCCCTACAACTTAAAAGGAAATATAACTTAAAGAAAAAATAGGAATAATATAAATCTACAGAAACTGAACATTTTTATTCACAAAACTCCCACAGTAATAATGGTTGCCTCAATTAAAATGAGAGCAAAAAGTTAAATAGGATGGCATGTAGGCCCATTTCCAAGTGTACATTGGGAAACATCACAGCTTTGTCATCTAAGTAATAAACAAATATTATTTGTTCCTACAACTTCACATAACTTAGGATCCACTGCCAAGCCATACATCTGTCAAAACTTACAACCTCTGTATCAACAATGAACACCACTTGCAATATATAATCCACCATATCTTGGTCCATAAAAAAGTACAAACAGAAGGGGTAAATTGCATAGGAAGGTGGACTAGGGTAAAACAAATATATAATAACTTACAAAAAACTTGTTGCATATCTTGCCATGTACAACAACTTTGCACTCATAAATCATGTGTAGATGCTAACTTTTTAAGTTTTTCTGCTTTAAGGGGCAATATAGGGCTGCCAGAGCATCCCTATGTGAGGTAAGCAAGTTCATTTACACAGCCACTACTCTCCCACTTCTTAAGACCTGATCTTCAGTGAATGGTGATGATAGAAATTGAGGAAATAATACAGGCTGAGAAATGTTACAGCACTGATAATTCTTAACTATAAAAATTCAATCATTGGACTTTGTACAAATTTTAACTCTTCAATTAATACAGACATAAACAATCTTAACTAATTGTAAGTCCCCAAAACACATGCAATTGTACATGCAGAATGTTTTACCTATTCAGAAAAAAATTAAATTCTTCTACATTGCATTATTTGTCAACCTATTTGGTCACCAATAATTATGAAATATGATGGCAAGTAAGCTTATTTAGGATAACTAGAACTTCTGGGCTGCAAGTTCCACAAGCTTATTTCACTGCACTGCCTGAGATCTCTCGGATATAACACGTCTAGTGGAGCATAATTAATAAAAATCACCTTTCTATATTAGGCACATAAACTTGGTAAACTTCTTCAATGTAGATATATCAGAGCACACGCAATGCATTATCTCTTGGTCTCAGCTTCCCATTAATGATAATTTTTTATCATACAGCCAAACAACAAAAAAATTCACTGAAAATGGAAAGCTTATTCTAATGCAGTAGCAGCAAGTACTTTGGGAGAATAACATTAACAATGATTACAAACTCTATTTAATGGTAACCATTACTCATTTAGCCCTTACAAAACAACCGACCCAAAATTGAGAGTTAAGCAGCTATAAGCTACAATGACTGTCATACAGCATTTTAAGAAGCTATAAAAGACCAATGGACCAATCTACTACATCTTTCACTCTATAATTGCACCAAGTAATCTTAAAAGCTTATTCACTCACTATAACAATTCATGATGTCAAAGAATTTAGGTAGGCCCCAGTAGTAGTGAAAGAAGAAGGGTGGCAAAGTAACTAACTCTCAATAAAAAATATAAAAAATGTAATCAACACATTTTAACATTGCTGTTAATTATAAAGCACTTCATGTGTCTATGATCAATATCAGACACTAGAAAGTAAAGGAATGGGCACAAAGTAATGAATAAGATACTATTAAAAATTATGGCATTTATTTTTTCTAACAATGTATGGGCCTACCCAGCAAAGCAGTTGGTTGGTGTATTAAAGGGTGAAAACTATTAACCCTAAGTTTTAGAATTTTCAGCAGTTTGTTTTGGGACTTATATAAGAGTCAATGAATATCATATTTTGACCTTCCATTGACATTGAATACTAGATAAGAGGGTATGACAAACAATTAGGAATAAATAATACAAAATTTTAGACAATGGATGACGCAGCCACCCTCAGTCAGGTGCATATCCATTACCCCAAGGCACTCATGCAACCAGCGAAAAACTTGCACACTCGCAGAAATCACCCTGGTTATAATTTTTAGTACTGACCCCCACCAACAGAACCCTTATATATTCATTTCCTTTATCCCTTGCTCACATTCAAATAGCACCACACCTTGATAAATAGCAAGAGCAAGACAATTCATGATTTTCAATCCAATTTGGAAAAAGGATTTCCCACAACCATGAAAATTGTGCTTTATGAGCAAAGGTATTATTTCGAGCCACTCTTAAAAAAAGATTATGTGTGCACAGTGTTCGTTCACAATTCACGACAAAGATGGGAGTGGATTCACAATGAATCATATCAGAAATTAATATATGAGAACAATGTATTATGACTCTAAATTAGGCACATGACAACAGTAATGTTGGATGTGAGAAAATTTCCCAATCCAAAAAGATTTTCTGGTTGCTTATTGGAAAACATTACAATGATATTTAGACAGAAATACTTTGGTGATATGAGAATGAATAAAGGAGCCACATCCCACCCCCTCTGTACATAGTGTGCCTGCTGTTACAGTATTCCTCATGGGTGATTACATTTAAACTCCTCTTCCTTCCATTTCTTCTGTTTAACCTCATGATCAATCACAGACATGGTTTATAAGAGCAACTTGTGGACAATGTTGGCGGTAATAGAGGATAAGGGTGCATGCGTGTGCTCGCCAGTTTTTCCACACTCCCACTTTACTTAGATCCTACTGCATGGCACTGTCTTTTTTTTATTCTTGACATTTTTAATACATGTATAATTATGTCCATTCGGCTCTTTATCTAAAGTCTTTCAATGGATTTCATCCTTTTTGTTTACTGCAGGCACCCCTTGTACTGATAGCTAGAGTCCAACTTCTGCGGAACCTGCAAAGCACACCAAACACCAAAGGTTATAGGGCAGGGGTCAAAGAAGCACAGTTGGAACATAATGTAAACAGCATCCTTGAGGCCACCTATGTCTTTTTTAAGGAAATAAAGTCACAGCAAAAGAAATTAAGGCTGTGGTAATATATAGTACTTTATAGATTCAATAAAAATCCCTTTCGTAATCCTTAATGTGTCACATGAGGTGGCCTCAAAGGCATGGTGAAATGTCTCGACTATGAAAAGTATAAAAAGACAAGATGATACGTGAAATTTAACATGAATCCCAAAATAGAACACCTACCAAAACTGCAAACTTTTGGGAGAAAAAAAAAGCTCATGCAGATAAAGAAAACAAAAGTCTTACAATTAAAAAATCAAAGAGAGGAGGAATCAATCAAGCATTAAAAGATGTACACAAACGTGATCATTTTGAGATAAAACAGAAGTTTTCCCTGCAATCTCACAATTCAAGATTGCAGTAATTTTTTTAGGGAAAATGACTTAATAAAAAAAGTAAATCTAGTCATGCATTAAAATGCTCATCAATAGTAGTATCCACAAAATATTTCAGGAAATGGAATCACTCAAAATATCTTATACACTATAAATAAATTCCTCATCTACACCTGAATCAACAAAGGTTCCCAAAGTATATAATTTTATAAAAGTATGTACCATAAATCACAGTGTAATAATTTAAATGATTTTAGCTTCATGTATGTAGACAAGAATTCATAATATAAACGAATAATAATTATTATCATTTCAAATCAATCAGTAAACCCAGTGCTGGCTAGACATAATAATGTCAAAGTCAGTTTTTAATTCCCACTGGATTTAGTGTAATACATTAATTTAGTACAATTCTAAAGTAAGAGCAAAGGAGTGTGTGACTCTGTTCAGTAATGACAGCAAGATTTTTTTTCATGCTTCATTGTATTACTTGGGTGTGCAGAAAACTGTTACATGGACACAGGTAATGAGAAATCCTCCAAAAGCATTCCTAATGTTTTATAGAAGTTGTGGTGTGAAATGAAATGGAAATAGCCTCATTTTGCATGCAGTTACCTCATTCTCCATGTCAATTACTTTTCTTAAGCCAAGTGATAAACACCAACACTATCATTCCAAAAGCATGAAAGCATAATGAACATTCAAATATCACAAAACAAATACATTTAATAAGGATTAGTTTATTGGGGTAATTTACAACATGCTTGCACATTCTCACAGAAAATCTTTATTTCATGATTAATGCATCGTCAACCATGCAGGCTATACTTCATGCAAAATGTCCGTTAAATAAAGCCAAACATAATAGTTTATGATTCAAGTTCATCACATAATTATTTACTATTTTGAGTTCCCATGCAACTTTCAGTTAACTTAAGAAATCAAAGCAAAAACACTTCAAAAACAAATAAACCTTTTGAAAAAAAAACCAAATGCCTAAATAAATTTTTGAGTAATTTAAAATTTGTTTTCTGCATATTAAGGTTATGATTTAATAATGTGTACAACAAAAATCCACTGTATCTGAATGATATTACAAATGCCACCTAAAAAAATAACCTAAAAAGTTTTGTATGCACCAGTGGAATAAACATGTTTCTCATGTATACATAAAAAATAAGCAAAACAATTTCTGATTAACACTTAAAATAGGGGTAAATATTTTGTTAGTTTATGAAATACATAAATGCACCAAAATTATAACAAAACAGCTTTGAGTAAAATCTCAATTTAACAACATTTACAAAAATTTGCCAGAGCATTCTGATATTGAGCATTATAATTTAAATTGTCATTAATATGAAACACAAAATGCAAAACTCACACATTGGTTATGCAATAGATCAACATGAATAAATGATTGTCACATTAGATGTTAATTACCAGTGTGTTCTGATATGCAACCTAAAGGAGATAATGACCACATTTCAATGCAAAAGGTATAGCAATGCAGAGACCTCAAGGACAGCAACACTGATACAGAACTGAAACCCTCACTTCCAGGCCATTTGAAGCATGCTCCACTCATGTACAATGCATCGTCATAAATGTTATAGTTTTATGAAACATAAAGGGGGAATTAATTCCTGAAAAATGCTTTGGATGTTAATGATTTTTTTCAGAGAATATGCCTATATTGTGAAACAGTATATGAGTAAAATGTTTTTCCATTTAGCTGAACATTTTGTAACTTATTGACCTTTTTAGTGTCAATAATGCATGAATAACAGAAACCATAAAAAAAATAATTTGGCAAAGCAGTAGAAACACACCACCATAGCAAAATAAAATTTAACTTCAAACAACTCCATTTCTATGAAACCAGCACCAAAAATGAGTTTGTCCGATCTTGCAATTAATTACCACAATGTCGCTAATTAAGGAATATCACTTCTTTTGTTTTATGAATTTATTCATTTTGTGTAAAGGAAAAATGAAAACATCCCCAAATAATTAAAATGTCAGTCCCACTTCAAATCTAAATAAATGCAGACCGAAATAAATGGGTACCAAGTGTACTTCCCATTAACCTAAAATAACAAGAAACAAAAATATTTCTTACACTGAAAAAAATATTTAGCAACCATTTGGTCTTTGAGCAATCAACCTTTACATAATAACTGATGAGCTAAAACACTTGGAAAAAATAAAGAAACAGCAGTGACTAGAAGATAGCTTGAGAAAGCCACATAGAAGGCTTTATCTACATGCATGCTTGTATGGGATGCAATCATTTAGCTAGCTTAAAGAACAATATACCAGAGCACAAAGCCTCCATGAGACAGTATCATATTGAAGTACACAGTTAAAATGTATTTGTGGAAGGAAAACAGTGACATTAAAATTGCGATAAACTATATGCGAGCACAAAAGGAAACAGTAATATACTTTTTGGAAAAACAAATTACCTTCTTCTAGTTCCAACATAAGTGAACAAATGGCATTGCATAAAAATTACCATGCTTTGACAATCTACACCTATCATAAGCCATTAAGTGATTACAACAAAGTGTCATTTGAAATATTCCATAATGCTTTTTCTAGCAGGCTAAGATCTGGCATCAGGTTGTGCAGGATACTGTATGCTACACTTATGTGCTGGGGGTTATGCAATAAGGAATATGGGCATCATCAACTGCTTTTACTCAGGAGGAGGTGGTGGGGGAGGATCATCTGGTGGAGGAGGGTCCTCTGGTGGAGGTCCTTCTGGCAATGGAGGGTTGGTAGGGATGGGTTCCGGAGGTGGGGAAACAGTAGGTGGTGGAGGAATGTGTATAGGGGGAGGGAAGGGATAGGTTTCCTGCGGCTGATGCCCTTGAGGGTAGTAATTACTATATTCCTCTTGGTACATGTAAACACCCAATTGGGGCAGAGCATGTTGCTGCTGCTGGAGAGGATGCATCGGTACCTGATGGCTTGGAGGATTTTGGTGCTGCATGCCCATATGTGGCATGTGTGGAGCATGCATGTAAGGATAGTACTGTCGATGGTGGTGGTGGTACGAATAATCTGAGGTTTCCATTGGAGGTGGAGGATGGTGTATTGGCTGCATGGGCAGGTGGTGGTGGTTTTGGTTGTGGTGGTGATGACGGTAATAAGAACCTCTGGCATTCCCTCTATAATCTCCTACACTGCCCATGCCACCTCTGTATCCACATACCTTTGACCCAGGTGGTGGGACTGTCATGGGTGGCTGTTGGTGTTGTCTCTTCTCGACACCATTCTGCTTGTAGCTTCGCCTCTGGGTTGAAGATGGTGTTACTGTGGATGTGGGACCAGCCCCATCCAGCCGTGGAACTTTTGAAGAAACTGAAGCACTAAGTGGGCTCCTATCTCTGTCCCTCTTCCTTCCTCCAGGGGTTACACTCACACTTTCAGTCACTGCACTTGTGTCCCTGATCATGTCCTTGCTGATTTTTATCTTTATACCACCCATTGGCTGGGCTGGAGACTGCTGTGGTGAACTTGTAGAAGTAGTTCCCTTAAGTCTGTCTTTAGCAATTTTTATCTTTAAGCTAGGGCTAGGAGTTCCATGGTCAGTGGCAATTAATGTTTGTGCAGCCAATCCTGAAGGCTTGGAGGATTTTGAGGATGACGATGATGATGAGGGGGTGGAACTGAGGTTAATTTTATCTTTGGGGATAGTTATACGAATGGGGACGGCAGGAATTGAAGGACCATCACTTGCAGGGAAGCTGTTACCCTCCGAGTGAGACCCATCTTTATCTTTGGTTCGATGCCTATGCCCCCTGTGCTTCTTTTCTTTGTCTTCCCTATACTTTTCTTTCTCCTTATTTTTGTGCTTTTCCTTCTTTCTCTTCTTTTCACTTTTATGGTTCTCTGACACTTTGGATACTTCGGCAATGACAGGAGGTGATGGATGAGTCTGGCTAACGGGCTGACTTGCAGTAGCAGTGGTGGGAGTAGGGGTAGGAGTTGGGGCATCTGGACTCGTGGTCGATTCTGGTATGTCAGGTGTTGGTATGAGTGTAGATGAATTATCAGTCGTGGATGAGGCATCGGAGTCTCTAGTCTCGGACACAAATGGACGAATCAGGTCGGGGGGTTGCATCTCCTTGGAGATGTTTGCAGGGGGTTGTGTCATGCTCAAATCCTTGGCACCAACTGGTACCATTCCTGGAGGAGGGGCAGTGGGTCGACGATCCCGAATTGGTTGAATCAACTCAGGCACACGTCCGGGGAGCTTGATGCCCCCCATTGAACTATTTTCAGAAAGCCGACTTGGTAAATGAAGATAATCCTGTTAAATAAATACATAATAGTTTTAGTGCATTGAATTTGAATTCATAAGTTTTCCAGCTTTTATGCACTTACCTTCAACTGTTAGCATGAATTTACATTAAAAATCAATAAATTATGTTAAGGAATATATACTAAATGGCAATTAAGGTTAATATGATAATTCCAATTACATCGCTTTGAGTAAATTACAGAAACAAATCAGTCAGTCCACAAAATACCAACATCATACTACTGAAAGATTATTTTCACCCTTTTTTTACCCTTGTGATAAAAATTTTAATACAAATTTTTTATTACATTTGTCCCTACAGAGATTAGTCAAAATAATATTGCAGTCTTGTGATTCAATAAGGAATGAAAGTAATGTTCTTTGTAATAAACAATAAAATAACAATTACCATCCAGAGATAAGAGTTATAGTATACTACTTCATGGTATCTTTTTTGTTGAATTAAAAATACTTTTACTTTAGACATTCTCTTAAGTGAAGTTAAAATCCATAGAAGTGAGCAAGACTGTAATACCTTTATTTCCAAGAATATGCATCAACATGAATAATATTACTCCATAATATATTATAATTTTTCACCTATAAAAGATTCATTATTATGACAGTTCTCTAGTGAATTTAACAAATTATTTATTTATTTATAAATCCCACCCATGACTTAAGCTTAATTTTGAGTAGTGCAAAATTCAATTATATTTTCCATTTAAGCAAGTGACATTTTCATTGTGACATTTTCATTGTGACATAAACATTTAGTACACCAATTATTTTCAAAAATAAATGAAATATAGATTTTCAGTGTTGTTAAGTTTTATACTAGCTGGTTTATTAAACAATTTCTTAATTATAATACTGATTTAAAAACTTAAAGATATCTTAGACTTTGTTTTCAATTTAAGAGAGAAAATGAAAATATCAATTAATGAAGAGTAAGTTTTTTGTGTGAAACAAATGCCCCAAATATCAAGGGGAGCCAACCTTTAACTGGGATGTGAAGAATTATATACCAATGGAACTTAAAAAGTCATGATTCTACGAGTACACACCAACAACAACAGTACTTCAAACCAAAGACTGGTTCACCAGTCTACCCTATTAAGAGTTGATTACTGCATTAAATACACCTATGGACAACAATAATGTAAAGTTAATACTAGAGTAATGTTATAAATCATTTCCAATAAATTGCTAGAAGTAAATAACATGAAATAATAAAATTATTGGAAGAAGAAAATACAAACAGTATTTACCATAAATTCAAATATCTGCCTCAATTTCAAAAATTTCTTTAAACTCTATAGTATTAAGACTTTAACAGCATTAGAGCTCTCACTGGTACTATATCATTCTAGTATTATTCTTCTATCATTCACATCACAGAATGTAAATTTATTACACAATTTGATAAGGTTGTTATTTAAATTCAAAATTACAATAATATAAAATTAGTATTATCTCCTTACAAAAACATAAATAATACTTAGTTAATAAATGATAAAACTATTTTAAATTTAGGCTAAAACAAGACCATACCTATAGCAAACACTAAAGTAGACTATCAATTCCCCATCCCATATATAAGTCAACAGTAAGTGAAAATTATTTACACATATTAATAGCAATGTACCTGTGGAGTGAACACAGCACCTAATTTAATTATTTAGTGGTCTTTTAAGATGTTAAATGGCTAGAAATTAAATAAGTACCTATTCTGAAATGAAATTCTGGATGAAAATTATGAATAGGATATTTATGTTGAAGGATTCAAAGGTTGTTTGATTATTTAAGCATTGGCTAAGTGTGTATGAAATTAACAAATTCTTTTGGCATCTTATCTTCAGAAGATATGGAGCGGTGGTAATCAGGGATGATGGGTAATTAATGTTAGTTTCTGTATGGAGTCACGCTATGAGGTTGTTGCTGTTCACTTGAAGGTACACATTATACCTTAATGCAGATCACAAAGAGTGTAAAAAAGGAATAGTGAGATTATAATCTGTAGGTTTAATAACAACAATGCTAGCAAAGAATCCTACCGTGATATGCTGACCTTGGTAAAATCTAAAACTTGAAAAAAGAAAAACACACCGCCTTTGGAAAAGTTTTTCTTCCAAGCTTAAATTATGAAGTTCCACAAAGTATAGCCAAAAACAGTATATCTTGGTAAAATCACTTGGAGTGGACTGGACATTTTGAACACACAAGATTTGGCAGTCCCTCATAACATTGCATCAAAATCTAGCAGGGACAAATATGAAGTGATGATGCTACAGTGTAGCGAAACATGTTGACCGAGTGAATAGAATTTTATGTGGATCTGCAAAGTTTTTTTTTCCATAAATAAAAATATAAAGTGGTTTATGTGTGTTTACAAGTGCAAATATGACCAAATTATATAATTTTGAGAGAAATTAATACATAACAAAAGGAATGGAAAGTCACATGGAGCAGTACTTTCCTTGTGCCCTAAATATAATTTTTCTTAACAAGTTCAAGTGCTGAAAACTTCCAAGAAATTTAAGTCGAAACCCTGTCTCACTTCCAAATTAAATACCTTGTACAGATGACAGGAAAATATTTTTATCTTTTCTCTAATATTAACTGTTCATTCAGATCAATTGCATATATATGTAGCAGGAAATGGTTCATTGAATGCTAAAGCTGAATGTGACAAACAAGGAGATTTCGGTGAATCTCATACAAAAAGTTTTAGAGCTACTTAAGAGACTTGGTTTTTAAAGTTACAATCATTCATCCTGGGAGAAAAGCTCACACAGTAATCAAGTTCTGCTGAAAAAACTATAAAATATGAACAACATGGCCATCCAAGCTTTCTATGTGGGCTACATTCTACAGGAAGACTAGTTCATTAAGTGCCGAGGTATCATGGATTTTCATCTTCATAATATCATTAGTGGTTTTTCTAGTTTTACATAGAGAAAAATGATTAAAAGAAAATGTTTTTGTTATTTGTTAATGTTTTCTCCAGACCATTTTTCCTTCCTTCTGAAAGGTCTTATTAGGTACAAATCTAAATACCAGATTTTTAAATTTACATTTGTACTGTCTCTGAGCTGTGGACTTTTAATTCCACTATTATAATAATCCCATAATTCATTTTTATTAAAATGAGACAAAAATTGTTTTGCCTTTTCCTGAAACATTAGAAATGCTCAATGGTGTATAGGACTCATCTATATGAAGTGCTTTTCAAAAACTCTTTACTTTATTTTTCCAGATTAAAGCTGTAATTAACAATTCTTCTTTGTCCTGGATGTTGCAAACAACTCAAATACAATGCAATTTAACTCATTATACAGCCTCCCTTACATCATTGTCAACTTAAGCTTACCCCTCACTGAAAGTCTTGATAATTTTATCCCTTTGTTTTTGATAACTTTATAAATAATTTTTCCCACATTTTTGTACCTTTATCACTTCCTCAATGCGACTTTCTCAGTTAACATTTCAATTAAATTAATTATTTCCTTATGAACTACTTTTTTCAAGTCCTATGCATATCTTACCTATGAAAGTATATTCTCAATAAAACCAATAGACAATAAACACAAACTGTCCAATATTTTCAATTAAAGCTAACACCTGATTTGATACATTTCCAGAACAAATGGTATTTACCGAACTTGTTGTCATGGTTACAAAAATATAAGTCACTGCCACAAAATTTCTTGGTATCCATTTGGATTCAAATTTGACATAGGAAACTCACATAAAACACCTTTTAGGCTATATAATCTGGGATAGGAAATGGGAAAACAGGATAGGAAAACATATGAGACGAACACAAGGGAATAGTATATTTCATGGAAAAAATATGCCATGACCATATATATATATATTTTCCAAGTAACATATATGAAACAACATTTGGCAGAATTCCACACTAACTCTCATTACCACAATCACTATGCCAGAACTCAGTCAAACCTCCATACCAATTACAACAGAAAACTAAGCTGCAAGCTTAGTACTAAAAACAATGGGACAATCTGTACAATAAACTACCCCAGAAATAAAGAGATATAAGATATATCCATTTAAAATGGTAATCAAAAATATTTTTAATTGGAAAAAATTATCACAGTGTGTCCAAATTTATGAATGACGAAATATGACTTTGATGTGTAAGGCATGAACTGTGTCTGCAGAACATAACTTAAATTAATTCCTTTGTATATATATATAAGCGTTTCTGTGCTCTTAAATGCACAAATATCTTCCTATGGTGTGTCCCATATTTTTGTAACACACCAATCCTTAGGCAAATAAATAGTATGTTGAATGACTAGTTGATGAGTAAAGAAGGTACAAGCCTTCACACACTGAGATACAATGGTTTAAACAGGTATAAAAGAGCTCTTCATAATTCAAAATCTATCAATCAGAAATCTGACTTCAATATGCTTTAATTATTCACTTCATTGCCAAAATTATCTGAGCAGAAGATTGCTGGGTCCATTCTTTTCATAAGAATTATTACTGGTTTTGCAACTTTCTTTCAAGGAATTCAGTACTCCAAATTTTCACTGTCTCCCTCCGTATAGCAATGAAATCACTACCTCAACTATACGAGGGTGGTTTGAAAAGTTTCCGACCTCAAAGGTGAAGATGGCGGCACTTGTAAATAAAAGCTAGTGAATGTTGTTGTTCATCTGTTGACCAAAGTTTCAGTCATTTTGGATGCGCAGTTGTTATGTTACAGTCATTTGAGTGAGTTGATGTGAGTGTTTTTGTGAAAATGGACAAAATCGAGTATCGAGCTGTTATTAAATATT